>CM064532.1:33217376-33242376 GCA_032716605.1 Paralithodes platypus | reverse complement strand
AGATACCTGAAGCATTAACTCCTTCTGTGCCGGCGACGACTTTTTTATTTGATATCATCTACATTTATACGATTTTATGAAGCTTTGGAAGGATATATGGTAGTAAAAAGGATTAATTGAGATAGTCTGTAGCCTTTAAATGAGTAGACGTCCTTCCTAAACTGAAGAAAGTCGTCTAATAGTTGCCATACATTCATGAAAAGTACCTCACCGGTAAAGAAGGGGTTAAAAATATGTTGCATAGGGTTTTAGGTATATATTAATGTACTACAACCGTACTTTAGCTGGTAAGGCTTCTATATATTAATGTCTACAGCTCCAACTTCCATATAGAACGAAACTCGCTGGTAGTCAATTGAGTATTATGTTTATCTTCACTCACTAACTCTCTCACTTTCACACTCTCTCTTTCTCTCACTCACTATCACACTCCCTCTCTCTCTCTCTCTCTCTCTGAATGTAACCAGACGACGATACTGTTGTTACAGTAGAATAATGGCTGTTTGAGCAGTATGTATTGCCTTACCAGTGGTTGTCCCCTTATTATTATTATTATTATTATTTTATTATTATTATTGAAATACCACAGGAACGAACATTCTTGGGAGCGAAACTTCTACCCCCAACGAGATACCTCTTTTTCTACCACCTCCCTCCACATGTTACACGTCTCGTTAATTACAGTCTTCTAATATACAAATCACATTTCCTTACCCCCTGACATTCTTGAAATACCCACTAAGTATATTCAATTAGATACCAACCATGCAGACTATAATACGTTCGTTGTGTATAGGTACGAGGCGATCTCAAGACACCTTAGCTCCCAGTGCACAACGAACCGGACCATGATTATGTCCGCCTGTATTAAATTATGTATTATGTTGATTTATACCATTGCCTATTTTTGTAATAATTGTATTCAGCTAACTATGATCTCAATAACCATTGATGTAATGAAAATATGAACAGTCTCCTCATACGAGATTGCACTAGTTCTGTAGTGCTATTATTTACAACCTGTCAATTAATAATTCAGTCACTACAAGCTTGCTTGCTATTTTTTTTTTTTCTTTTTTTTTTTTTTTTTTTATGAGATACGTACTGTATATACAGACCATGTGACAATTAAATGAGGAACCTATAATAACACATCTGAATAATGCCAACCTGATTTATAAACACAAATATGAATGTAACCAGACGACGATGCTGTTGTTTCAGTGCAATAATGGCCCTTTGAGCAGTATGTATCGCCTTACTATTGGTTGTCCCCTCACAGGATGGGGGGCGCTGCTCAATAAACTCGCCCCTCGGGGCAAAATCAAAATAAAATCTCTCTCTCTCTCTCTCTCACACACACACACACAAACACACCAAGAGACGGTGTGCTTATCGGTACAAACGTTAATTATGCATGTTTACGAGTACATTTGTCGATTATTTAACCTACATAAATCTATCTAAACCATAATTAACGTACCCTAATCCACCTAACTAACCTAGCCTAACCTAACCTAAAACACAAAGTATTTTCAAGATGTGTGTACGCTTCAACTGGCGCCCCAAACCACATGTACTTGCAAACCTACATATTCAGTAATTGTTGTACCTTTAGTCACACCACTGTTTGACCTCCCCCCCCCCCCCCCTCCCCTACACACACACACAAACTCATACTCCTAGAAAACAAATCACACACACACACACACACAAACTCAAACACACACACACACCTCCCCTCTCCCTTCTTTTACTCACAATTCTTTCTCTCACAGTTTTATCTTTGGCAATACTACAGACACCCTCCCCTATACTACTACTACTACTACTACTATTACTACACACATACACACAGAGACCCTCACTCACGCTCCCCTTCTCTCTTCCTCATTTTTATCAGTTTTCTTCTCTCCTCCTCCTCCTCCTCTTTACTTCCTACTGCCCTTGGAAAACTGGGAAACCCGAGAGAGAGAGAGAGAGAGAGATCATGGTTACTATACCCTGTTTAAAATAGGTAGGCCAGAATCGTGAACCTTAACTTCTATTATTTAATTAATTAATTTAACTTGCAACACCAAACACATCCTAATTAAATTAATTAAAGCCTGTGGTTCGTTCGTGGCCACCCCTTCGGGGATCACGGCGTCAGGCAATAGATAGATAGATAGAAAGCCTGTGATCCTCCTGGGATTCGAACCTGGGATACCACATACAGATCTTTAAAACTCTAACCATTATACCACCAAGACAATTATTAATTATGTTAAGTATATGACTACGATTAATATCCATTTATCGAATTAAGTAACACCCCGTTCTTAACATTAATCATCAACTACAAACCCCAATGCACTTGAATAAACTAATAACTGAAAAAGGGCTGGAGTAAATGGGCTGTACATTTCCACACCTATTCCTTGGGTGACCCTTCCCTAAATGGTAGATATATTAGCTCAATTACCTTAGTCGTTTGTGAGAGTTTAATGTTCAAGAATTTTGGCCTACTGATTTAGGACTGGGTACAATAATGATGATCGAACTGCCAATTAAATAGACACTCAGAAAATAGACTTCAGAGTATCTTAATTCACCCTTTTCACTACCGCATGTCATTCCTTAGCAGTATGAAACAGTCTCAATATAGCTGATATAAAAGAAAATACATACCCCCGCAGTGAAGGGGTTAACTTCTTACACCTTTTACTCAGTTCATGTTTAGCCAATATTTGTCATCTCTACGTCGTTTATTTCTTATGTTTATTTCATATAAATTAATGGCGATTTTTGTGTTTCATGTCCATTTCAACCCACCCATTCTTTCATGCTCTCAGTCTTACCTCTTTCTCATTATTAACCCTTTCTGTACCGGCGATGTATTTTTAACTTTATTCTGGCTACTATTGGACGATTGTATCAAGTTTCAAAAGGGCCTCCAGCAATTGACAGGCTTCGAACTATCTCACTTAACCCTTTTTACTACCACAGCTCCTTCTTAAACTGCACAGAATCAATCTAGATAGAGCTAGAATATTAATTAAGAAGACGTCGCCGGTACAGAAGGGGTTACTATATAGTGTCTTACGATCTTACCTCTTTGTCACTATAAATATTTAGTTTCTTATACAGTATGCGTTATCGCTTTTGATTATTTTAAGGGGGTACTACTCGCTTTTTCTGGACTACCTTCTCCCTTTATTTAGCATATTAGTGTTGAGGTTTTAAGACGTTCGTTCCGTTAGTTTGGCGATTTTGAGACCTTTCGCCTCTTTTTTTTTGTCAATATTAAAACCTTTCGTGCCCTTTAGGTGTCGATTTTTTTCCTGGCGAGCGATAGCGAGCCTCTAATTATAGAAGGAATCGGCTTTCAGCCGGGAAATCTTTCTACCGAAAAATGTACAAATTTATCTTAAAACGGGGTCTAGGTTTTGTTTTTCTAAGCTTGATGGAGATCTAGCGAGGAAACTCAAAAATAAATAAATAAATAAATAAATAAATATATATAGATAGATAACAAAGCACTGCTCCATTAATATGTGTATATATTTCCAATCTCTAAGTATATTTTCTTTTATAATGTGTCCTATATATACCCCTTTCCAATATACGATTCTTCTTATGATATAAATTGGGTTGGGTGTGAGAGGGATCTGCCTTGTGTGGGCCAATCGGCTTTCTGCAGACTCCCACTTTCTTATGTTCTTATGTCTTTAATCTACATTTGCGTATTTCCTTTCATCTTGTTACGCATGTTTTCCTTTATCTATGTATAGTATCTATGTATAGTATCTATGTATAGTATCTGTATGTTCTCTATAATTTTTGTAATAATTTTAAGGGGGGTCACCTGCTTTTTTTTATCTTTCTCTCCATTTCTCTGGCTTGTATCCATTCGGCCCCAATCAGCCAACTGTTTTAAGACGTTTATCCCCATCCAGGTGTAAATTTATTCCTGGCGAGCGATAGCTAGCCAACATTGTATGGAGAAATCCGGCTTCGCCGGAGACATTTTTCTATCGAAAAATGTACGAATTTAGCTTGCTGTCAAAACAAAAATATATATATGCGAACTCGCGGAAGATATTGACACCTGGGTGGGGGTAAACGTCTTAAAACAGTAGGCTGAAGGGGGTCGAATAGATACAAGCCAAAGAGAGAGGGAGAGAAAGAGGAAAAAAGCGAGGTGGGCTTCCGTAACATTATTATATATTATATTCCCCTTTATCTTTCCTTCAGTTTTTTTGTGTAATACTTATTTTCTTCATATGTATTCTTCTTCTCTTTTGCTTTCATTTATTTATCTTGGTTTTTGCTCAATTATCCCGACTGTTCTTATTTACACTTTTCTTTTTTATGATTTATTATTCATTATTCTTCCATACCTATTTAATTAGTTTATTGTCATTCTATTAGTTAATATCTTCTCTTAAAGGGGGGATGGGCGTATTTATTTGCTCATTTATCTGGTTTTGTTTTTATAATGTTTTTAATTTCTTCTCTAGACCTTCATCAAGCTTAAAGAAAAACACCCCCTAAGTCCCTCCTTCAAGATAAATGTGTACATTGTTTTGATAGGTTTCTCTTCAATTACAGGCTCGTTATCGCTCGCCAGGAAAAAGTCGACACCAATTTGATATGAAAAGTCTTAATATTGACAAAGAAATAGGTCGAAAAGTCTTATAATCGCCACACTAATGGATCGAACGTCATAACATCTGACAACTAACGGGGCTAAACATGAGGAAGAAGAGGGACCAGAAAAATGACCCATCTCCCCTTAATATGTGTTTTTCTATGTAACTGTACTATCCTGTGTAAAGTATTAGAGGGTTTGATAGCTTATGACCACTGTACTCTGTTTCTTCTCAGCTGGCAGTAAATTGAATACCTTACCAGCTAATTTATCGATACTTAATGAAAACATATGAAACTACTGTCTCTGTCCATCACATTAAGACCAAGTTTATATAATTAGCACCTCATTTCACTGCACAATCTTCCAAATAACTGAGACATCTTGAAGGGAACTTTGCAATTTAAGTGACAAAATATGGAACTACTATGTCTCTGCATCATATTAAGGCCAAGTTTATATAATTAACACCTTATTTCACTGCACAATCTTCCAAATAACCGAGAAATCTTGATGGGAACTTTGCAATTTACCGCCAGTTGAAAAGAAACAGAGTATAGTACATCGTTTGTATACAGTATTAACCCCTTTGAAGATTAACCCTTTGAGTACCAGTGACGTGTGTTGTATTTTATTCTAGCTATATTTAGACGATATTATGCAACTGAGGAAGGATCGGTGGTAGTTAAAAGGGTTAGTTGAGATAGTTTGAAGCCTTAGTATTGCTAGAGGTCCTTTCTAAGCTGAAGAATGTCGTCTAATAGTCGCCAGAATATGATGAAAGGGACGTCCTTGGTTAATGATGCGCTGTAGCATTTTTTGGGGAGGTTATTATTAGACGATTTTATCCAACATACGAAGGATCTGTGGGAGTTAAGGGAATAATTGAGTTGGTTTTGACCCCTAGATTCCCAGACGTTCTTCCTAAACTGCATGTATACTGCTAAAATGCGTCACAATCCTTAAGAGGTTAACTATCATTTATTTATTCATTACTTTGTTTTTATTTCCTTATTAAAATATTTGTGTCTGTCTACTAACTTGTTCACTTGTGTTATATTCTTGTCTTATTGTATGCCTCAACCCTTCTTCTTTTCTGATGTTCTATTAAATGTTGAATCTTCACTCTTTATTCACCCCCGTCTCTCGTATTATATATATATATATATATATATATATATTGTATACTGTAACTATATTCTGAACTAAAGACACACTTATTTGGAGGAAACTTCTTCAAATATTGTAAGACATTCTTAAGTAAAACAGATTTAGAAGTGCATAAATCGTATTTTACCTTCATTGAAATAATATAATTATACAATGCAAATTATCAATTACCCATTAGGAGTGAACCCCAAGGTCTCTGAGATACTAAGTACTCCTTGTATCCCCAAGTAAGTGTCTCCCACCCACACACACCCACACTCACACACACACACACACGTACACACAACACACACACACACACACACACACACACACACACACACACACACACACACACCGGCCATTTTGTGAGCCCCATAGCCGAGGCCGACTTAGCATTCCATTACCCTGACCAGCAGCAGGCCTTACCCTCCCCCCCTCCTCCCCTAACCCCCCCTCAATTCTCCCTGGACCTTTCCCTCCCTCCCTCTCTCTCTCTCTCTTGGTCTTTCTATCTCGCGCGCGCCTAATCCGTCTTATCTACAAAGGAGTACAAAGGAGTACAAAGGAAATCAAGCAACAACAGATCTAGTGACCCTTCTAGGTTGCTTGTCCTCCAAAACACTGAGGATCAAGTGTCCAAACAGTGGTTTAGAGTGGGTAAGGGAACATTGGAAAGGGAACTACTGCCCTGCCACTAACGTGGCAGGACTAGGAAGTTAGTAGGGGACATATGGGTTAGTAACTGAGGGGAGGATAAAGTTATTCATTTACAAACGCAGTCAGTCGCGGGTTTGATGCGAGATATTTGTCTAGGCGGAATTTAAATGAATCAACGGTGCGCAGTCTATAACGTCTCGGGGAAGCCCATTCCACAAGTTGACAACTCGATTGAAGAAGAAATTCTTAGATTCGTGCGAGTTAAAAGATTTACCAATAATTTTGCAACCGTTTCCCCGCGTGTAATTAGATTGGTCGATAGTGAAGTACTTACTACAGTTCATATTGTCGATGCCTTTGATGATTTTTGAACACTTGAATTAAGTCGCCTCTTAATCTGCGCTGGGTTAAAGGAAATAGATTTAATTCTCTAAGACGCTCTTCGTATGGTTTGTTCTTTAGGCTAGGTATCATTTTGGTAACTCTACGTTGAACTCGTTCTAGCTTGTTTATATCTTTTTGGTAATAAGGGCACCAGGATTGAACGCAGTATTCCAGAAGAGGGCGGACTAAGGAATTGTAAAGGGTTAGGATAACTTCTTTGGATTTATGCTCAAATGACCTGCCTATAAAGCCAATTATTTTGTTTGCCTTCTTAACAACTTCTGAACATTGTTGACTCGGTTTTAGGTTACTCGATATTGTTACTCCCAGATCAGTTTCTCTGTTTACATTCTTAAGCTGAGTGCCATTCATCGAATAGTTTGCTTTCTCATTTAGGTATCCGACATGTAGTACTTTACATTTATCCGCATTGAAACTCATTTGCCAAATTTGGGCCCAACATGACAATTTATCTAGATTGTGTTGCATATCGTCAACTTGTTCTTTTGAGAGTACGCTATTTGCAATTTTTGTATCGTCAGCAAATTTTGAGATTGTGCAGGTGAGACCCTCATCTATGTCGTTGATGTAAATTAGAAAGAGAATTGGTCCTAGTACCGATCCCTGGGGTACCCCGCTACTTACATTGGTCCATTTAGATGCCTTACCGTTTATGACTACCCTTTGCTTTCTGTTGCTGAGCCAATTTTCTATCCATTTCAACACACCGTCTTGTATTCCATGCGCTTTTAGTTTTAGCAGTAAACGTTTGTGGGGAACTTTGTCAAAGGCCTTTTGAAAATCAAGGTATATAATATCTACAGCTTTACTCTCATCGTAGAGGTTGAGGATATCGTGGAAGAAGTCTAAGAGGTTTTGTTAAACAGGAACGTTTTTTACGAAAGCCTGTTGAGTATCTTTAAGTATGTTATTTTCCTCCAAGTGATTTACGAGTCCTGTCTCGTATGACCGTTTCTAGCATTTTACATACAACTGAGGTTAAGCTAATTGGGACATAGTTACTGGGGAGCGATTTGCTGCCTTTTTTGAATATCGGTGTTACGTTGGCTAGCTTCCACTGATCAGGCATAGTTCCAGACTGCAAGGATTTATTGAATAGTAATGGCAGTGGTTTGGAGAGCTCATTCTTAGCTTCCTTTAGAACTCTAGGCGAGATTGTATCAGGTCCTGGCGTTTTTATTTACCTTGAGTTTATCTAAACAATTCAATACTTCTCTCTCTCTCTCGCTCACTCTCACTCTCACTCTCTCTCTCTCTCTCTCTCTCTCTCTCTCTCTCTCTCTCTCTCTCTCTCTCTCTCTCTCTCTCTCTCTCTCTCTCTGTTTGATATTCTTACATACTCTGTTATCTTATCCCCCCCCCCCCCCCCAAACACACACACACACTGTTTCTTTCTAGACTTCTTTGCAATCTATTCATCCACTTGCATGTTTCAGGGCGAGTTTCTTTTTTCTGGACCCTCTTCTCCCTCATGTTTAGCCCCATTAGTTTGTATATGTTAAGACTTTGCTCCATTAGTTTGGCGATTTTATGACCATTTGCTCATTTCTTTGTCAAATTTAGAAGCTTTCGTGCCATATAGGTGTCTTTTTAATTACTGGCGAGCGATAGCAAGCACATGATGTAGAAGGATGCAAATTCTTCTAAGTTTGCTGGAGGTCTAAGGAGTAAACTAAAAAGCTCCACTCCTCTGAAACGAAATGTATCCAATTTGAAACCATTTGTTCGAGTTCTCTCGCTCTCACTTAGTCAATACATCCTTCATATTCCCTTTAGTAATCCCACTTACCCACTTGCACACCTCTATCATATTCCCTCTAACTCTGCGTCTCTTTAACGTATGTAAGCCTTATTAATTCTTCATCCTTTTTCCATATTGAAGATTTTTAACATTATAGATAATTCTTGTGTTTGTTCTCAGTAATCTATGTCCATTATGTAATAGATACGCCAAAGTTAAATAGCCTCACTAACGCTAGAAAAAGTGTCAACACTATGTCTTCTGTTACTCACGTTTCTAGATATATATCCAAACATTCTATTTGTCTTATTTCGAACAATGATGCATTGTTTTCTTAGTTTAAATCACAGTTGATGATGACTTCCAAATTGTTTTCATTATCTGAGTTACTTACGTCCATGTTATCAAATATATATCCTGCTTTGTCTATCGATTCCCATAATTAAACTACACTGCATTTATCTACATCAAACTTCATCTGACTGTCAATTCGTGTAGAGTATCTAGATCTCTTTGGAGAACTCTACTGTCATTATCAGAATTAATCACTCTGCATATTTTTGTGTTATTTGCAAATTTACTGATCTTGCTAGTTATTCCTACATCAAGGTCGTTCATAGATAGGATGAACAGCAGAGGGCCTAAAGCAGAACCTTGTGGTACTCCGCACTAAACTACACCCCAGTCTGATTGTATATGATATTGTATGTTCAAATATCATATATATATATATATATATATACAGTATATATATATATATATATATATATATATATATATATATATATATATATATATATATATATATACTGTATATATTTTTTTATTTATTTATATATGTATATATTTATTTTTCACCAAGCCAAAATACATTGATATATTTATGAGTGTATCCCAATGCATTTAGTTTAAATTCGATCAATATAATTATATACAGTATATGTTTGCTGGTTGCGTATATTGACATATTGTTCACTTCTATACTAATTTACATATCTTCCTTCTTTCTTCTTTATTAGCTTTTAAACGTCATAAGAACATTTGACTTGACTTTATTTCTCCTTTCATCTCTTTTGGTTCACAAAATATATTGTTCTGCTAAGTGGCTATTTCACTATCTTCATTTTGGGATCAGGTATATATATATAAATATATATATATATATATATATATAGATAGATAGATAGATAGATAGATAGATAGATAGATAGATAAATAAATAGTTAGAGTGATAGATTTAGAGTGAGAGACAGAGTGAGAGTGAGAAAAAGAGAGAGAGAGAGAGAGAGAGAGAGAGAGAGATATATGTGTATGTGTGTGTGTGTGTGTGCAATGTCTCTCTCTCTCTCTCTTTCTCCTTCGTTAACAGTGCACCTCCACACAATGCATATCAATTACTGCCTTTCTCCTCCTATGAGCTTTCCCTTCTCTCTCTCTCTCTCTCTCTCTCTCTCTCTCTCTCTCTCTCTCTTTCTCTCTCTCTCTCTCTCTCTCTCTCTCACTGTGGTATATTCTTGGAATGGGCCGCAAGGTCTCTTGTGATACTAACTATTTGTTGTAGCTCCTTGTAACTCTATTTATCTCTCCTTTCTTCTGGACATACACCAGACCCACTAGTCTTCAGCGTATGAAGCTAGATTTCCGTCGAGCACATTTTTAATTTCTTTTGGGATGCTTGGCCCAGATCATACTGGAGGGCGAGGATGTTAATACCATTTGGTGTTTATTCAAAGATCAGTTTATGGATCGACAAGCTACATTTGTTCCCACTAAGCTTGCCAAATCAAGCTCACCTCAACCACAAGCGACACAGCTTCAGCATTTGGAAAGAGAAAAATTGCATTTAAATGTATTCCTTCAAATGTATGTGTAGGAGAGTGAATTATCTTATAAAGGAAGCAAAGTAGAATTTAGAACTCAGGGTTGCAGCCTTTTGCAAAGAGAGTCCTAAAGAGTTCCTCAGCTATGTGAACAGCAGGAAGCCATTCAAAAGTAGCATTGGACCTCTAAAGAATCCAACAGGCCAACTATAAACTTCTGACACTGAAATAGCTAAATCCCTAAATGTTTTCTTTGCCTCAGTATTTACAATGGCACAACTAGCAACATACCAGTAAGTCCAGGGTTAGTGCATAAGGGTGGAGGTCTTAGCAGAAATTGATGTTCTTCCAGAGGAGGTCATAAACAAATAAGCAAGTTAATTACAGTAGGTTCAAGTTATCTGGCCCAGATGGCTTTATTCCCTAACTTGTACGAGAAGTATGAGATGAAATCGCACCTTTTTTGGCAGGAATCTTCAATATGTCACTATAAACTGGAGAGGTCTATGAAGACTGGATACTGGCCAATGTGACCCCAATCTTTATGAAAGGGGATCATGAGTGTCCCAATAATGATTTGCCAATTAGCTTGGCTTCTACCATAGTTAACAAGATTGTTGACTACCTGGAAAGCCATAACTTAATTAAAAATTCCCAGCATGGCTTCAGGCGACACTGATCATGTCTTACTAATTTGCAGGGATTTTTCTAAGAAATACTGAGTGAATATGACAAAAGTAGAGCCAAAGACAGTCTTTACTTAGATATAAAATAATTGTTTATGACAAAGTGGCTCATTGTAGGCTAATGTCAAAAGGGACTGCACTAGGTATCAGTACAGAGGTCACAAATTGGATAGGAAGTTGGTTAACAGATAGACAACAATGAGTGGTAATCAATGGTATTTCTTCTGAATGGATTCCTGTTATTTCTGGAGTTCCACAGGGATCTGTCCTTGGCCCACTTCTGTTTATCATACATGTCAATGTCATCGGTATTGGTCTGTTGAGTGTGATTTCCAAAGTTTGCAGATGACATTAAGCTTGGAAGTGAATGTGAAGAACCCTGACGGGTTACACAACTGAGGATGGATCTTAACAGACTGGGTAGATGGTCTGAAACATGACATATACCACTACCCTTGGAAAAGTGCAAGGTGATTCATATCGGCCATGCAAACCCCAAGTCAGGCTACTTGCTGTAGGGAAAGATCTGGAAGTGACTGACTTGGGAAAAAAATTAGGTGTTGTGATTAGCAGTGACTTAAATGTTTACAAGCAGTGCATTGAATTCGAGAAGAACGCTCAGAAATTATAGTTCTATATTAAGAGGCAATTTAAGTATAGACATAAGGAAATTGTCCTCGCTCTACAACGCTCTGACACGGCCTCTCCTGGGATATCTGTTAAATTCTGGTCTCCAGTACTAAGGAAAGATGTACAGTTACTGGAAAGTGAACAAGCTAGGGCACCAAAGCTTATTCCATAGATTATAAGACTGAGCTATGATGACCGGTTGAGAGCTCTTGATCTCTTACCGTTGGAAACATGCAGACTACAAGGTCAACTCAACGACATTTTTACAATACATAATGGGTTTGAAAATGTAGATTATATAACAACATGCTTAGCCTCGATATGATTATAAATACACAACGATGGCTGGAAGTTTAAATTGATAAGGTTCAGAACTAGTATTTATGGACACTTTTTTGCACACACATATACAGTATATGATCTGTTCTACCTGGAACAAACTTCCTTTCGAAGTTGTAAATGTTTTTTTTTCAGTAGCGTAGTTCAAGAAGTGAGTAGATATTATGTTGCACTCTGCAATGCGTGTAATGCATTGCACAATCTCTGTCCACCTAAACCATCTCCACGTAACGGAACGCAAAGTCTTTGAAATACTAACTCAATTTGTAACCCTCTCCCTCTCTCTCCCTCCCTCCAGCTCTCTTCTTGTTTGTCCTCTTTCCCTATTATATCTTTATCTTTGCTCCTTTTAACATTCGCCTGTTATTTTACTGGGTGTCCCATTTATATAACTTACATGGTTTTTGTTTCATTATCTGTGTGTCGTGTTATTATCGGTATTCCTGCTAAATTCCTATTTTAAATTGAGTTTCAATATATTTAAACCTTAATTAATTGTGCCTTTAATCTGTTCATCTCATTATTCATTTGCTAGGAAAATCCTTATTCATCTTATTATCCCTATTTACCTTTCTCTTCACATTCTCTTGTTAGTTCATTTTTGTTTCCCTTGTTTTTTTCTTATATAATTTTCCCTATATTTGTCTTCACACCATCTGTCTCCATTCTGAATCATTATATTAAATTGTCGTTTCATAATCCCCATTTATAGTTTTGTTATCTGTGTGCTATATTATAATATATAATTTGTTTTTCTACCCACCTACTTCTTATATATATATATATAAATATATATATATGTATAATTTTGTTATCTGTGTGCAATATTTTATCTAATTATCTAATGCTCAACCACCTACTTCTTATATATATATATATATATATATATATATATATATATATATATATATATATATATATATATATATATATATATACTGTATATATATATATACAGTATATTATATCTGATTACTGATTCTTTTATTTTGTCCTTTCTATCTCTTACCACGTTTATTATATGGTAACTTCCCTCCTCTACCTTTCTCTACCTTTCTCTCTCTCTCTCTCTCTCTCTCTCTCTCTCTCTCTCTCTCTCTCTCTCTCATCTCATTCATCGTCCCCCCTTTCTCATCCCGTTTTCGTTGTCCTGTCGGTGCCTTAATTTATACATGCCAGGCCTCCCTTTCATTTTCCACTAAGGTTTTAATTTAAATTTTGAGGTAACTGTCGTATACATTCATTAACTTGGTAAAAAGAAAAAAAAGTATACATATCAAAATGTTTGATCTTTTCTTCGACTGTCCCTTCGATAAATAATTCTCCGTTCTTTTCACTGAGTAGTTCGTTTTTTTTTTTTAATCATTATGTATTTTTTAATGGGAGGCCACTTTTTTCTTACAAATCGCCCCAGAGAGTTCTTCATGAATTTTACATAAGCTTGTAAATAACATTCTACATTCACATTTGAGCGCACGGAAAAAATCAAGAACTAACCATCGAATTATAAAAGTACCTCGCATTGAGAGCCATAAAAATTAAGTCGCCTGAAAATACTTGACGTGGAAAACAGCCTTCGGTCGCCACACGCCTCCACAATTTCCCGAGCAATATTTAAAACCACTTCCCGGCCGCCAAGCGATGCCAGACAATCAGAGTTACTGTATATCAGGACACAGTAGGCATAGGGAGAGTTACGAGGTATTTGAAGGTATATTAAGAAGGTATAAATGTGAGTAAAATAGGGGATCAGGGGGTTGGTTGCAAGCCGGCCTAGGACTGACGGGAGGCGTGGCTTTACCTTAGCGACATTCGGTAAAGAGGAAAGAAAAAGAGTGAGATGCCGTGTGGAAGTGAGAGCGAGAGAGAGAGAGGGGGAGGGGGAGCGAGAGAGGCGAGATGGGCTAGAGGGGAGAAGGGGTTAGGCCTGGGTGAGAGGAAGGTAGGTAGGCTAGGTAGAGGGAGAGAGAGGTGAGCGAGGCGTAAGGAGAGAGGGAGGGAGGCTGGCAGTTGGGAGGGTGATGGGAGGTAGGTAGGCTGGAAAGAGAGTGAAAGAGAGTCAGACGGGAAGCCTAGACCGGTGGGAGGGAGGGAGAGAGAGGCCCTGGTGAGAGAGAATGAAAGAGAGTAAGAGAGAGAGAGAGGGCCGGCGGAGAAGAGGGGTGGGTGGAGAAATGACGAAGGCTCGCTGATGACCAGACACCTCCCCCTCTACCACCCCTCCCTTCTGCCTTTCTCACCCTGTCCCTCCCTCCCTCCCTCCCCCCCTCAGGCAGAATCGGCCAGCCACAACAAGATGGCCGCCGAGCAGCCGCGGCTTGGCATTAAGGCCAGCCTCTCTCACCTGCCTACCCCCCTGCTACCTACTTACCCTACCGACCACCCTTACCATACCATAGCTACCCGTCCACACCCTCCCTACCTCATTACTTCCTCCATCAACCCCTCCCCCCCTACCTACCCCCGTCCCCCCTCCTTACCCCAACACCTCCCCCCTCGTTACCCCAACCCTCCCCTACACCTTTACCTACCCCTGTTCTTCTACCCCTTTCCCTCTCCTTACCCCAACACCCCTCCCCTTCCCTCTCCCAACCCTCTCCTACACCTATACCTACCCCCATTCTTCTAAACCTCTCCCCCTCCCTACCCCAACCCTCCCCATCTCTACACCATCCCTTCCCTATCCCTATACGTACCCCCGTCATTCTACCCTCTTCCTATTCCTACCCCAACACCTCTTTCCCTCCCTACCCCTCTACCTACCCCGTCCACCCCTATAATTCAGGTCTACCCATCTCGCCCTCCCTACCCATCACAACCCCCCCCCCCCCTCTCTCTCTCTCTGCCTGCCCATAGTAAAACCCTCTCAACAATACCCGTATCGTGTGTGTACTCTCCCATTCTCTCTCTTTCACTCTCTAGCCATGCCCCTCCTACACCAGTCCATCCCACTCACACTACATCCCTCTCCTCTCCCAGTCTGTGCCCCCCGTCTCGCACTATCCCTCTGTCTATCCTTATGTGCCAAAACGTCTCACTATCCAACGTTTGTCTTATGTGCCAAAACGTCTCACTATCCAACGTTTGTCTTATGTGCCAAAACGTCTCACTATCCAATGTTTGTCTTATGTGCCAAAACGTCTCACTATCCAACGTTTGTCTTATGTGCCAAAACGTCTCACTATCCAACGTTTGTCTTATGTGCCAAACCGTCTCACTATCCAACGTTTGTCTTATGTGCCAAAACGTCTCACTATCCAACGTTTGTCTTATGTGCCAAAACGTCTCACTATCCAACGTTTGTCTTATGTGCCAAAACGTCTCACTATCCAACGTTTGTCTTGCCATTCTCTTTGCTGCTGTATATCGAGGGTAATCGTTTACTATTTCAAGCTACAACCCTCTTTCTCAGTCTGTGCCCCTCTTGTTCATCTCACCCTATCCCTCTGCCTATCCTTATGTGCCAAACTGAGAGTTCTCGAAAAGGGGCTCCAGGTCTGACGTTATTGTTGACTTTAAGGGGAGGTATTTAGTTTGTTCCCTAGGCCTCCATCAACCTTAAAATTACACCCCCTCGAGTCCCTTTCAAGATAAATTTGTACATTTTTCGGTAGAAAAATTTCCCGGCCAAAGGCCGGTTCCTCTTAAATTACAGGCTCGCTATCGCTCGCCAGGATAAAATCGACACCTGAATTGCACGAGAGGTCTTCATATGGGGTGAAAGTTCTTAAAATCGCTAAACTAATGGGGCGAACGTTTTATAATATCAAAAGCAATGGGGCTAAACATGAGGGTGAAAGGGGTCAAGAAAAAAATCCCTCAAGTGGAGATCTCCCCTTAAATGTGCTGGCTTATTAATCCAAGAGGGTTGATGTCCTGCCATTCTGTATGCTGCTTCCTTCTGGCTACTATTGGCCAATTTTATTCAGTTTATAAAGGGCCTCCAGCAGTTAATAGGCTTCCAACTATCTCCCTTAACCCTTTTTTATACTACCCCAGAACCTGCTTAAACTGCATACAATCGTCTAAATGTAGCTAGAATGACATTAAAAAAGACGTCGCCGGTACAGAAGGGGTTAAGAATTTTCCCATAACTTACTTTTTAACCCCTTCGGTATCGGTGACGTCCTTTTTAATGTTATTCTCGCTACATTTAGACGATTTTATGCAGTTTAAGAAGGTTCTGGGGTAGTATAAAACATAATAATAAAGTTATAATATTAATAAAGTTTATTTCCACCGACTATTCTTCTTACATAGTATTTTCAAATATAATTATATACATTAATTATATATAAAGGGTTAAGTGAGATAGTTGGAAGCCTATTAATAGCTGGAGGCCCTTTTTAAACTGAATAAAATCGACCAATTATATCCTGACAACAATTATATGACTTTATGAAGTTTAGGAAAGACCCATAACCATGAGAACCCTAGAAACCATCTCAATTACTTAGTCTTGCTTCCAACGATCCTTCCTAAACTGGATAAAATCGTCTACTAGTTACCAGAATATGATGCCAAAGGACGTTACCGGTACTGAAAGGGTTAATATTCCCATCCCATCTCCCCCCCCCACCCCCCCCCCCTGCCAAAACCTGTTCTTCCATACCTTTCCATACCCTTCCCTTTAAGAGGGGGGGAGGGGGGGAGGGGCGTATTTATTGGCTCATATATGTATCTTTTTACAATTCTGTTAGTTTCCTCCATCAAACATATAAAAACACCAGCTCAAGATCCTCCTTCAAGATAAATTTGTAAATTTTTCGATAGAAAATGTCCCGGCCAAAGGCCGGTTGCTCTTAAATTAGAGGCTCGCTGTCGCTCGCCAGGAAAAAATCGACACCTAAATGACACGAATAGTCTAAATATTGACAAAGAAATGAAACGAAAGGTCTTAAAATCGCCAAACTATTGGGCCGAACATCTTGAAATCTGAAAACTAATGGGACTAAGCACGAGGAAGAAGGGTAACCAGAAAAACGACCCATCTCCCCTTAAATCGCCCCCCCCGCCCCCCCGCGCCCCCTCTTCTTCTTCCTGCTCCCATGAACACCGTCAAATCCCTCCCCCCCCCCCCCCCCCCTCCCCCTACTTAGCATAATGTTCTCCTATGGTATCCGCTTCCACATTATCGACACCATGTCCTGTGTTTAACCCGTTCTGTACCGGAGACGTCTTTTTGCTGTATTATGGCTGCTGATAAACGATTATATTCATTTTAATAAGGCCCCTCCAGTAATTAACAGGCTTCGAACTATCTCACTTAATAACCCTTTTTACTACCACAGATCCTTCTTAAACTGTCTAAATATAGCCAGAATAAAGTTAAAAGGACGGCACCGGTACAGAAGGGGTTAAGGGGAGGTTTTTAGTTGATTCCCTAGACTTCCATCAAGCTTAAAATTACTCCCCCTAGACCCCCTTTCAAGATAAATTTGTACATTTTTCGTAGAAAAATTTCCCGGCCGTAGGCCGGTTCCCCTTACATTACAGGCTCGTTATCGCTCGCCAGGAAAAATCGACACCTAAATGGCACGAATGGTCTTAAAATTGACTTAAATGGGGCGAGGGTTCTTAAAATCGTCAAACTAATGGGACGAACGCCTTAAAATCTCAAAAGCAATGGGGCTAAACATGAGAGAGAAGGAAGTTCGAAAAAAAATCCCTCAAGTGGAAACCTCCCCTTAACCCTTTCGAAAGCACCGGTGTCATCCTTTTAGTTATTTGCTCTGGCCGTGATTAGACGATTTTATGCAGCTTAGGAAGAACGTCTAGCATTAATAAGGCTTCCAACCATCTCAACCAGCCCTTTTAACTAGCACAGGTCCTTCTTAAGCTGCATCGTAGCGTTTAAATATAGCTAGAATAAAATATAACACACGTCGCTGGTACTCAAGGGATTATTAAATCTACTGAATATTATAACGCATTTCGTCCGTTTTTGTTTTCTGGCTCATTAGACGATATTACGCAATTTAGGAACGATCCGCGGGAATAATAAGCGTAAAGACTATCTCAATCGACCACTTGCAAGTTTCAGGCTATAGGGAAGTTGGAGCCGTAAACATCGATATAATACAGACATGCTATAATACTGTGGGTTTCTGATGGATGAAAAGTATGATACATTTGGTTTTAAATATTCATAAATGTATTATGACCGTATTTTAGCTGGTCATTCTGCTAAATATTGATGGCCACAGCTCCAGCTTCCTTATAGACCAAAACTCGCACGTGGTCAATTAACCCTTTGACTTCCACATATCCTTCCTAATCTGAATAATATCTTGTAATATTAGCCAGAATACTGAACAGAAATGCGTAATTGTATCTTCGAAGGGTTAGTCTTCATTCTATTTATTAGTTTAATTTTGGAGAGGTAATTATAAGAGTGAGAGAACTCTATTTCTTATTGCTAATCTGGCAACCTCTGCGTCATATGAGTCTGAAGGGGTTAATGTATTTGTGTTCTCGTTTTGTTTTCTTCTAATAATTGTTAAGCAGTTTCTAATTGTTTGAAGTTTTCATTTAGTATCTCTTATTTCTCCTCTTTAACTAGTATTTATGAAGGTAGTCTTAAGGGGAGATCTCCACTTAAGGGATTTTTTTCTTGACCCCTTTCTCCCTCATGTTTAGCCCCATTGCTTTTGATATTATAAAACGTTTGTCCCATTAGTTTAGCGATTTTAAGAACTTTCACCCCATATTAAGACCTTTCGTGCCATTCAGGTGTCAATTTTATCCTGGCGAGCGATAACGAGCCTGTAATTTAAGAGAACCGGCCTTCGGCCGGTTTTTCTACCGAAAAATGTACAAATATATCTTGAAAGGGACTCAAGGGGTTAAGCTTGATGGAGGTCTAGGGAACAAACTAAATACCTCCCCTTAATAGGTATCTCTTTGGGAGTCTATATTTGTCTCAAGAATATCCATCAGCATCTACATAAAGAAAAACTCTCACTATTTCCTAACTTGACATCCACTTATTCTTGCCTTAAAAGTCTGAATATAAACACCTTATGAGGAAGAGCACTTTATTGACAACGTTTCGCAGATAGCTGAAGTGACCTGAAGCAACTATCTAACTACTAACTACTGAAACTCCATTTTTTAAATACTCAGTTTATATACCTGTTACCGCATGTTTACGCAATTAACCTTTGACAACATATATGTGTGTTTTATGATAATACTATGGTACATAAGCAATTTTTGTATTTTTAAGTTGTAAAGAATAACCATTGTTTATGTGGAAATAAATGTCTGATTGTGATTCCTCCTCCTCATTTGGTGTTTATATTAATTATGTCAACTTTTCAAAGTTATTTCAACATTAAAAGTCTCCCTGACATATTATGTACACTCTAACCTAACTTGCCATCCACCTATTATTGTATTAAAAGTCTTCTTAAGGGGGGTTACCGGCTTGTTTTGTTATCTTTCTCTCCTTTTCTCTCTTTCTCTGGCTTGTATCCATTCTTCCCCATTCAGCCAACTGTTTTAAGACGTTTATCCCCATCTTGGTGTCGATATCTTCCTGGCGAGCGATAGCGAGCCAGCATTGTATGGAGAAATCCGGCTTCGCCGGAGACATTTTTCTATCGAAAAATGTACAAATTTAGCTTGCTCTCAAAAAAAAAATATATATATGCTGGCTCGCTACCGCTCACCAGGAAAATATTGACACCTGGATGGGGGTAAAGGTCTTAAAACACTAGGCTGAATGGGGCCGAATGGATACAAGCCAAAGAGAAAGGGAGAGAAAGAGAACAAAAAGTGAGGTGTTCTCCCTTAGCACTTTACGTACTACTCTTTCCTAACTCGTCCTTTGAACTTTATTCTGGCTACTTTTAGACGATTTCATTTAGTTTCAAAAGGGCCTCTAGCCATAAACAAGCTTCGAACTATCTCACTTAAGGGGAGGTTTTTAGTTGATTCCCTAGACTTCCATCAAGCTTAAAATTACTCCCCCTTGACTCTCTTTCAAAATAAATGTGTACATTTTTCGATAGAAAAATGTCCGGCCCGAAGGCCGGTTCCCCTTAAATTACAGGCTCGCTATCGCTAGCCAGGAAAAAATTGACACCTAAATGGCATAAATGGTCTTAAAATTGACAGAAATGGGGCGAGGGTTCTTAAAATTGCCAAACTAATGGGGCAAGCGTCTTTAAATCTCACAAGCAATGGGGCTAAACATGAGGGAGAACGAGGTTCCGAAAAAAATCCTCCAGGTGGAAATCTCCCCTTACCCCTTTTCACTACCACAGATCCTTCTTAAACTGCATAAAGTCCTCTAAGTATGAGTAGACTAAGATTAAATAGACGCCGCTGGTACAGAAGGGGTTAAATAATATTGCAACATAAATAGGGTAATGTGGGCTTTTCTGGACCCTCTTTCTCCCTCATGTTTAGCATATTCGTTTTGAGGTTTTAAGACGTTCGTTCCATTAGTTTGGCGATTTTGAGACCTTTCGCCTCATTTTTTTGTCAATATTAAGATTTTTCGTGTCCTTTAGGTGTCGATTTTTCCCTGGCGAGCGATAGCGAGCCTCAATTTTAGAAGGAACCGGCCTTCGGCCGGGACATTTTTCTACCGAAAAATTTACAAATTTATCTTGATACGGGGTTTAGAGGGTGTTTTTCCAAGCTTGATGGAGGTCTAGCGAGGAAACTAAAAATATATGTTAATAAATAAATATATAGCCCAAAAACCAAGCAATACCCCCCTTAAATGTTGTATAACATATCCTATGTTTTCTGTGGCTAAATATTCATCATTACAAAACATTTATTTACAATATATGATACCTGAACCATATATTTATATATGTATCTTTTGTTTACAGGTAGGACCGGAATACCCAGCCCATTCTACAATCTTCACGACACAGAAGGTAGATCAATTATATTATCTTTATATATATATGTTTATGTATGCATTAATGTATGTATTTATGTATTTATTTATGCATGGAAGTGAAGAAGTCCTTGCATGACTGTGTGGTAATACCGACACTGACTTACGGAAGCGAAGCATGGACGTTGGTGAAGAGAGTGAGAGGGGTGGAAATAAGTTACTTTATAAGTGCGTGCGGAGTTACATGGAGGGATAGTTAGTTAGTTAGTTAATTCTTTATTTCATAAAATAGAGGATAAATAAAAATGCAAAATATAAACTAACTAATATGGAATTAGAAAACTCAGACTGTGAGAAAGATCTGGGTGTGTTTGTTAGCAATGATTAGAAACCTAGAAAACAGTGTATAAGCGTTCGTAACAAGGCAAATAGATAGTAGATAAGTAGATAAGATAGATAAGGCTCCTGGTCCAGATGAAATTCCTCCAATAGTACTTAAGAATTGCTCCTTGGTGCTCGCTCCTGTATTGGCAAAAAATTTCCGTCTGTGTACTCATACCTCATGCTTCCCAGTACCCTGGAAAGAAGCAAACATTCATCCAGTTCCTAAAAAAGGTGCCTCTTCAGATCCATCAAACTACAGACCAATAGCTATAACTTCCACTCTTGGTAAAGTCTTTGAAATTATATTAAATAATCACATAATTAAGCATCTTGAGAATAATAAATTAATCAGTGATAGGCAATATGGTTTTAGACGATGTCGTTCAACTGCAGAAATTCTTTGCCTTCTTACGCATCAAATCAACCAAGCTACAGACCAACATGGTGAAACACATACAATAGCACTGGATATATCAAAGGCATTTGATAGAGTCTGGCATCAATCCTTATTGTCGAAGATGTCACACTACGGACTTGCATCATTAGTTCCACTAATTTCATCTTATTTTCATAACAGAAAAATACGTGTAATGGTAGATGGCCTTTGTTCTCAATTTCACTCAATAAATGCTGGTGTTCCCCAGGGATCAGTTTTGGCCCCAATTCTGTTCCTCATTCATATCAATGATCTCATATCTACCACTCATAATCCAATACATTCCTACGCAGATGACTCAACACTCCACAGTTCCTTCACATTTACCAATTCTTTCACCCAACCCGATCTTATAAATTCAAAAATAAACACTGCAATTTCTCTGAACCAGGACCTTTCTAGAATTAATGGATGGGGACAAAATAATCTAGTTTCCTTTAATGCACAGAAAACCAAGTACATTCAATTTTCTAACCGACAGAATCTCACTGACTCCCATATATTTTTTAATGATGTAAATATTCCCACTTCCCCTAGTATTGACATTCTCGGTGTAACATTAACTACTAACTTGAGCTGGACACATTATGTTAGAGGCATTGCTAAGAATGCCTCTAAAAAACTGGGACTCCTGTACAGAGTTCGAGAATTCTTCACTGACGAGCAGTTGGCCGTGATATATAAAAGTCATGTGCGTTTTCAGATGGATTACTGTTCACCTCTGTGGGGTGGAAGTGGAGTGGTTGCATTGAGGCAGTTGGACAAAATTCAAAATAAAGCTATTAGATTAATCAATAACCCTGCAATCACACAGGACCTTCCTACATTATCCATACGAAGAAACGTTGCATCCCTTGCATTATTCTACAGATATTTTCACAGCAATTGTTCCGAGGAACTTGCTTCAATTGTGCCGCCTCTCCACATCTTTCCCCGTAGAACTAGGGCAGCTGAGAGCGCCCATGAATTTACAATTTCTCCTCCACAATGCAGAACTTCTGCTTATCAGAATTCATTTATCCCCAGAGCTACTACTCTTTGGAATTCACTTCCCTCGAATTGCTTTCCACAAACTTACAATCTACAAATGTTTAAATCCAGTTGTTACAAAAAAATTATGAATGGAGGATGCCTTTAGGCACATTGCCCTTTTTGTTTTATCTGTGTTTTTCCTTCCTCCGTTCATTGTCTCAAAAAAACAAAAAAAACAAAAGGGATTCTCGGGCTCTTCTCTAGGAGTGTGAGTAACAGAACTGCCCACCCCGAACCAACTTCCAGAAGCACATCCATACTCATATCTCTCGCCAATCCATCCACTCACTCACAGACAACACGCAGCTGCATGCACGACCTCCCGAAATCCATCCTTCCGAATCCTCCCTCCCTTGCGAGGACAGAGTCCACCTGGCCAGGCTGAGATGCGGACACCATCCAGCTTTCCTGAGCTATCAGAAGAGACTGGATGACTCCGTTGTCGACGCCTGCCCGGGATGTAACACAGCACCCCATACCATTAAACACATCATAGAAGACTGCATTTCACACAACCACTTACGCCAACAACACAACCTACACTCAATGAGAGCTCTGTGGGAAACCCCGATCGTGGCCATGGCCTTCCTCAGGGACTCGGGGCTGTTCGGCCAGGCAGCTTAGGGAACAACAACAACAACAACAACAACAGAACTGCTGATGTTATCTTAAAACTTTACTTTTCATTAGTGAGACCCAAATGGATTATGCTGTTCAATTTTGGTGTCCTTATTACAGAATAGACATAAATTCCTTGGAGAGAGTACAACGTAGAATGACAAAAATTATCCATAATATTAGACATCTTCCATATTAAGAAAGGTTGAAGAAATTAGGCTTACGTTCGTTAGAGAGACGCAAAATTAGAGGGGACAAGATAGAGGTGTTCAAGTGGGTTAGTGGGATTAATAAAGGGGACATGACAGATGTATATACTAAAGCTCAGTGATAGCGAAAGAACTCGAACAAATGGTTTCAAATTAGATACATTTAGTTTCAGAAAAGATATAAGCAAATATTGGTTTGGTAACATAGTTGTAGATAGATGGAATAGGCTACCAAGTGTTATAGTGGGATCAAGAACGATGGAGAGCTTTAAAATAAAATTGGATAGGCATATGGACGAGATGGGTTGGGTGTGAGGGGGATCTGCCTGGTGTGGGCCGCTCTTCAGACCCCCATTTTATTATGTTGACCTCTGATCGTTTTGGTGAGGTCGGTCCTCATGGTGTTAGTGAGTTGGGCCTATAATTAGCCGTATAATTTGGTTTGGGTGTGAGAGCGATCTGCCTTGTGTGGGCCAATCGGCTTTCTGTAGACTCCCATTTTCTTATGTTCTTATTTGCCGAATCCCACCTATAACACCACATGTCACACCACACCTACACCACCTGCTACACCACCTCTGCCACACCACCTGTCACCATCTATGTCACAACACACCTACACCATCTGTCACCACCTCTGTCACACCACCTGTCACCACATATGTCACAACACACCTACACCACCTGTCACCATCTCTGCCACACCACCTGTCACCACATATGTCACAACACACCTACACCACCTGTCACCACATATGTCACAACACACCTACACCACCTGTCACCACCTCTGTCATAACACACCTACACCACCTGTCACCACCTCTGCCACACCACCTGTCACCACATATGTCACAACACACCTACACCACCTGTCACCACCTCTGTCATAACACACCTACACCACCTGTCACCATCTCTGCTACACCACCTCTGCCACATCATCTTTGTCACAACACACCTACACCACCTGTTACCACCTCTGTCACAACACACCTACACCACCTGTTACCACCTCTGTCACACCACCTGTCACCACCTCTGTCACACCATCTGCTACACCACCTGTTACACCACCTGCTACACCACCTGTCACACCACCTGCTACACCACCTGTCACACCACCTCTCACACCACCTGCTACACCACCTCTACCACACCACCTCCATCAGCTGGAGTATTATACCTTTATATACAGGTATCTGTCACCTGTCACAGACCAATGTGTATGATACCATAGCTAGTTTGTGACATAACACCTGTTGCATCTTAAGGGAGCCCACCTCGCTTTTTTTTTCTCTTTCTCTCCCTCTCTCTTTGGCTTGTATCCATTCGGCCCCATTCAGCCTACTGTTTTAAGACGTTTACCCCCATCCAGCTGTATTTTTGTTTTGACAG
>CM064532.1:33147376-33214876 GCA_032716605.1 Paralithodes platypus | reverse complement strand
TATGATTCCCCGCGCATTCCAACACGGGGAGGCTGGTGCATGAGGCAGGGAATGGGGTGTTAACATGACTCTTTCCGTGTTACGCCGCAAAATGGGGCGAAAAAAGTGTGTTCTGGGCAGAGAAACCGAGTGATAATTTTCCTAATAATATTTGTTTTTTCGTCTGTTGTGGGTTTTATGTCTTTATATATATATATATATATATATATATATATATATATATATATATATATATATATATAGAGAGAGAGAGAGAGAGAGAGAGAGAGAGAGAGAGAGAGAAGATAGATTTGTGATGTCTGTTTTGTGTAGAGAAACCGGGTGATAATTTCGTTAATAATATTTGTTTTTCGTCTGTTAGTGTGGATTTTATCTGCTTATAATATTTTTGGTTGGTGATTCCTAAGTCGAAGACAATAGTGAATATGATCAATAGAGTCCTTTAGAAGCACATACCTGCTTTTGTAAAAGAAATATGTTTTAGGTAATAAGTACAATTAACATGATCGTACAAATCCTGTGTATATTAAGTATGTTATTTAATAAAAGAAGATGCAACAGTAACTAAGTATAGTCTGATACGGAGAAAATAAGAAATAGTCATACATAATGATATATAATGATACATATTGAATAAGGAACAGATGTACTTAATAACGAATTATTGATTAAATGCCAGCCCTAGTGTTCACTGTAACACCCATCCAGTACCAGTGACACCTTGTTCTTTATATTTAACACCCATCCAGTACCAGTGACACCCTGTTCTTTATATTTAACACCCATCCAGTACCAGTGACACCCTGTTCTTTATATTTAACACCCATCCAGTACCAGTGACACCCTGTTCTTTATATTTAACACCATCCAGTACCAGTGACACCCTGTTCTTTATATTTAACACCCATCCAGTACCAGTGACACCCTGTTCTTTATATTTAACACCCATCCAGTACCAGTGACACCCTGTTCTTTATATTTAACACCCATCCAGTACCAGTGACACCCTGTTCTTTATATTTAACACCCATCCAGTACCAGTGACACCCTGTTCTTTATATTTAACACCCATCCAGTACCAGTGACACCCTGTTCTTTATATTTAACACCCATCCAGTACCAGTGACACCCTGTTCTTTATATTTAACACCCATCCAGTACCAGTGACACCCTGTTCTTTATATTTAACACCCATCCAGTACCAGTGACACTGTTCTTTATATTGTGGCAACTACTAAACAATATTAATCAGCTTAGGGAGGACGTCCACCAATTATAAGGCTACAGATTATTCCAATTAATCCTTTTTGCTACGACATATCCTTCATAAGCTTCATGAAATCGTGTGAATGTAGCTAGCATCATACTAAAAAGACGTCGCTGGTACAGAAGGGGTTAATGCGATTTTAAATGTATTGCATCACCCAACTGCATCTACTACATATGACAAAGTGGGGCATTGCATTTAATGAACTTGCAAGTATCTTATATATACATCAGTTTTGCAATAGGACAAATTATTCCCACACCTTGATAACAATGTGAAGTTGAAAGACCCAAAACTCTGAAAGTACAACATTCTGTTTCTTTTCATTGACGGTAATTTGCAACGTTCCCATCAAGATTTATCAGTTATGTTGAAGATTTTGTTTTGAAATAGGGTGGTAATTATATACAGTACAATTGATCGTATTATGATGCAGAGACATAGTAGTTTCATATTGTTCCATTAAGGGGAGATCTCCACTTGAGGGATTTTTTTCTTGACTCCTTTCTCCCTCATGTTTAGCCCCATGGTTTTTCTAATTTCAAGACGTTCGCCCCATTATTTTGACGATTTTAAGAACGTTCAACCCATTTCTATCAATGTTAAGACCTTTCGTGCCATTTAGGTGTCGATTTTATCCTGGCGAGCGATAGCGAGCCTGTAATTTAAGAGGAACCGGCTTTCAGCCGGGACATTTTTCTATCGAAAAATGTACAAATTTATCTTGAAAGGGGCTCAAGGGGGTGTAATCTTAAGCTTGAAGGATATCTAGGGCCCAAACTAAATACCTCCCCTTAAGTAAAGTAGCTGCTAAGGAATTAATTTTATCGTCAGCTGAAATGAAACAAAGAACTAAGTATCTCACCGGCTATGATTTGTCTTGATGGTGTAATGGTTAGAGCGTGTAAGTTCTGTATGTGATATCCTAGGTTTGAATCCTGGGAGAAGCACATGCTTTCATTAATTTCATATGGGGGTTATTGGTGTTAAGAACTATGTTAAGGGGAGGTATTCAGTTTGTTCCCTAGACCTCCATCAAGCTTAAAATTACATCCCCTTGAGTCCCTTTCAAGATAAATTTGTACATTTTTCGGTAGAAAAATGTCCCGGCCGAAGGCCGATTCCTCTTAAATTACAGGCTCGCTATCGCTCGCCAGGATAAAATCGACACCTGAATTGCAGGAAAGGTCTTAATATGGGGTGAAAGTTATTAAAATCGCTAAACTAATGGGGCAAACGTTTTATAATATCAAAAGCAATGGGGCTAAACATGAGGGAGAAAGGGATCAAGAAAAAAATCCCTCAAGTGGAGATCTCCCCTTAAAAATACAAAAATTATAATAATTTATAGTGGTCCCCTTGGCTTACAAATTCGCCTTCCCACACTTTCTTTGACACTTTTCCAATATATTCTGACGGTTACTAGATGATTTGATTCAGCTCAGAAAGGACCTCTAGCAATGATAAGAACCTAAGAACATAAGATAAGGCTACTAATTATCTCAATTAACCATCTTGGCTACTTAAAATCCTTCCAAGGAGGTTAAAAATCGTCTAAATATAGCTAGAATAAGATAGAATAGACGTCATCCGTGCTTAAATGGTTAAACTAAACAATGCCTACCCAGACCTCCTTCAAGTTAAATTTGTATATTTGTCGATACAAATATGTCCAGGCCGAAGGCCGATTTCTTCTAGGTTACAGGCTCGCTATTGCTCGCCCAGAAAAAAAGTCTACACCTGAGTGGGGTGAAGCGTCTTATTATCGCTAGACTAATGGGAAGAAACGTCTTCAAATCTCCAAACTAAAGGAACAAAATAGGGGAGTTCCAAAAAGACCTCCCTCGGATCAAATAGGGTTAAGTCCGGCCCGACCCCAAAACTAGTAGGAGTCCAGGAACTTGATTACTCGAGATGTGGACGCAAAATCAGAAGGAAAAAGTTGTTAATTTTTTGGTGGGGCCGGTATTGCAGGGCCGGAGACTCAATCACATAATTAGATCACATTCACGACGGGATGGCTTTCATTTTGTTACAGAAAAAGTTTAGAATATCGAAAACTATAGCGGCAAAGTGTATATATTACGGGGCGCTAGTACGCTATGCTATACGCTATACCGTATATCGTGGGTGTTTCAGTGCTTCGATTAACCCTTTGAAGATTGTAACGCATTTTGACAGTTTATTCTGGCTATCATTGGTTGGTTTAGACAGTTTAAGAAGGATCTGTGGGAATTATAACGGTAAAGACTATCTCAATTAACCCTCAGACTTCGATATAACCTTCCTAATCTGAATAAAATCGTTTAATTATAGCCGGAAAACTGAAAATAAATGCGTAATGGATCTATAAAGAGTTAAGTTGATGTTGAAATGCGGTTTTTATTAATATAATGTAAGGTACTTTGTTTCTTTTAGTATTTGCATATTGTGATTTTTTTTTCCATTTACAATTGCTATCGTTAGACAATTTTAAATATGCTTAGTAATAGGCCTTCCTTGTCATGAGTTTATCAGTGATGCCAAAGAAGTTAATTATTAGTTAATGTTGTCGATGTTTAGACCTTCCGCCCCATTTCCTTGTCAATATGAAAACCTTTCGTGCTATTTAGGTGTCGATTTGTTTTCCTGGTGAACGAAAGTGAGCCTGAAGTTTTGGAAGAACTGGCCTTTGGCCGGGATATTTATGTACCGAAAAATGTACAAATGAATCTAGAAAGGGGATCTAATGTGTGTGTGTGTTTTTTTTTGTTTTTTTTTTGTAATGTTTGATGGAGGTCTAGGGAGGAATTAAACTAGAACAATTATTAATACATGGCAAAAATCGACCAAAAAGTGAACCATCCCCTCTTAGACTAACTACCTAGAGCTACTCTTTGTTTATAATGATGCCTTGTGTGTGTTTGTATTCTGGTTGACATTAAGCGATTTAATTGAGCTCAGTAGAAGACTTTCGTGATAATGTTGTTAATGGGGATGGGCCGGTTTTCTGGACCACTTTCTCCCTCATGTTTAGCCCCTTTAGTTTTCATATTTTAAGATGTTTGCCCCATTAGTTAGTCGATTTTAAGACCTTTCGTGCTATTTAGGTGTCGATTCTTTCCCTGGCGAACGATAGTGAGCCTGTAATGTTTTAAATTTGATGGAGGTCTAGGGAGGAAACTAGAAAAATAATGAATACATGCAAAAATCGCCCCAAAACTGAACCATCTCCCCTTAACCATTTCAGCATGATTGACGTACTTGTTACCATTAGACGATTTTCTTTACCTCATAATCTACCATCAGGACTCAAAGGTGTCAAGGCGTTCTCAATAAGCCCTCCGTATAACTTAGGTCCTTCTTAAACTGCATAAACGTATCTCATGCTAGCCAAAATATAGAGTAAATAAGATGTCATGGTGCTGAAAGGGTTACATGTCTCAATAAGCTCTCTGTATAACTTAGGTCCTGCTTAAGGGGAGGTATTTAGTTTGTTCCCTAGACCTCCATCAAGCTTAAAATTACGCCCCCTTGAATCCCTTTCAAGATAAATTTGTAAATTTTTCAGTAGAAAAATGTCCCGGCCGAAGGCCGGTTCCTCTTAAATTACAGGCTCGCTATCGCTCGCCAGGATAAAATCGACACCTGAATTGCACGAAAGGTCTTAATATGGGGTGAAAGTTCTTAAAATCGCTAAACTAATGGGGCAAACGTTTTATAATATCAAAAGCAATGGGGCTAAACATGAGGGAGAAAGGGGTCAAGCAATATAAATATAGCTATAATACAATGAAAAACACGTCGCCGGTACAGAAGGGGTTAATTCATCTGAAGACAATATTACCAGTGGCCCCAAGATAACAGAGGCTGGCCGATTTCTGTTACTGTAGGTTCTCATAAGAGCATTAGTACTCCAGCATCTCTCTTCTAAAAGGTACTGCCATTCTTGTTTATATAATTTTTCTTAATACAAAAATAGTTTGTGGGCTTATGTGAGGGCTCGGTGTGTTGACTAATATTTGTTTGTGAATGGTCTTATGGAGGCTCGTCTGGAAAATTATTTTGAAGTCGACCTCTCTCTTTCTCTCTCTCTCTCTCTCTCTCTTCTCTATATATATATATATATATATATATATATATATAGATATATATATATATATAATATATATATATATATATATTATATATATATATATGGATATATATATATATTCCTCTGCAGTAAATTCCATTATTTTGAACTATAATATGTATGAGTTTCCCAATAACACTTATACACCCTCTCCACTTACAAAACATGAACAATAGTTTTTATTTATTTGTGATCCAGAGTATTTTGTTCTTCCTTATGTTAATATTTCCTTTGACGTTTCTAAATATATAATCTATTTCTAGTTTACTTTTCTATTTTATGTCGCCGTTTGCATTGAATATTTAACCCCTTCTGTACCGGCGACGGATTTTTATGTTTGATTTAAGCTACGGTTAGACGATTTTATGAAGCTTAGATAGGATATATGGTAGCTAAAAGGATTAATCGGATATATGGTAGCTCAAAGGATTAATCGAGATAGTCTGTAGCCTGTTAATTGGTGGAGGTCCTTCCTAAGCTTAATTAAATCGTCTGGATGCAGCTAAGATAATATAATAGAGACTTAACCGGCACAGAAGGGGTTAAGGGGAGATTTGTGTATATTATTTCACTTATATATGTATTATTTTTTTAGCTTCCTCCCAAGACCTCCATCAATCATTAACAAATATCCCCAAGACCCCACTGTAAGATAAATGTCTACATTTTTCGGTAGCAAAAATTTCCAGGCCGAAAGCCAAGTCCTTCTTAATTATAGGCTCCCTATCGCTCGCCAGGAAAAAAATCGACACCTAAATGGCACTAAAGCTCTTAATATTGACAAAACAAATGGGTCGAATGGTCTTAAAATCGCCAAGCAATGGGCCGAACGTCTTAAAACCTGTAAACTAATGGGGCGTCCAGACAAAGCAAAGCTCCCCTTCCTCCCACATTACCGCCCCACCTGATGATTTATATAACACATTGGATCAACCAGCAGTAGACGATGAACGGGCTGACCTATTCATTATTATAAATAGCCGGGGTCAGTCCTTAATGAGGGGGAAGGGGCGTTTTTCTGGGTCCCCCTTCTTCCTCATGTTTAGCCCCATTCGTTTTTTAGATTTTTAGACGTTTGGCCCATTAGTTTGGCGATTTTAAGGCCTTTTGCCCCCATTTCTTTGTCAATGTAATGACTTTTCGTGTCATCCAGGTGTCGATTTTTTCCTGGCGAGCGATACCGAGCCTGTATTTTAAGGGGAACCGTCCTTCGACCGGGGCATTATTCTATCGAAAAATGTACAAATGTATCTTGAAGGACGGTCTTGGGCGGGTGTTATTGTTTTATAAGCTCGATGAAGGTCTAGGGAGGAAACTAAAAAACAAAAAAGGAGGTATAGGGAGGACTCTAAAAGATAGATATTAAAAAGATTCATAAATAAATACGCCCCTCCTCCCTTTAATGAGGCGATAATCCCGCGGCTATATTACACACGGGAGAGCATTAGGATTTATTATAAGTTACTACTACTCTGAAGGTCACTCAAATTACCTCATGCGGCTCATTAGACGGGATTTTTTTTATTAATTTTATTCTTGTTATTTTTAGTAGTACTATTTGTTTTTATTAGTATTGTTGTTTTTATTATTATTATTATTATTATTATTATTATTATTAGTGGTAGTAGTATTAGTAATAGTAGTAGTATTTTTATTATTTATTTTGTGCATGAATAATTAAGAATTATTTTGTGTTATTTAAATCAACCCTTTCAGCATTAGGACACGTTTCTTTCTTTCCCTCTGGCTATAATTTGACTATTTTATTAAGCTTAGAAAGGACCATTTGGGAGTTAAAAGGGTTAATTGAGATGGTGTTAACCCCTTCGACTCTATACTAACCCTCTTAAGGGGACAGTAGTTATATTTTGGTCGATTTTGTCGTATGTTTATTATTTGTTCTAGCTTCCTCCCGAGACCTTCTTCATCCTTAAAAATATACATTCATTAGATTCCCCTTCGAGATTAATTTGTACATTTTTCGATAGAAAAATGTCACGGCCGAAAACCGGTTCCTCCACAATTGCAGGTTCGCTGTCGCTCGCCAGGAAATAAATTGGCACCTAAAGGGCACGAAAGGTCTAAATATTGACAAATACATGGGGCGAAAGGTCTTAAAATCGACAAACTAGTTGGGCAAACGTCTTAAAATCTCAAAACTAATGGGGATAAGCATGAGGAGGAAAGGGGAGCAGAAAAACGGCCCATGACCCCCTAAAATCGACTAATATTAACCAGGCTATAATGAGAACACACGTCATGTTATCCTAAAGGGGTTAACTATTAAAGAATAACCTAATAATATTTCTATTATATTCACACTACGATTTATATAACCCAAGTATTATTTTATATGTACGAGATTAATATCGAAAGTTGGGTAAAAAAAATACTACTACTACTACTAATGTTTTTTTTTTTTTTTTAAACCACTCAGTCTGTGCATCCCCTCTTTGGACCCTAGACCAGGTCAGAATAGTCATCAAAGCGCCTGGCTTCGTTGTCATTCAGCTACTTCCTATTCCGGGGTAGGCCTAAGCACTCAGACTCATCATCGTGGATTACTACTACTACATTGATTTTTATTTAATATTTTTCATACATTTCATGTTACTACTACTACCATCACCACCTCCACCATCACCACCACCACTACCATATATTTAATATTGTACACATACTACTACTACTAATAATAATAATAATAATAATAATAATAATAATAATCTATATTTTATTAATTTCACCACAACACCAAACACCCCCAATGAAATTAATTAAAGTATATATGATCCGCCGGGATTCGAACCCGGGTTATCACACAGATTTTTGACACCTTAACCATTACACCACTTCAGCACGATGACGTCAGTTTAGCTTCAATTCTGGCTAAAGTTAGAAAATTGTATGCAGTTTAAGAAGGAACTGTTATTCAGAGGGTTTATTGAGATCGCATTTACCTCCATTGAAGCCCTAGAGGTAAATTTTAAGCTAAAGAATATCATCTGATGGTAACCAGAATAAGCTGAAAATGACGTCATCATACTGAAGGGGTTGATTATGAGGACATGGGTCGTATTTCTGGTCCCCCTTCTTCCTCATGTTTAGCCCCATTCGTTCTCAGTTTGTATGACGTTCGGCTCATTAGTTTGGCAATTTTAAAATCTGTCACCACATTTCTTTGTCAATATTAAGACTTTTCGTGTTATTTAGGTGTCAAATATTTTCCTGGCGAACGATAGCGAGCCTGTAGATTAAGAGGAACCGGCCTTCGCCCGGGAAATTTTTCTATCGAAAACATGTACAAATTAATCTTGAAGGAGAGTTTCGTTTTTTTTTTTTTTTTTAAAGCTTGATGGAGGACTATGGAGGAAACTAAAAACATGAAGAAGAAAAACAATATATATATATATATATATATATATATATATATATATCAGCAAATAAATATTCCCATCTCTTATATAGAATAAAAAAACAAAAATAACGACAATAAACAAAAGCCAGAATCCGTGGGCTTAACAGAAGGTGTAAGAAAAATATAATTGATCTAATATACCTCCATAAAAATACCCCTTTGTGGAAAGTTAAAGTGGAGAAGCCCCCTTGTATATATATATATCAATTAACGATACACAATGATGACAACAAACAAAACAAGCAAATAAACTGGCTTATAATGATGACAACAAACAAAACAAACAAATAAACTGGCTTATAATGATGACAACAAACCAAACAAACAAATAAACTGGCTTATAATGATGACAACAAACAAAACAAACAAATAAACTGGCTTATAATGATGACAACAAACAAAACAAACAAATAAACTGGCTTATAATGATGACGACAAACAAAACAAACAAATAAACTGGCTTATAATGATGACAACAAACAAAACAAACAAATAAACTGGTTTATAATGATGACAACAACAAAACAAACAAATAAACTGGTTTATAATGATGACAACAACAAAACAAACAAATAAACTGGCTTATAATTTATAATGTTTGGTTTTAGTTGAGTTTGTTACTTAACCCCTTCAGCACGATGGTGTAATGTTCATCTTATTGTGGTTACTATTAGACGATTTCCTTTAGCTTATAATCTACCTCTTGGAGTCAAAGGAGTACCTACAATGTCAAGAAACCCTATGACTAGCATATACAGTATATAGTTCCTTCTTGAACTGTATAGAATGATAAATTTGTACATTTTTCGATAGAAAAATGTTTCCGGCGAAGCCGGATTTCTCCATACAATCCTGGTTCGCTATCGCTCGCCAGGAAGGAATCGACACCTGGATGGAGATAAACGTCTTAAAATAGTTGGCTGAATGGGGCCGAATGGATACAATCCAAACCCCCCATAATAATAACCAAGTTAAAATGAGAAGGTTAACTATCAGCAAAGAATAGTCAGCACTGGTCTCACTAAAGTTATAGATGTTATATATTGAGCTGCCCTGCCTAACACGGCCCCGGCTCATCCCCGAACATGGACATAATAATGTACCTTAGTAATGGTCGTTAGTACGCTCTGGTTCCTGTAATGCGCAACTTACTCCAATACAAAGGTTGGGGCTGTTTCGCTGGCAACGTTATTCAGACTTTTTTTTGGTATTTGTATCCATGTATTATTCTTTCATCTATCCATGTATTTCTATCCATGTATTATTCTTTCATACTTCCTTTATGGTTCACTTTTTGGCCGATTTTTGCATGTATTAATTATTTTTCTAGTTTCCTCCCTAGACCTCCATAAAATAAAAAAATAAAAATCATCCATTAGATCCCCCTTCTAGATTAATTTGTAAATTTTTCGGTAGAAAAATTTTCCGGCCCAAGGCCGGTTCTTCCAACATTACATTCTCACTATCGTTCGCCAGTGAAAAAATAGACACCTAAATAGCACGAAAGGTTTATATATCGATGAAGAAATTGGGCGAAAGGTCTTAAAATCGACTAACTAATGGGACAAACATCTTAGCATCTGAAAACTAATGGGGCTAAACATGAGGAAAACATGGGGCTAAACATGGGGGGGGGGGGGGGGGGGGCAGAAAAACGACCCATCTCCGCTTAATGCACAACTTAGTCCAATAATAATGCTTGGCTGTTTCGGTGACAACATTATTCTTTCTTTCTCTTGGTATTTGTATCCATGTATTTTTTCTGTAACTCTCTTTCAAAGGTTTAACCCCTTCGGCACGATGACGTACTGTAATTTTCATCTTAGTCTGGTTTCCATCAGACAATCTTTCTTCAGTTTATAACCTACCTCTAGGACTCAAATGGGTAAATATGATTTCAATACACACTCTGAATAACACAGGGCCTTCATAAACTGCATAAAATTGTCTAAGTTCAGCCAAATAGTAGGTCAAAAAGGCGTCATTGTACTGAAGGGGTTAAGTTTTTCGTTGATAACATTATTCCTTCGGTATTTCTATCCATGTGTTATTCTGTTACTCTTTCATATTTCCTGTAATGCACACCTTAGTTCAATAACAAGGCTTTTCTGATCTCCCTATATACTGTACAGACATTGTACTTCTAGTGTCATTCATTATGCAACTTAAGCCACTTACGACGTCTGATCTCCCTATATACTGTACAGACATTGTACTTCTAGTGTCATTCATTATGCAACTTAAACCACTTACGACGTCTGATCTCCCTATATACTGTACAGACATTGTACTTCTAGTGTCATTCATTCTGCAACTTAAACCACTTACGACGTCTGATCTCCCTATATACTGTACAGACATTGTACTTCTACTGTCATTCATTCTGCAACTTAAGCCACTTACGACGTCTGATCTCCCTATATACTGTACAGACATTGTACTTCTAGTGTCATTCATTCTGCAACTTAAACCACTTACGACGTCTGATCTCCCTATATACTGTACAGACATTGTACTTCTAGTGTCATTCATTCTGCAACTTAAGCCACTTACGACGTCTGATCTCCCTATATACTGTACAGACATTGTACTTCTAGTGTCATTCATTCTGCAACTTAAACCACTTACGACGTCTGATCTCCCTATATACTGTACAGACATTGTACTTCTAGTGTCATTCATTCTGCAACTTAAGCCACTTACGACGTCTGATCTCCCTATATACTGTACAGACATTGTACTTCTAGTGTCATTCATTCTGCAACTTAAACCACTTACGACGTCTGATCTCCCTATATACTGTACAGACATTGTACTTCTAGTGTCATTCATTATGCAACTTAAGCCACTTACGACGTCTGATCTCCCTATATACTGTACAGACATTATATTTCTAGTGTCATTCATTCTGCAACTTAAGCCACTAATGACGTCTGATCTCCCTATATAAAGACATTGTAATTCTAGCGTCATTCATACTTCAACACAGATCATTTACGACGTGTGATCTCCCTATATAAAGACATTGTATTTCTAGTGTCATTCATTCTCCAACACAGACCATTTACGACGTGTGATCTCCCTATATAAAGACATTGTATTTCTAGTGTCATTCATTCTCCAACACAGACCATTTACGACGTGTGATCTCCCTATATAAAGACATTGTATTTCTAGTGTCATTCATTCTCCAACACAGACCATTTACGACGTGTGATCTCCCTATATAAAGACATTGTATTTCTAGTGTCATTCATTCTCCAACACAGACCATTTACGACGTGTGATCTCCCTATATAAAGACATTGCATTTCTAGTGTCATTCATTCTCCAACACAGACCATTTACGACGTGTGATCTCCCTATATAAAGACATTGTATTTCTAGTGTCATTCATTCTCCAACACAGACCATTTACGACGTGTGATCTCCCTATATAAAGACATTGCATTTCTAGTGTCATTCATTCTCCAACACAGACCATTTATGACGTGTGATCTCCCTATATAAAGACATTGCATTTCTAGTGTCATTCATTCTTCAACACAGACCATTTACGACGTGTGATCTCCCTATATAAAGACATTGTATTTCTAGTGTCATTCATTCTCCAACACAGACCATTTACGACGTGTGATCTCCCTATATAAAGACATTGCATTTCTAGTGTCATTCATTCTCCAACACAGACCATTTACGACGTGTGATCTCCCTATATAAAGACATTGTATTTCTAGTGTCATTCATTCTCCAACACAGACCATTTACGACGTGTGATCTCCCTATATAAAGACATTGCATTTCTAGTGTCATTCATTCTCCAACACAGACCATTTACGACGTGTGATCTCCCTATATAAAGACATTGTATTTCTAGTGTCATTCATTCTCCAACACAGACCATTTACGACGTGTGATCTCCCTATATAAAGACATTGTATTTCTAGTGTCATTCATTCTCCAACACAGACCATTTACGATGTCTGATCACCACAGTGTTCTAAATTACGACATTGTATTTCTAGCATCGTTAATACTCCAACACAAGTCATAACTGTGTATTGTAACTGATGATCGTTTAAGGGGTAATGAACAATTATCGATAGCTTAGCTAAATGACTTCCGATTTACAAAAATTATAGTTACAGTACATTTGCCTGTATAAATGTTTGCATGTAGGTAAACGTTTAAGGGGGTAGAGGTTACTTTTTGGCCTATTTATTTATTTATTTATCTTATAGTTTCCTCCCTAGACCTCCACCAAACTTAAAATATCAGCCCCTAGAATACATTTGTACATTATTCGGTAGAAAAATCTCTCACTCTCTCTCTCTGTATATATATATACACATACACACACACACACACATCTAGGCTCAATACGGAATCATGATGAGATATATACCGTACATTTCATTGGTTTTATTATATCAATTCACACTTTGTAATAGGAGAGTATGTGCTTATTCCCGTTTTAAAATAGACACTCTGATATTATCATGGCCTAAAGAATTGAAATGCAGTTACATACAGAACAACAAACAATATCTCTCTCTCTCTCTCTCCCTAAGCTTGGAAATATGAGGTGATGAAGCCATTTACAAATAATCTCTCTCTCTCTCTCTCCCCCTCTCTCTCTCTCTCTCTCTCTCTCTCTCTCTCTCTCTCTCTCTCTCTCTCTCTCTCTCTCTCTCTCTCTCTCTCTCTCTCTCTCTCTCTCTCTTTAAGCTTGGAAATATGAGGTGATGAAGCCATTTACAAATAATCTCTCTCTCTCTCTCTCTCTCTCTCTCTCTCTCTCTCTCTCTACTCCTCCTCTCCTCTCTCTTTAATCCTCTCTCCTCTCCTCTCTCCTCTCTCCTCCTCTCTCTCTCTCTCTCTCTCTCTCTCTCTCTCTCTCTCTCTCTCTCTCTCTCTCTCTCTCTCTCTCTCTTTAAGCTTGGAAATATGAGGTGATGAAGCCATTTACAAATAATTCTGCATTAGTTCCATGATTGGATGTGTATTAAGATCATTATTCTTTCACTCCTCCTAATGATGGCTTAATTTGTCATCATTATCAGAGGGCTCATTTGCAACTGCTTAATTGAAACGAATAGGACAAATATATTTTTCTCGACTGTTTTCTATAATGATGTCGCGCACCGTCCCGGACACCCTGCCAACATCTACAGGACAAGGATATGTTATTTTATTACGCCCCGCACTACTTAAGGTTTCCACTTGAGGGACTATTTTCTTGACCCCTTTCTCCCTCATGTCTAGCCCCATTGTTTTTGTGATTTTAAGACGTTTTCCCCATTAGTTTGGCGATTTTAAGAACTTTCGCCCCATTTATGTCAACTTTTAGACATTTCGTACCATTTAGGCGTCGATTTTTTCCTGGCGAGCGATAGCGAGCCTGTAATGTAAGAGGAAACGGCCTTCGGCCGGGAAATTTTTCTACCGAAAAATGTACAAATTTGTCTTGAAGGGGGTCAAGGGAGTGTAATTTTTAAGTTTGATGGAGGTTTAGGGTACAAACTAGATACCTCCCCTTAATATAAGGGATGTTATTTTATTTACGTTTTTTTACGTTTTACGTTTTTTAATGGGCTAAATATTTGTGTCTATAATGATGCCGCAGAGACGTAGTAGATTTGTTTTATATTTCTCCTTTTTTGTAATGGGCCAAATACTCTTTTCTTTAATTATATCGCGAATCATCCCAGCCTGCCAACATCTACAAGAGTATATTATTTTATCACGCTCTCGCTATAAATTGTGTACTTGTTTTCCCTTTTCCTTTTTTTAATGGGCCATACAGTTGCTATAAATGATATACTTATTTTTATTTTTCCTTTTTTTAATGGGCCAAATAGTTGCTATAAAGGATATACTTATTTATTGTTATTTTTCTTTTTTTTAATGGGTCTAATAGTTGTTATAAATTATATATTTTTTTTTTACTTTTTCCTTTTTTTAATGGGCCAAATAGTCGTTATAAATGCTATACTTGATTTGTCTTTTTCCTTTTTTTTTTAATGGGCCAAATAGTTTCAATTATATAAGTCTCTTCTTTTTCCTTTTTTTTTTTTTTTTTTTGTTAATGGGCCAAATAGTTTCAATTTGGTGCCAGTACGTGTCCGTGTCATATGCATATTTCCGGTGAAACTCGTTCTAGGCGTCATTAGGAGTAACCTGATTATGGATAACGAATTTGCATGTAAACGAGTCATATCGCCTCTCTCCCGTTTTACCCCCCCCCCCCTCTTCCTCGTCTGTGATCGCACCTTTTTTCCGGATAGGGGGCTCAACTTTATCTGGAATTTAACCCCTTCACCACCCTTACGTAATTGTCCATAATAGTCTGGTTACCATTAGACGATTTTCTTTGGTTTATAATCCACCTTGACGATTGAAATGGGTAAATATAATCTCAATAAACCCTCCTAACACCTTGACCACCATTACGTATTTTTTCATCATAGTCTGGTTACCGTTAGGCGATTATCTTTAGTTTATAATCTACGTCTACGACTGAAATGGGTAAAAACCACCATTACCTAATTTTCATCCTATTTTGGTTACCATTAGACAGTTTTCTTAGGTTTAATATCTACCTCTATAACTAAAATGGGTAAATACAATCTCAATAAACCCTTTTAGTAACATAGGTCCATCTTAATCTGCATAAAATCATCTATTTGTAGCCATAATCAAAGATAAAAAGGCGTCATGGTGCTGAAGGGGTTAAATTAGTGGCTTATGGTTTTTTTCCCAATGTTTATATCCTAATGAGATGAAGTATTTTCTCCCAATCTTTTTATTTGATTTTTTTCTCTCTCTCTCTCTCTCTCTCTCTCTCTCTCTCTCTCTCTCTCTCTCTCTCTCTCTCTCTCTCTCTCTCTCTCTCTCTCTCTCTCTCTCTCTCTCTCTCCTGTCTACCATCGGATGCAGTTTGTGTCGTTTTCTGATATCCATTTTCAACAAACAGCTTTGACATGAAATTATTAAGTTGTGTTCTAATAATAATTTGGTTTTTTATTTTAATGACGCTTCCCATTCCTCGGTAATGGATTTATTTTAACCCTTTAAAGATTATGACGCACTTTGACAGTATATTCTGGGTATCACTAGATGATTCAATACAGTTTAGGAAGGATTTGTTAATTGTGTGGGAATTAATAGGGTAAAGACTATCTCAATTAACTCTCCGACTTCCACACATCCTTTCTAATCTAAATAAAATCGTCTAATAACAGCCGGAACACGGCAATTAAATGCGTAATAGTTTCTTGAAAGGGTTAATTTAAATGTCTCTACAAGTACAGTCGGCCTAATAAGTCATGTTTCTCCACCAATTATGTTTTGATCAATAATTGGTATCAGCAATATTTACACATGATTTCTTCTTTTTGAGTGAGATATACAAACAGGTTTCTACACTTTCCCACCCTATTCAACATCTGACAGACATTAATACAGCACAGAGCGAGGCAAACGTAATGACAGCTGAGCCATAACTTATTAGGCCGACTGTACTTGTAGAGACATTAAATTAACCCTTTCAAGAAACTATTACTCATTTCAATTGTTTTCTGGCTGTTATTCGACGATTTTACTTAGATTAGAAAGGGTGTGTGGAAGTCGGAGAATTAATGGAGATAGTCTTTACCCTTCTAATTCCCACCAAATTCACAAATCCTTCCTGTATGAGAGAATAACTTTGAAACGTAGAACTATTATATTACTGCTGAGTTGGATATAGTGGACTCATTGTTACATGTAGGCGAGATATGCTGAAGCCGAGAAGTTACTGAAAGAGAATTACACATACGTTTTATATATATTATAATTTCCCTAATATAATATAATTTATCTAATTAAGGACATTAATAAAAGCATGTGTAATAAATTAATGAAATCGTGTGTAATAAAAAGCGTATATACTATTAACCTGTTCTGTACCGGCGACGTTTTTCTATATTTGATTTTAGCTACATTTCGACGATTTTATGGAGTTTAGGAGGTATAAAGGGTAGCTGAAATAATTGATTGAGATACTCTGTAGACGATATTAATCAGCTTAGGAAGGTTCTGTGGGAGTCAAAGGGTTACTTGAGGTCATACAGTATATACATTATACATCTTTGATTCTCAGAGATTCATCCTAGTTTTCTTAGCCCTTTGAGTACCAGCGACGTGTGCTATCTTATATTCTAGCTGTATTTAGACGATATTTTGCAGCTTAGGAAGGATCTGAGGTAGGTAAACGGGCTGGTTGAGATAGTTTGAAGCCTTATTTTTGGTAGAGATCTTTCCTACGCTGAATAAAATCGTCTAATAGTTGCCAGAATATGATGAAATTAACGTCACTGGTACAGTATGGATTAACGGGGAGGTAATTGCTTTTTCTGGACTCCCTTCTACCTCATGTTTAGCCCCATTAGTTCTGAGATTTTAAGACATTCGACCCATTAGCTTGGCGATTTTACGACCTTTCGGCCCACCGTAGAAGATTTGTTTTCATCCTTATAATATACCTCTAAAACTCAAGAAGGGTAAATACGATCTCAATAAACCCCCTGAATTACATAGGTCCTTCTGAAACTGCATAAAATCATCTAACTTTAGCCAGAATGAAAGAAAAAAAAAACGTCATCTTGCCGAAAGGGTTAAACCATTATGTGTTTCTCAGAATGGCTTTTTGTTTTTGTATCGATATCGTGTTTTCTAAAATAAGCTCGTTCCTGTATTATTTTCCACTCTACTTCATTGCTCTGGTGTCTCTTTAGGTCTTGATGGTGTAATGGTTAGAGTGTTTTGATCTTGTAACCCAGGTTCGAATCCCGGTAGGATCACATGCGTTCGTTAATTTCATTGGGAGGTGTTTGGTGTTGGGAGTGAAATTAATATATTATATCCCTTTCAGTGACAGGGTACCTATTTTGTTAACACTCTGGTTTCCCAAAACCTACCGCCGCCATTGTGAACAGCTCTATTATGAAGGAAAAGGTGAAAAAGTTTAGTAGGGACTGTGTGTGTGTGTGTGTGTGTGTGTGTGAGAGAGAGAGGTGGGGAGAGTGTGTGTGTATGTATGTGTGTGTGTGTGTGTGTGTGTGTGTGTGTGTGTGTGAAAGAGAGAGTGTGAGTTTGTGTGTGTGTGTATATGTGTGTGTGTGTGTGTGTGTGTGTGCAAGCGAAGGACGTGACAAATGAGACCCTGTACATGGGGCCTGCCTGCCTGCCTGCCCAGTGTAATCTACTGCAACCCACCTCCAACCCTTTCCGTACACACCAAAAATAAGTATATACACACAATGTTTATTTTCAACTGATGGAAAATTGCAAAGTTCCCATCAAGATGTATCCGTTATATTGTAACGAAATATGTTGTTAATTATGACAAATTGTCACTAATATGAAGTAGAGACATAGTAGTTTCATATTTTGCCGTTAGTTATCGATAAATCAGTTGCTAAGACATTCAATATGCCGTCAGATGAAAAGAAACCGGGTATAGGTATAATTTAGTGTCGTGATGATGGTTGCATAGATGTCACCCTAGGTATAATATAGTGTCGTGATGATGGTTGCATAGATGTCACCCTAGGTATAATATAGTGTCGTGATGATGGTTGCATAGATGTCACCCTAGGTATAATATAGTGTCGTGATGATGGTTGCATAGATGTCACCCTAGGTATAATTTAGTGTCGTGATGATGGTTGCATAGATGTCACCCTAGGTATAATATAGTGTCGTGATGATGGTTGCATAGATGTCACCCTAGGTATATAGTGTCGTGATGATGGTTGCATAGATGTCACCCTAGGTATAATATAGTGTCGTGATGATGGTTGCATAGATGTCACCCTAGGTATAATATAGTGTCGTGATGATGGTTGCATAGATGTCACCCTAGGTATATAGTGTCGTGATGATGGTTGCATAGATGTCACCCTAGGTATAATATAGTGTCGTGATGATGGTTGCATAGATGTCACCCTAGGTATATAATAGTGTCGTGATGATGGTTGCATATAATAAGCTCGCCTGTCCGCCTGCAGCTCACTCCTGGCACTAATCCTGCTCTCCGCCTAATCCATAAAAACCCTGACGGCGCAGCAAAGTTACGAGGGGACATTAGAAACTATACCCGGACTGTTGGTTTTGCTTCTGTTCCGGGAAAAATATAGGTGTCTTTTTTTTTTTTTTTCCCCGATTTCCGTCTTTTTTCCCCGATTTCCGTCTTTTTTTCCCCGATTTCCGTTTTTCCCCCCGATTTCCGTCTTTTTTCCCCCCCGCTTTCCTTCTCCAATTTATGGGATTAGCCCCAGGTGATCTCAGCTCCGGGGCAAATTGAATTTGGCTTCATGTTGGCTAACTGGAAATTTTGGCGTCATCAAATTGCAAAATCTCGTTTCATGATGTACGGGATAATTCATGATTGCGAGAAAAGTTTTGAAAAACGAATCTTTTGCAATTTGAAGATTACATTTGGAAGGTATATAAAGTAGATGGTTTTACCCCGTGCTGAAGTCTCGTTTATATATATATATATATATATATATATTAGTTTGCTCTCTAGACCTTCATCAAGCATAACAAAAAAATAGCATCTTTCGATATAAATTTGTACACTTTTTGGTAGAAAAGTGTTCCTCCAAAAGTACAGGGTCTCTATTGCTGGCCAGGAAAAAAAAAATGGCATCTTATGGCACGAAAGGTCTTAATATTAACTAGGAAATAAGCGAAAGTCTTAACATCTGAAAAATAATGGCGCTAAACATGAAGGAGAAGGGGGTAAAAAATAAAAAATAAATACTTGGCCCTACCGTTGACCAGTCGGCGCTGCACCGGTTCCCCTTAAGCAGTAATCTTAAATAATACTCCCAAGTGCCGACTTGCGAGTTTCGTTCTATAAGGAAGTTGGAGCTGTAGACAACGATATTTAACAGATGTTACAGCTAAAATACGGTCGTAGTACATATATAAATACATAAAACCCAATTCAACATTACATTTATCCATTACAAACCTACATTATTATTGCATTTCTGTTCAATATCAATGTTCACGGCTCCAACTTCCTTATAGCCTGAAACTCGCAAGTGGTCAATTGCTACCGATTCCAAAAATAATGTCAATACAATATACTAATTAATAATTTTTGTTCATGAATCCTTTCTACTACATGGAATGACACGGCGTTTTTTTTTTTTAATATATGCCCGGATTCAGAGCAATCGTATGAATTAGCGTTTTTTGTATATTCCCGGATTCAGAGCACTATTATGAATTAGCAGTTTTTTTTATATATTCCGGATTCAGAACACTATTATGAATTCGCGTTTTTTTATATATTCCGGAATCAGAGGACTCGTATGAATTATGTGGATTTTTACGAGCCTCAACGCTGCAGTACGAGTTTTATATTCCGTCGGTATAAGCTTTCGTATTGATCGGGGTTAAGGGGAGAGGGGTCCTTTTTCTGAACCTACTTCTCCCTCATGTTTAGCTCCATTTGTTTTGAGATTTTAAGAATGTTTGCCCCATTTGTTTTCAGATTTTAAGATGTTTGCCCCCCACTAGTTTGTCGATTTTTAGACCTTTCGCCCCCATTTCTTTGTCAATATTAAGACCTTTCATGCTATTTAGGTGTCGATTTTGTCCCTGGCGAACGATACCGAGTCTGTAATATTGGAAGAACCGGACGATTTTTATACCGAAAAATGTACAAATTAATCTAGAAGGGGGATCTAATGGATGTTTTATTTATTTTTTAAAGTGTGGTGTAGGTCCAGGAAAAACAATGATAAAAGATGCATAAATGAGCCAATAAATACGGCCATTCCCCCTTAAGGGACTATATGCGTATTGATGTCGGTCGGTGGGCGCGGTACAATCGGCCTAATAAGTGATGTCTCGGCACCAATTATGTTTTGATCAATAATTGGTAACAGCAATATTTACACATGATTTCTTCTATTTGAGTGAGATATACAAACATATTCCTACATTTACCCACCCTATTCAACATCTGACAGAAATTAATACAGCACAGAGCGAGCCAAACGTAATGGCAGCTGAAACATGACTTATTAGCGCGACGGTACCTGCCTCTTCTGTCTACCTCTTACCTGCGTTGATGGTAGAAGGGTTAGAGCGTGGAAGTTTTGTATGGGGTAGCCTAGGTTCGAATCCTGGGAGAATCACATGCCTTCATTAATTTCACTTGGGAGTTATTGGTGTTAAGAACGATATTAACCCTTTCTGTACCAGCGACGTTTTTTGTATCCTATTCTGGCTATATTTAGATGATTTTGTGCAGCTTAAGAAGGATCTGTGGTAGTTGTTGTTGTTGTTCCCCAAGCTGCCTGGCCGAACAGCCCCAAGGCCCCGAGCAAGGCCAAGGCCATAACTGTGCGCCCCCACAGAACCCTCACTGCCGACCACAATAAAGCCTGGGTGACCGAAGCCACTCCATGGCGGGGAGCTGAGGAGGGTGCGGAAACGCCCGGGAAACCAAAGCCCCACCCAGGGCCCTGTGCCCCTCAGCAATTATGAAGAGAAAGTGGAGGGGCAAAGGAAAAAATGTGACGCTTTGGCTTCCAATCTAGGTAGACTGGGAGGTCAATCCACGGAAGAGACGCCGTCACTTGAGATCTAGAAAATATAAAAGTAAAAGGAACAGTCAGAGTAAGCTATGGGTATGGCAGAGATTGCTCAGATCTCACTCTGATAGACCAGCCCATCACCAAGGATCTGTGGTAGTAAAAAGGGTTAAGTGAGATACCGACTTAATACGTATCACTACATGCGCGATGCCTTACTGTATTTATATGCCTATAATATTACAATATTTATCAATATTTTACGTTAGAATCTTAAGCATATTAAAGTACTATATATGTTGTCGCATGTGTAATTTATATAGGCTATATAAACACAAATAAGGTGATGAAGATGATTTATATATTACGTGCATAAATTACTTTACACATTTTCTACATCATAATATACTGTATATATATATATATATATATATATATATATATATATATATATATATATATACTGTATATATATATATATATATATATATATATATATATATATATATATATATATATATATATATAGAGAGAGAGAGAGAGAAAAAAGCTATACATATTTATACATAATTACACGTTCAGACAACATGTGTGGTTAGTTGCGACTCTACTTAACTTTGTATTTTGCAGAACAGTCGACCACCAGGAGAGTCGAGTAGCGAGCCCAGAGAGAGAGAGAGTGTCACCTTCACCCCCCCATCCAATGGTAGTCTTCAGCTAGGTTATATCCCCCCTCCCCCCCCCCCCCCACACACATCCCCTTCTCTCCTTCCCTCCTTATTTCTTTCCCTCCTTCTTTCTTTCCCTCCTTTTTTTCCCTCCTTCATTCTTTCCTCTTTATTTATTTATTTCCTTCTTTCTTTACCTCCTTCTTTCATTCCCTCCATTCTTTCCCTCCTTCTTTCTTTCCGTCCTTCATTCTTCCCTCCTTCATTCTTCCCTCCTTTCTTTATTTACCTCCTTCTTTCTCTCCCTCCTCTTTCTTTCCCCCCTTTTTTCCCGCCTTTCTTTCCCTCCTTCATTCTTTCCCTCCTTTCTTGTCCTCCTTTCTTTTCCTCCTTCTTTCTTTCCCTCCTTTCTTTCCCTCCTCCATTCTTTCCCTCTTTCTTTCTTTCCCTCCTTCTTTCTTTCCCTCCTCCATTCTTTCCCTCCTCCTTTCTTTCCCTCCTTCTTTCTCGTCCCTCCTTCAGTCTTCCCTCCTTCTTTCTTTCCCTCCTTCTTCCATTCCTTCTACTTTACTATTCCACTTCCTCCCATTCTACCCTCCTTCCTCCACAGCTTACTCCCTCCCTCCCTCCCTCTCCCCCTGTTCCTCGCTCATCAACCATACCCTAGTTTGGGGGCGTTATTTTAATATATATATATTATTATTAGTACCGGTATATTACATTTGTTTTAGTTTGCTCCCTAGACTGCTATCAAAGCTACTCCTCTCGCACTCCTAGACAACCTAATTATTCTGAGCGGTTGTATTTTACTTTCTGTTCGATTATATTCTCTCTAACTATAGTCTCTGAACGATAGTATGTCTTGGCTTCTTCATATGCATCTCTCTGGACCCGCAGCTACTCCTCTCGCTTTGCATATAACTTCCTCCTGAGCGATTATTCTTCCTAACTAGTCTCTGAACGATTGTATTCCTTAACAATTCCTCCTTTGTCTCTGTCTCTAGACCCAAAGCTACTCCTCTTGTACTCCTCTTGCACTCCCAAAGCTACTCCTCTTGTACAAATGCTGAATGTTGCTTGTAAGTAATTTCCTGAACGACTATTTTCCGTAACTAGTCTCTCTCTGTGAACGATTGTATTCCTCAACCTCTCCTCCTATGTATCTCTCTAGACCCAAAACTACTGCTCTTGCACACCTAATCCACTCCTCTTAGCTTTATCTCTTTCTCCGACTTGTATCCATTCGGCTCCATTCGGCCCAATTCAGCCAACTGTTTTAAGACGTTTATCCCCATCCAGGTGTCGATTTCTTCCTGACGAGCGATAGCGAGCCAGCATTGTATGGAGAAATCCGGCTTCGCCGGATAAATTTTTCTATCGAAAAATGTACAAATTTAGCTTGCTGTGAAAACAAAAATATATATATGCGCCTGGATGGGTATACACGTCTTAAAACAGTAGGCTGAATGGGGCCGAATGGATACAAGCCAGGGAAAGAGAGAAAAGGAGAGAAAGATAAAAAAAAAAAAGCGAGGTGGGTTCCCTTAACCTTTCCTCCTATGATATCTCTCCAGACCCAAAACTACTGCTTTGCACACCTAATCCACTCCTACAGCTTTATCTGATTTGTTTGGCTAATTGCATTTCGGTAGCGGTGGTGGAGTCGTGTCTGAATCCCGCCTTCTGATCCACTTATGTGTACCTGGCTGTGTTCTACTCCACCTTTATTACCATGTGTGGAGCGAGAGAGAGAGAGAGAGAGATATTAAAGGTAATATGAAGACTGTGATATAAAAGAAAAGTATGATGGGACAAACATAGAGAGAGAGAGAGAGAGAGAGGGAGAGGGAGATTTACATAGATTCACTGGCCACACAGACCTCCCGATCCCTGCGAGGTGGTCATGACTTAATTCTGATAGATATAGCAAACCTGATAGTAAGGGTAAGTGGAAGGAAAGAATAGCAGAGAGAGAGAGAGAGAGAGCGAGAGAGCTACACTAGAGACATACAGAGTTACGAAGAAGAGAGTGAGAAAGAGAGAGACAGAGAGAGAGAGAGAGAGAGAGAGAGCGAGCGAGAGCAAGAACGACAAAAACAGAAAATCCAAGAGAGAGAGAGAGAGAACGAGAATGAGAGAGAGAGAGAGAGCAAGAGCGAGGGTGAGAGAAAGAGAGAGAAAGAGAGCAAGAGCAAGGGCGAGAGAGAGAAAGAGAGCGAGAGAAAGTGGGAGAGAGACAGAGAGAGAGAGAGAGAGAGAGAGAGAGAGAGACTAGCGACCTGCGAAATAAAGTTAATCATTGTCAAATTGACGTGGGGTAATTAGGTTAAGGCCCGAGGCAGGCAGCTCCGTCGGACATCACATTTCTTGTCTTGTCTCCCTCATGTCCCTGCTTAACTCAATTACTAAACACGTTTTACTACTTTTTGTTGCATTTTTTGTATCATTTATTATTCGTTTTTGTTCTTACTCCTTTATTTTGTATTGATTTAGTTATGTATTTATTATGATTGCCATATTTCTTGTCTTGTCTCCCTCATGTCCCTGCTTAACTTAATTACTTAACACTTTTTATGCATTTGTTTTGTATTTATTGTCAGTTCTTACCCTTATTTATTCGTATTATTAATTGCACTTTGTATAACTATCATATTTCTTGTCTTGTCTCCCTCATATCCCTGCTTAACTCAATTACTTAGCACTTATTATTATTATTATCATTATTTTTTGTATTATGTATTATTTATTCTTGTCTTTATTTTCTCTCATACTCATTTCGTTATTTATTGTGCATGTAGTTTCTTTACTCTCGTATTCATCATTAGTTAAACTCCGTATAACTACCATCATATCTTTTAATTTGCCTCATGTCACTGTTGAATTCAAGTACTAACCTGTTTTATTTTATTTTTGGCTCATTCTGTTTGTATTTAGGTGTCTCCTCTTTTAGCGAATTCATTATTATTTATTTTCTTTATTTCCTCTTTGTAATCTATATTATTAGGGTTTTCCTCTTTTCGCGTATGCATTATTATTGATTGTCTTCATTTCCTGTTTTTGAATGCATAGTTATCGTTTGCCTTGCCTTATATCTCTTTTCAAATTATTACTACCCTGTTCCAAAAAAGTAGGCACACACTCTTGAACATTAACCTCCATAGCTCACAAACGACAAGAGTATTCGAGCTAATATTTCTACCATTGGGGAAGCGTCAGTCACGGAATTGGTGTGGAAATTTACAGCCCATTTGCTCTGGCCCTTTTTGAGTTATAGAGGTTAGGGTTCAGGATTTCTGGACTACCTATTTGGAACAAGGTACGTCAATTTGTCTTCCCACTTTTGTAACGTGCTCATTTTCTTTATTTTGTTTTTCTCGTAACCGTATTTAATCTTATATTTTGTCTGGTTGCACTTTTGTTTTACAATTATGGATTATAGTAGCTTTAATGTACACACATGTATAATTATAGTAATGGTCATTGTTGTATTACTTTTGTTTATAAACTATCCATATTAAATTTACATCTTCTTTTATTGAAACTATATACAGCTTTTGTTTATATCTGGCTACATTATGCATAGTTTTTTTTAATTAGTTTCTCCATTTGATATATATTGTATATATAATATTTATACATACCTATTAAATTGTTTAAATATAAGGGACATTAATTTTGTTATTGTATTACAGGTGCAGCTAGACAATAGTATTAATCATATGAGGGACATCTGAACTTAAGGTTTACTTATTCATTTCGAGTTTATTCAGTATAAATAACTAACTAAATAAATAATGAAATAAATAACGAAATAAATAAATGAATATATATATATTCCCTTCGTACACATTTCTTTAGCATTGGAAGGACCTCTCTGAAGCAATTATTTAAATGGTCAATACTTACTAATTTTCTTTTTCAAGTAATGTGTAATTAACGTATCTGTAATTTGATTGTGTTACTTCTAATTAATTTAACGTAAATCTTCATTTTATAGAATATATGCATTCTAGTGCTTGGTTTTTGGGCTATATGTTTTATATATATTTATGTTTCTTCGCTAGACCTCCATCAAGCTTAGGTAAACACCCCTTAGACCCCCTTTCAAGATAAATTTGTAATTTTTTCGTTACAATTTTGTTTTATTATGTAGCATTTAGGATTATATTTCTTAGACGAAATACATATGTTATCAAGATTTATTGTTCTGTTGAATTTACATTTCTCTAAAGATATATTTGTATTGAAAACATATTTTTGTGTATGTTTATCTACTATCATATGGCACTGGTTATTATAAATTATTGTTATCGCGCTGAATAAATGTCTATACATATATTGTATTGTTCATATTTATTATCCTTTGATATTTGTGTTCGATTATCAGCATTGTATATTTTGGATTGTGTTGCAATTAGGATGTATTTACGTTATTCCTATTATTGAGATATAATTTATTTTCAATATTAGCCTGATGATTAATGTTACGAATGGGTTGTTCCTTAATACTTAGCCTGTTAACCACTTAATCACTAATACAATTAATAAAGTTAGATTGCAAACACATTTGTATTGCCAAACATTAATTATTTCTCCTACGCAAAGGATTAAAGATGGACAAATATTAAAGAACCCCTAATTTTGTAGTAATAATTAATAGTAATAATAGTTATAAGATAACTTTTATTAATTTCTTTGGGAGGTGTTTGGTGTTGGAGTGAAATTAATAAAAAATATATTAGAATATTATATAATGATATATCGTCTTTAGGATAGATACTACAATAGGTAATTTAATACTTGCCTTTAAATAAATGATCAAATATGTTACTCCATAGTTAAAGGTGAGGAAGTAGGTATGATGGTTGCAGTAATACAAAGGAGTACAAAGGAGTACAAAGGAAATCAAGCAACAACAGGTCTAGTGACCCTTCTAGGTTGCTTGTCCTCCAAAACACTGAGGATCAAGTGTCCAAACAGTGGTTTAGAGTGGGTAAGGGAACATTGGAAAGGGAACTACTGCCCTGCCACTAACGTGGCAGGACTAGGAAGTTAGTAGGGGACATATGGGTTAGTAACTGAGGGGAGGATAAAGTTATTCATTTACAAACGCAGTCAGTCGCGGGTTTGATGCGAGATATTTGTCTAGGCGGAATTTAAATGAATCAACGGTGCTGCAGTCTATAACGTCTCGGGGAAGCCCATTCCACAAGTTGACAACTCGATTGAAGAAGAAATTCTTAGATTCGTGCGAGTTAAAAGATTTACCAATAATTTTGCAACCGTTTATCCCGCGTGTAATTAGATTGGTACCTCTACGATACCTCTAGTGATGCACAGCAACATTTATTGACATATTTTTGTTGTTATCTAGTTTGGACAATGCTCCCTTCCTCCTCAAAACTATATAGATTGTTTTGAGTAGTTAGATGACTTGAACATGCTAGTGAATAGTTTTTGTTTGTGAATATGCTTGAATAATAGATTTTTAGAAATGCATCAAAATTTGCTAGAAAACAATATGTCTGTCGGAGCTTTGTTTACTACTTACGTGCTTTGGGCAGGTATTAGCTCGGAATGTTTACATGCATTGTGCAAGCATTTTTCATACGTTCGCATTTCGTGCGTGCGTGCGTGTACAATGATCAATCTGACCTTCCTCCAAGCAACATCTGTGTGACTGCATAAAGGAGGGGGAGGTGAGGGGTAGGGGATAGGGGATAGGGGTTTGGAGGGGAGCAGGGGGTAAGGGTTTGGAGGGGGGAAGGGGATAGGGGTTTGGAGGGGGTAGGGGATAAGGGTTTGGAGGGGGGTAGGGGATAGGGGTTTGGAGGGGGTAGGGGTTTGGAAGGGGTAGGGGATAGGGGATAGGGGTTTGGAGGGGGGTAGGGGATAGGGGTTCGGAGGGGGGGGCAGGGGGTATGCAAGCAGAAAGGGTGGGTAGGAATGCGAGAGAGACAGGGTATGGGAGAGGGAAGGTCGGTTATAGGGGTTCTGGCAGGGCAGGGTAGGGGTGAGGGGGGGGTCGAGGGCGACGAGAGACTGCAAGCACAAGAGTAGGGTAGGGTAAGGGGTGGGGGGGAGGAGAGGGAGGGAGGGAGGGGATGCAAGCACTTCCCACACCTTGCTTGAAACCAGTTCTTGTTGCTTGAATCATGCGTCCCCCCAGCCCCTACAGTCCCCACCCTCATGCATCAGTCCTCTCCCCTGCTGCCTCTGTGAGTGAATGTGTTAACTCTACTGCTGGTGCTACTGCTGTATTTCCTCCCTCTGGTGCCGCTGGAGGAGTGCTGGAGGGAACGTCTAGTGGTGGAGGAGTGCTGGAGGAAACGTCTACTGGTGGAGGTGATGGAGGAGTGCTGGAGGAAACGTCTAGTGGTGGTGGTAAGAGGACGTTCTGATGGAGATGGCTGGAGTACTGAGGGATGGTAGCTGGTCTCCTCTCCACACCACATCCAGCTACGGGTATAAAGTAATACTATATGAAGTAATGCATATATCTATAATATCTCATTTGCTTGTGCTATGATACACGCCCGCACACATTTATACATATGTAATTCATCTTTCTCTCTCTCTCTCTCTCTATATATATATATATATATATATATATATATATATATATATATATATATATATACTGTACATGCTGATGATGTTCAACTTACATTTTATTTATTGTTATAAAGTTTTAATACATGTTTATAGTAATATATTAGCAACAATCATGTATGCACTATTGTCAACTCTATCTATCTATTTATCTATATATATGCTCAGGCCCAATCCGCATTTTTCCTATTGGTTTTTTTTATGTTTATTGTCAACTCTAACATTACTTAATTTGTTCAACTATTAAATACGGATATTAGGTTATCTTGTTGTATGTATTAATACGGATATTAGGTTATCTTGTTGTATGTATTAATTTATTATTTTATCGTATTGTAATATTACTCATTTGATTAAAAATAGCTTAATTTAAATGTAAGAATTAATGAAGTACAACAAATAACGGAGCTACAACTGTTTTGCAATTTGAATCTTTGCAAATTGTATGTTCCCTGTATTTTAGTATGATTATATTCGTCTTCTTAAAACAAATTGATATATTATTTAGAAACATATCATCACATACTATTTTTTTGTTAGATATACCGGTACGTTTGGGCACATAGGAAATTACAAAAGTCTGTTGGGTAAGTGAACAATCCGCACAGGAAGTATCACAATTTATTTATGAGGTTGTGAATATGAATTAATAACAATGTTTATTCTTTGCCAATGTCATTTAATTTCCATAAGTTGCGACTTAATATTATATATATATATATATATATATATATATATATATATATATATCTCACAAATACACATGAGCTAATAAATTTGTATATACTCCCAGCCGAACTCGCCGTGGTGTAGTGGATTAAAAGATTGAACACGTGAATGTCGGAGGTTCGAATCCGACTGGGCATATATACAGTATATATATATATATACCCGGTATATATATATATATATATATATATATATATATATATATATATATATATATATATATACACAAACAAACACGTTTAATTCGCATCACAATTAATAATATGAAAATACATTAAAGTACCCATATGACGTAAAGTGCACCACAAACGTTTTATCGTAACTGTACAATATTACTGATGTATTACTGACGTATGTAAATATATATAAATGTATACACATCTATTATTGCAGCAATAGATTGATGAATAAAAATAGGCCTCGATGATTATACATTTGTTTTTATTCATATCGTACCAGTCATTAAGGGGGTAGTACTTGGTTTTCTGGTCGCCCTTCTTCCTCATGTTTAGCCCCATTGGTTTTCAGATTTTAAGACGTTCGGCCCATTAGTTTGGCGATGTTAACACCTTTAGCTCCATTTCGTTGACAATGTTAAGATCTATCGTGCCATTTAGGTGTCAATCTTTTCATGGCGAGCGATAGCGAGCCTGTAATTATAAGAGGAAACGGCATTTTCTACCGAAAAATGTACACATTTATCTTGAGGTGGGGTCTAGGGGGTGTTTTGCAAGTTTGAGTCAGGTCTAGCGTGGGAACTAAACAATATAATTAATACAAGAATAAATAGACCAAAAGACAAACACTATCCCCATAATTCCAATTCCCGTCCAACCTTTGTAATACATTTTTTTTTTAAATATATTAATAGCGAATGTGGCGTTTTCTTTGACCTAAGTTAATGCCAAACTCTTACTGTTTTCACCGTATTTTTTTTTTTTTTTTCCTCGACTCGAATAAATGTTTCGATGAAGATTATTACAATTCTTTCACTATTTTCCTCCGGGGTTTATCATGCCTCTTTCTAATGCTTTGTTAAGGGGAGGTTTTTAGTTTGGTTTCTAAATATCCATCAAGCTTAAGATTACACCCCCTTGAGCCCCTTTCAAGATAAATTTGTACATTTTTCGGTAGAAAAATTTCCCGGCTGAAAGCCGGTTCCTCTTAAATTACAGGCTCGCTATCGCTCGCCAGGATAAAATGGACACCTAAATGGAACGAAAGGTCTTAAAATTGACAGAAATGGGTCGAAGGTTCTTAAAATCGTCAAAATAATGGGGCGAACGTCTTAAAATTAGAAAAGCAATGGGGCTAAACATTAGGAAGAAAGGAGTCAAGAAAAAAAATCCCTCAAGTGGAAATCTCCCCGGGTCAGTGGCTGGTTTCCTGGTCTATATATTTATTTATTTATTTATTGTTTAGTTTCTTCGCTAGACAACCCCCCCCCCCCAATTCAAGATAAATTTGTACATTTTTCTGTAGAATAATGTCCCGGTTACTCTTAAAATTTCAGGCTTGCTATCGCTCGCCAGGAAAATATCGAGACCTAAATGGCACGGAAGGTCTTGTATTTAACAACGAAATGGGGTGAAAGGTGTTAAAAATCGCCAGACTAATGAATGAGCTAAACGTCTAAAAATGTCAAACCTAATGTGGTTAAGGGGAGATCTCCACTTGAGGGATTTTTTTCTTGACCCCTTTCTCCCTCATGTTTAGCTCCATTGCTTTTGATATCATAAAACGTTTGCTCCATTAGTTTAGCGATTTTAAGAACTTTCACCCCATATTAAGACCTTTCGTGCAATTCAGGTGTCGATTTTATCCTGGCGAGCGATAGCGAGCCTGTAATGTAAGAGGAACCGGCCTTTGGCCGGGACATTTTTCTACCGAAAAATGTACAAATTTATCTTGAAAGGGACTCAAGGGGGTGTAATTTTAAGCTTGATGGAGGTCTAGGGAACAAACTAAATACCTCCCCTTAAACATGAGGGAGAAGGGGGTCTAGAAAAGTGGCCCTTCTCCCCTTAATTATGATTATTATTATGATGGTTTGTTTGTCTGGTCCCCTTTCTCCCTCGTGTTAAGCCCCGTTTGTTTTGAGATTATAAGACGTTCGGCCCATTAGTTTGGCGATTTTAAGACCTTTCGCCCCACTTTTTTGTCAATATGAAGACCTTTCGTGCTATTTAGTTGTCTTTTTTTTTTCCTGACGAACGATAGTGACCCTGTAATTTTGGAAGAACCGGTATTTGGCCGGGACATTTTTGAAATGTACAAATTAATCTAGAAGGGGGATTTAATGGATGTTTATTTAAATTTGATGGAGGTCTAGGGAGGAAACTAAAAAAATATATTATATATATATATACAGTATATATATATATATATATATATATATATATATATATATATATATGAAATAATCAGCCCGAAAATAATCCCTTAACCCCTTAATTTAACATGCAGCGATATGCAACTTTGGAAATGCAGGATTATTGCAAGTAACTATATAAATGGGTCGCCATTTTGTATTTTTTGTCTTTTGTCAAGGAATGTTCGTATCTTTACTCGTTTTGTATCTATTAATCACATTGTATTTGGCTGCATTCTTGTCATATTTTCGTCATAGCTAAATTTCCTTCAAGAGCTCAGTTTGTTTATGCGTGAAATATATCATTATATATTCAGGTATAGTAGATTGACAAATATATACGGTATACGCAGATATTGGTATGATTATATATTCAGATATATAATACATAATAGATAATACAAACGATAGATGAATTATAGATTTTATATTCAGATTGACAAATATATACGATATACGCACAAAATGACATGATTATATATTCAGATAGACAAATATATGCGGTATACTTATGCGTAATTATATGATGATCAGATATTCAGATAGATTGACCAACATATACAGTATACTTAAATAATAACATGCTTAGTTTTTCAGATAGATTACCATATATACATACGTATAGGGTATGCACAGATAATGACATGATTATATATATATATAGGATTTTTCATTCCTCCTTTTCGTTGTATGCATGGAGCAGTCATTTCACGGTAACCTCTATCTTGTTAACGAACGTGGGTGCATGGAAAATCGTACATTAGTTCTCCGGGAATACTAGAAGTAATGCAATTGAAATCTCACTCACTCTCACTCACTCTCACTCACACTCTCTCTCTCTCTCTCTCTCTCTCGCTCTCTATCTCTATATTTATCTCTATCTCTCTCTCTCTATCTCTATCTCTCTCGCTCTCTGTCTCTATCTCTCTCTCTCTCTCTCTATCTCTATCTCTCTCTCTCTCTCTCGCTCTCGCTCTCCGACCAAAAGGACAGAAGGAATAGCGGGTGGGAGAAGAGCCTTTTTCTTTCCTGTCTTTACGTTCCACTTTGTAGCAAATATAGATATAATAATAGGCCTTGATGCTTATACACATTTTGTATTCATATCAAGTCCGGACTGCCTAGTAGGTGCCGCAAGGTATGTGCAGTCCGTGTATCTAGCCATGTCACTCTCCTAGTATAAACCCCTTGAAGCTCTGACACGTTTTAGCAGTTTATTTTTGGCTATCATTAGACGAGTTTATGCAGCTTAGGAAGGATCTGTGAGTATTAAAAGGGTAAAGACTATCATAATTAACACTCTGACTTCCATATACCCTTCCTAATCTGAGTAAAACCGTCTAATAATAGCCTTGCCACCTCTTACGAATCGTAATATCTGTGTGGCCAGTGTATCTATGTAAAACTTTGTAGATCCTAATACCTTGGGCCGAGTTAGTTATGGGCAGGTAAAGTCGGCCCTCTCTAGTCCTAACAGTCCACCTCCAGGAAATTTAGACCCCCCCCCCCCCTCACCTTCCCTTTAAAAGAGGATGGGCGTATTTCTGTGTTCATTTATATATTTATATATTATTATTTGTTTTCTCCCTACGCCTCCATCAGGCTTGAAAAAAAACAAAAACAAAACAAGACCCTCTTTCAAGATAAATATGTAAATTTTTCGATAGAAAAATTTCCCGGCCGAAGGCCGGTTCCTCTTAATATACTGGCTCGCTATCGCTCACCAGGAAACAAATCGACACCTAAATGACACAAACAATCTTAATATTGACACAAAAATGGGGCGAAAGGTCTTTAAATCGCCAAACTAATGGGCCGAACGTCTTAAAATCTGAGAACTATTGGGGCTGCCTGAGGATGAAGGGGGGCCAGAAAAACGACCCATATCCCCTTTAACGATAACGGGAAGGAGTCCAATCTAATAACCGTATTTTATGGGTCGAGCCAATAATAATAACCTTGACGGGGCTTATTGGATCGATGGTCTTTCCTCTACTCCTGCATGTTTAAAGCGGGTCATTCCTAGCTGGTGATCTGCAGGCCTGGCTGGAAACGAGAGAGAGAGAGAGAGATTTACATAGATTTACATGGATACACTGGCCACACAGACCATAAGATCCAAACGAGGTGGTCAGGACTTAATTCTAGTACAGGTGGCATATTCGATATAAAAGGAAAGTTGAAGGAAAGGATATAAAAGAAAGAGAGAGAGAGAGAGAGAGAGAGAGTTGAGCTTCTGATTGTGACGAGGGTCGCATATACTGTACGTGTGTGTGTATATAAATATATATATTTGTGTTTATGTGTGTGTGTATTATATACAGTATATGTGTGTGTGTGTGTGTGTTTACGTGTGTGAGAGATAGAAAGAGAGAAAAAGCGAGAGGGTGACAGACAGACAGACAGGGAAAGCAAGAGGGAGCGAAAAATGCTATAAGGGTCTTTAGGTAATGTGAGTATCAGCAACATTAATCTATAATGCTATAAGGGTCTTTAGGTAATGTGAGTATCAGCAACATTAATCTATAATGCTATAAGGGTCTTTAGGTAATGTGAGTATCAGCAACATTAATCTATAATGCTATAAGGGTCTTTAGGTAATGTGAGTATCAGCAACATTAATCTATAATGCTATAAGGGTCTTTAGGTAATGTGAGTATCAGCAACATTAATCTATAATGCTATAAGGGTCTTTAGGTAATGTGAGTATCAGCAACATTAATCTATAATGCTATAAGGGTCTTTAGGTAATGTGAGTATCAGCAACATTAATCTTTAGGTAATGTGAGTATCAGCAACATTAATCTTACAAGTCAATACCCTTCGGTCTCAGAGAGAATATAGTGGAACATTTGACCCTTTCAAGATTGTGACGCATTTTGACAGTTTATTCTGGTGATGTTATACAGTTTAAGAAGGATCTGTGGGAATTATAATGGTAAATACTATCTCAATTAACCCTCTGACTTCCATATACCCTTCCTAATCTGAATATAATCGTCTAATTATAAGATATGCGTATTGGATCTGGAAAGGGTTGACAGCATGGTTATAGTATACGGTATAACCCCAATAGTTGTCTCTAGTCTACTAAAGCACCGTTAGCAGTCAAGACATCTAAATACATACTAAATCAAAGACGTTATTCTTAATTAAGGGGGGTCACCGTTTTTTTCTCTTTCTCTCCTTTTCTCTTTTTTTGTTTTGGCTTGTATCCATTCGGCCCCATTCAGCTTACGGTTTTATGACGCTTATTCCCATCCAGGTGTCGATTTCTTCCTAGCGAGCGATAGCGAGACATCATTGTATGGAAAAATCCGGCTTCGCCGGAGAAATTTTTCTATCGAAAAATGTACAAGTTTAGCTTTGCTGTCAAAACAAAAATATATATATGCTGGCTCGCTACCGCTCGCCAGGAAAATATTGACACCTCGATAGGGGGTAAACGTCTTAAAACAGTAGGCTGAATGGGGCCGAATGGATACAAGCCAAAGAGAGAGGGAGAGAAAGAGACAAAAAGCGAGGTGGGCTCCCTTTAAGAAAAATATTCATCTTATCCGAATGGTTTGGTTGAGAAATAGTTTACTTGCGTGATTCGAACTGATATATTCGCAATTGCAATTAACCCATACAGTACCAGCGACGTGTTTTTCATCCTATTCTGGCAGCTGCTAGACGATTATAATCAGTTTAGGCAGGACCTCTAGCAATATATAAGGCTTCGAACCATCTCACCTAACCCTTTTTACTACCATAGATCCTTCCCAAGCTGCATAATATCGTCTAAATATAGCTAGAATAAACAATAACACTCGTCGCTGGTACTCAAAGGGTTAAGAACTCTCAAATTCGAGTGGTAGGTAATCTCAGAACATTATTAACCCCTTCAGACTCATATGACGCAGAGGTTGCCAGATAAAGGTTTCTAAATACCCCTGATGGTAACAAAGGCTTTAAAGTATCCCAATAGGCTCAACATCGCGTCATATGTCGGAGAGGGTTAATACAAGCACATATTTAAGGGGAGATGGGCCGTTTTTCTGGTTCCCCTTCTTCCTCGTGTTTAGCCCTATTAGTTTTCAGAATATAAGACGTTGGGCCCATTAGTTTGGCAATGTTAAGACTTTTCGCCACATTTATTTGTCAATATGAAGATTTTTCGTGTCATTTAGGGGTCGATTTTTTTCCTGGCGAGCGATAGCAAGCCTGTAATTTAAGAGAAACTGGCCAGTTTCCTATCGAAAAATGTATATTTATCTTGAAGGAGGGTCTTGGGCGGGTGTTTTTTTAAGCTTGATGGAGGTCTAGTGAGGAAACTAATAAAATAATTAAGATACGTAAATGAGAAAATAAATATGCCCAGCCCATCTCCCATTAAGACATTTAAGGGGAGACATGGCGCTTTTCTAGACCACCTTCTCCCTCATCTTTAGACCCTAAATTAGTTGGGCGATTTTATGAACTTTCGCCCCATTTCTGTCAATTGTAAGACCTTTCCTGCCAATTAGGTCTCGATTTTTTCCTGGCGAGCGATAGCGAGCCTGTAATTTAAGGGGAATCGGCCTTCGGCCAGGAAATTTTTCTACCGAAAAATGTACCAATTTATCTTGAAAGGGGGTCTAGGGGGCTTCATTTTATGTTTGATAGAGGTCTAGCGAGGAAACTAGAAAAATAATAAATAAATAAAAAAATTGACCAAAAAGTGAAGGATCTCCCCTTAAGGCAACCACTAGACACTACAAATGATCAAATTAATGAATTGCCGCTTGTCACATCGTAATTGTCATGTTTTATCATACAAGTACGAAAAATACGACATTGTGAAATGGAAGTTATATACTTGACTTCTCCCGCGTTTTATGCTGCAAGTAAATCAGATACTGCATGATAAAATCCAGATATCTTCCCAATCAACATCTCTCTCTCTCTCTCTCTCTCTCTCTCTCTCTCTCTCTCAATCGAAGTACCTTCACTTTATCTATACATTTCTGTCATGGTTATCTCTATACAACGTCCCACCTTCTCACTCTTTCTCTCAGACACACACACACACACACACACACACTCACACTCTCACTCTATCTCTCTCATCCACCCTTCAGAAGTGCGAATAAAGTCCAGCCAATGATACGTTCTGGATATCCCCCTGTACTGCCGTCGTATATCCATATTTTAACGAGGCAGGGAACGAGAGGGTACGATCTACTTCCGCCTCGGGTTTGGCAACAAGTAATGTGCCTGGTGTAAAGGAAGTCACTGCGGGATTACAGGTTAGAGTTTAGTAACAAATTTACCAGAACGTCCCGGACTTCCCAAATTGACTAATTCCTTGAACGTGACGATAGTGCTTTGTTGTGTGTGCGATTAGTTTGCTTGAGAAGCAGATTAACTTGTTCATGTAGTAATGTACACCCTATGTGGTGGATTTTGTGTTCTTTTATTTCATAACTTTTATTTTAGTAAGCGTTGTTTCCACATAGCGATTTTGATAAGTTATCCCAGTTTTGGTTTGTTTAGTTTGCAAGTTTTACATTTTAATACACGGTTTATGGCTTCACCGGACCCAGGTTTTTCTTTATGCAACTTTGTTTGGGGAGGATGTGCACTTCAGAGCCATATTAACCCTTTCAAGATCAAATACGCATTTCTTGTCTGTTTTCCGGCTATTGTTAGACAGACGAATCAGGAAGTACGAGAGAGGTGTGATGTGGATGTAGATGTGCTGGAAAGTGTGAAAAGGAACACCTTGAGATGGTTCGGCCATGTGTAACGTATGGGAAGCGAGAGAATGACTAAGAGTGTACGAGAGTGAGGTGGAAAGTGGAAGTACAGAGAGGAATAGGTAGACCGAGTGAAAGGTGGAAGGATGGAGTTAAGAAGTATATGAGTGAAGGCGGTGCTGGATGGGAGGAGGGGTGTCGACTGACTGGGGACAGAGGTGCATGGGGCCGTTTCGTTCGTGGTCACCCCTTCGAGGATCACGACGTCCGGCAATAGATAGATAGATTAGACTATTCTCTTCAGATTAGGAAGGGTATAGAGGCCTAATTGAGATAGTCTATACCCTTATAATTGAGATAGTCTATACCCTTATACTTGAGATAGTCTATACCCTTATACTTGAGATAGTTATACCCTTATAATTGAGATAGTCTATACCCTTATAATTGATATAGTCTATACCCTTATAATTGAGATAGTCTATACCCTTATAATTGAGATAGTCTATACCCTTATAATTGAGATAGTCTATACCCTTATAATTGAGATAGTCTATACCCTTATAATTGATATAGTCTTCACCCTTATAATTGAGATAGTCTTCACCCTTATAATTGAGATAGTCTTCACCCTTATAATTGAGATAGTCTTCACCCTTATAATTGAGATAGTCTATACCCTTATAATTGAGATAGTCTTCACCCTTATAATTGCCACAGATCCTTCTTAAGGGGAGATTTTCACTTGAGGGATTTTTTTCTTGACTCCTTTCTCCCTCATGTTTAGCCCCATTGCTTTTCTAATTATAAGACGTTCGCCTCATTATTTTGACGATTTTAAGAACCTTCGACCCATTTCTGTAAATGTTAAGACCTTTCGTTCCATTTAGGTGTCGATTTTATCCTGGCGAGCGATAGCGAGCCTGTAATTTAAGAGGAACCGGCTTTCAGCCGGGACATTTTTCTACCGAAAAATGTACAAATTTATCTTGAAAGGGGCTCAAGGGGGTGTAATCTTAAGCATGATGGATATCTAGAAACCAAACCAAAAACCTCCCCTTAAGCTGTATAAAATGGTCTACTAATACCCAGAATAAACTATCTAAACGTGTCATAATCCTCAAGGTGATCAGTAACACATTTAGCATAGCCTATATGAATATGTGAACAGTAACACATTTGGCCTATATGAATATGTGAACAGTAACACATTTAGCCTATATGAATATGTGAACAGTAACACATTTGGCCTATATGAATATGTGAACAGTAACACATTTGGCCTATATGAATATGTGAACAGTAACACATTTGGCCTATATGAATATGTGAACAGTAACACATTTAGCCTATATGAATATGTGAACAGTAACACATTTGGCCTATATGAATATGTGAACAGTAACACATTTGGCCTATGAATATGTGAACAGTAACACATTTGGCCTATATGAATATGTGAACAGTAACACATTTAGCCTATATGAATATGTGAACAGTAACACATTTGGCCTATATGAATATGTGAACAGTAACACATTTGGCCTATATGAATATGTGAACAGATAATACACTGCTACGTAGCATCGGACATTAGTTAGAGCTGTTTTTGCATTGATCGATTGGTATTAAATGTCTTATATACAAAGTGAATATATATTCTTCTTAAAGGGAGACGGGCCGTTTTTCTGGTCCCCCTTCTCCCTCATCTTTAGCACCATTAGTTTTCAGATTATAAGACGTACGGCCCATTAGTTTGGCAATTTTAAGATCGTTCGCCCCATTTGTTTGTCAGTATTAAGACTTTCCGTGTCATTTAGGTGTCTATTTTTTTCTGGCGTGAGATAGCGAGCCTGTAATTTAAGAGAAACTGGCCTTCGGCCGGGAAATTTTCCTATTAAAAATTCTACAAATTCTATCTTGGGTGGGTGTTTTTTTAAGTTTGATGGAGGTCTACGGATGAAACTAATAATATAATAATAAGATACATAAATGAGCATATACATACGCCTTGATAATATAGTTTTACTAGAAGTTACCGGGAGGAAAGTTTTTAGAATCGACATAATAATCGAATAATAGCCGGAAACAGAGAAATGCGTATTGGATCTTGAAAGGGTTGAGAAGCTCACGTTGTCAGAGGGCTTAATGTGATTTGGTTTAAAAAAATGTCATTGTTTCACTTTTTGGCCAGGGAATATGCATGCGAGCTACTCCGTGTAATGAATTGGAAGCAATAGTTTTGTAGAAGTTTATTCATACTGTATTATCTAATGTATATTAAGTTTTATTATCTTGTGGATGTAAAATATGAAAACATTCCTTACGTGCATAACATCGTTAAGAATATTGTTTAATAATAGTCTCCCTTGCTTATCCCGGCAGATATGCATGAAATATTAATATTTTATTACGGCACTTAAGAGTAATAAAATGTAATATGATGTATATTACGATAATAAAGACATTTAAATTACTGCTCACTCAAATGACCAGCAGGTGCCTACATACAGTATATATATATATATATATATATATATATATATTTATATATATATACTGAGGGACAAATTGAGTAATATTATATCGCTTGCGAAAAATATACCGTTTTCATCCCCTTATTTGTACACCATAGGCTACTGGTTTCTTTAAAGAGATTGACAAGACATAAACATATTATTTATATATTATATAATAATGATTACAGTTGCAATTTGCTAGTTGTTTATATTATAGTTGCAAACAATGGCTTGAGATGTATCCTTCAGTTATCCAAAGTGATCATAAATTCGCTGTGTTTCATGTTGATACACTGAACTAAATATACGCTATAAGGAAGTGTGGATACGAACAAGAGATTACATTATTCACATTTAAACCCCTTCCTTTGATTTTTTTCTTTCTAGCTACATTAAGACGATATTCTGAAGCTTGGGAAGGATCTATGGTAGGTAAATTAATTAATTGGGAAAGTCTGTTGCCTTTTAATTGGTTGACATCCTTCCTAAGTTGTTGTTGTTGTTGCTGTTCCTCAGGCTGTCTGGCCGAGCAGCCCCAAGGTCCCGAGCAAGGCCAAGGCCATAACCGAGCACCCCCACAGAACCCTCCCAGCTTACCACTAATAATGCCCAGGTGACCGAAGCCACTCAAAGGCAGGGAGCTGAGGAGGGTGCGGAAACGCCCGGGAAACAAAAGCCCCACCCAAGGCCCTGTGCCCCTCAGCAATTATAAAGGGAAAGTTGAGGGGCAAAGGAAAAATGTGACGCTTTGGCTCCCAATCTGCCATGGTTGGCAGTAGGGAGGTCAATCCACGGAAAAGACGCCGTCACTTGAGATCTAGAAAATATATAAGTAAAAGGAACAGTCAGAGTAAGCTATGGGTATGGCAGAGAACGCTCAACTCTCATTCTGATAGACCAGCCCATCACCAGTAAGTAAAATAGAATAGTCTAATAGTTGCCAGAATACGATGAAAATTACGTTTAATTGGCAGACATCCTTCCTAAGTAGAATAAAAAAGCGTTAAATACTTGCCATACTACGATAAAAAGGACGTCATCGGTACAGAAAGGGTTAACATCACCTGTAGTAGTACGGCCCATAGGTAAAAGCAATTAATTAGTCATGCAGCAGCTGGCCCGGAACCCTAAGTGCACCCTATTTAGCTAAGATTCTTACCTGGAGGATTTACCGTAATAGATATTTGAGGAAGAGTGATAAAAGCTTTGGGTTAAATCAGATCGAAAGGTTTTATACCATTCCATTCGCACGTAACAATCCCCCCGCCCCCACCCGTAACAATCCCCCCACACTCCCTCCCACCCGTAACAATCCCCCCACACTCCCACCCCTACCCATAACAATCCTCCCACCCGCCCCACCCATAACAATCCCCCACACTCCCTCCTCCCACCCGTAACAATCCCCCCACACTCCTACCCATAACAATCCTCCCACCCGCCCCCACCCATAACAATCCCCCCACACTCCCTCCCACCCGTAACAATCCCCCCCCCGCCCCACCCGTAACAATCCCCCACACTCCCTCCTACCCATAACAATCCCCCCCCCCCCCCCCCGCCGCCACCCATAACAATCCCTCCACACTCCCTCCCACCCATAACAATCCCCCCCCGCCCCCACCCGTAACAATCCCCCACACTCCCTCCTACCCATAACAGACCCCCCCCCACACTCCCACCTACCATAGCATCCCCCCACACACTCCCACCCGCCCGTAACAATCCCTCTCACCCCCCCTCCCCACGACCACATCCCCACTATCTCAATTAAACCTCTGACTTCCATATACCATTCCTATTAAAATCGTCTAATAATAGCCAGAAATATAGACACAAATTGCGTCTTGGGTTCTCATGGGTTTAATAACGTTTTTTGGTTTTTGAGTGACGAAATATGAAATGCCTGTATAAGCAAACCTAACCTAACCTAACTTGGAGTAGTCTTCTATGCATTAAAGCTAAGGAGTGGACACACATTTATACTGTACCTCCTTTCACATGTCCTATCCTTCAACGTTCTGTCCTTCCTCCCCTATTCTTCCTCTACCCTCCCCTCTTTATCCAACTATCCCCTAACTCCACTGCTGAAAAGGTCCCCCTCCTCCTCCCCCTGCCACCTCCCCCCCCCCCCCCCCTATTTCCTATCCTTCAAATATCTGTCCTTCCTCTACCCTCTCCTCTTCATCCAACTATCCCCCACCTCCATCCTGAAAAATACCCCCCTTCCACCCCCACCACACACCCCTTTCCTATCCATCAACTGTCTGTCCTTCCTCCCCTATTCTTTCTCTACCCTCCCCTCTTTATCCAACTATCCCTTACCTCCACTGCTGAAAAATCCCCCCTTCCTTCCCCCCATCCACCCCCCACCATCCACCCCTCCTATCCATCAACTGTCTGTCCTTCCTCCCCTATTCTTCCTCTTCCTACCCCTCTTTATTCCACTATCCCCTACCTCCACTGCTGAAAAATACCCCCCTCCTCATCCCCCCCCCCCCCGCTATACTTCAACTGTCTGTCCTTCCTCCCCTATTCTTCCTCTTCCCTCCCCTCTTCAGCCAACTATCCCCTACCCCCACTGCTGAAAAATTCCCCCTCCCCCCCCCCCCCCCAGCTCGGTGTACTTTACATAGCGTTGTCGCATTACAGCGTTGGGAAGCGCACAGCGAATTAAGGGGTACAGGGGCTCTGAAATGTGTAAATGTTGGTTTGGAGCGTGTGTGTGTGTGTGTGTGTGTGTGTGGTGCATGTGTATGTGTATGTGTGGTGGCTTGCGTGTGTGACTGGCTGGACAGAGAGAGAGAGATTTAAAGAACAATGGATGAATAGTATTTCTTAGGGATTCATAATTGGTGTCTAAACAATGTAAGTAATTTCATGTTATATTTTTTTAATGATATGAGAGAGAGAGAGAGAGAGAGAAGGAGTGAGTGTGTGTGCGAGAGAGTGTGTATGTGTGTGTGTGAGAGAGAGAGAGAGAGAGAGAGAGAGGGGTAAAGGTATAATGTGGATTAGAGGAGTTATGGGGTGTGATGGAGGTAGGGGGTAAGGTGATGATATAGGTAGCCGTAATTCTGCAGTCGTGTAATAAGGCTGATTTTTTACGTTCATACTAAATTAAATTGTGGAAGTGTGTGTGTGTGTGTGTGCGTGTGTGTGTGTGTGTGTAAATAATTATATCTTTCCTTGTATTTGTGTGAGTGTGTAAATGTGTGTGCTTGTGATTATATGAATGTACAGTTGTCCACATAAGTTCTGTTCCTCTCCGTGATCTTATACATGGAAATATAATGTCCATGATTGAATTACGAGGGTTGTTTCCTATGCAGTGGTTAACTCATCCGACTAGTCTACTGATAATTCAAAGAAAACACACTCGCAATTCATTCATACTATTTTGCTTTCATATATAAGATCACAACGAGGTACAGAACGTATTTGGCCAACTGTACCTGTGCGAGTGTGTAAATGTGTAGTGTGAATGTGTGTGATTATGTGAGTGTACCTGTCCTTGTGTGTGTGTGTATGTGTAAATGTGTGTGATTATGTTAATGTACCTGTCTTTGTTTGTATAAATGTGTGTGTGTGTGTGTGTGTGTGTGTGTGTGTGTGTGTGTGTGTGTGTGTGTGTGTTGGAATGTGTGAATGTGTTGGAATGTGTGAGCCTGTGATTGGATACCCCCTGGGCTAAACGACCCCCACTACCCGAGCTAACCCCACCATTGGCCTCTTACTCACAGGATTAACATTTTAGCTTGGCAGGTTAAGAGAGGCGAGGTGGGTGGTGGTGGTGAATGGATGGTGGGGGTGGTGGTGGTGGTAGAGGTGGTGGTGTTGGTGTTGGTGGTGGTGGGGGATGGATAATGGCGGTGGTGGTAGTGTTGATGGTGGTGGTGGATGGATGGGTGGTGGTAGGGGTGGTGTAGTAGTCGTTTCCTAGGCTGACTGATGGTGGTGGTGGTGTTGGTGGTAGAGTTGTTGTTGTTGGTGGTGGTGGTGGTAGTGTTACTGGTGGTGGTGGTGTTGGTAGAGTTGGTGTTGGTGGTGGTGTTGTAGTATTCGTTCCCTTGGCTGCCTGGTGTTGGTGTTGGTGGTGGAGTTGTTGTTGTTGATGGTGTTAGCGGTGGTGGTGGTGGTGGTGGTGGTGGGGAGGGGGGTTCATACCAACGAACTGGGCTAAAGTGAATAATACCCATAATAGTAATTGTTGTAGGTATGTATAGGTATGTATAGGTATGTATAGGTATGTATATAATCAGGCACATACCCTATAGTTCGAGGTAGCCGATTCTAGACATGAGTGCCCTGGACCACCTTTGCGTTCCCTCGCCCTTTTCTCTGTCTCGTCTAGTAGGTGAAGTTTACAAGGAGAGAGGGATTCCTAGCCCCCTGCCCCCACACAGACACACACACACACAGACATACACTCATGCACACCCGCACACTTCAGCCCTTAAGAGGGTAGTGCTTTCTTTTTGGTCTATGTATTTATATATTCATATATTTTGTTTATTTTCCTCGCTAGACCTCCATCAAGCTTAATAAAAGACCCCTTAGACTTCCATTCAAGATAAATTTGTACATTATCCAGTAGAAAAATTTCCCGACCGAAGGCCGATTCCTTCCGAAATTACAGGCTCGCTATAGCTCGCCAGGAAAAAATAAACACCTAAATGACACGAAAAGTCTTTATATTGACAACGAAATGGGGCGAAAGGTCTTAAAATCGGCAAACTAATGGGCCGAACGTCATACAATCTGAAAACTAATGGTGCTAAACATGAGGAAGAAGGGTGTCCAGAAAAACCAACCATCCGGCCTAAAGTACAAGAACATTTTAGTTCTCTAGCACTATCTGCCAGGCTACACGAATATCGAACCCTGTGCCACCTACTGTACGCCCACCCCCCACCCACCCTCCGCCCTCACGCCCTGATGAACACGCCCGTTTAATTAACAAGGGTCTTGATGAACACCAGGCTCGCTCTTGCTCTCGCTCTCTCTCTCTCTCTCTATCTCTCTCTCTCTCTCTCTCTCTCTCTCTCTCTCGCTCTCTCTTCTGAACATTACGCCGACATGGGGACGAACATCGCTCAAAGATTTCCCTGCCGCTGTGAAACTGAATATGCCAGAGAGAGAAAAAAATATTCTGACTGGACAAGTGCATGTCTCTGTGTGGAGGCATGCTGCTTGGTTGATTGTCTGCTGGGTTAATTGTCTGCTTGGTTGATTGTCTTCTGGGTTGATTTTCTGCTGGGTTTCTTGTCTGCTGGGTTGGTTGATTGTCTGCTGGGATGATTGTCTGCTGGGTTAATTGTCTGCTGGGTTGGTTGATTGTCTGCTGGGTTGGTTGATTGTCTGCTGGGTTGGTTGATTTTCTGCTGGGTTGGTTGATTGTCTGCTGGGTTGATTGTCTGCTGGGTTAATTGTCTGCTTGGTTGATTTTCTGCTGGGTTGATTGTCTGCTGACTTCATTGGTTGATTGCTTGGTCGATTGTCTAGTTGATTAGTTGCTCTGTAATGGTATGCCCTGAAGAGAAAACGAAAATAGAAAAATGGGATGTGGAGGCATGCTGCTTGCTTGATAGATTGTTTGATTACCTGGTTGATTGTTTAATTGATTGTCTGGTTGAATTGTATTATTGTATATGTGTAGAAGCGGAAAACTCAAAACTGCACTTCAACATTAATACATCTAGCAAGTATTTTGTTCTCTCTCTCTCTCTCCAGTACCAGCGACGTCTATTTTCATTTCATTCTAGCTATGTGTAGACCATTTTTGCAGTTATCGAAGGATCTGTGGCAGGAGGAAGGGTTAAATGAGATTGTTCGAAACCTGTTAATTTCGGTGTGAGTATCCTGGGTTCGAGTCCTTGGAGTGCCTCATGTATTTGTTGATTTCATTAATTGAGCTTTGAGGTGAAGTTGGTTGGTGAAAAACAACATGATAATTGCTGGAGACCCTTTTTAAACTGAAGACAATCGTCTAATAGTAGCCAGAATATAGTTAAAAGGACGGGTTGATATTACACCAAGGTTTCACAGAAGTAACTAACACCTTGATGTGTGTGAATTTGTGTTTTGGTTTTTGTGTGTTCGTTGTTTTCTGTTGTGTTTTGTGTTGTCCCTGTGCTTGCTCTGTCTTGAGTCGGCCACCTCCCCCTCCCCCCCAAAACACAAAAAACAAAAAGGAAAAGTGGGGATTGGGCCTGCATAAATAGATAGATAGATAGATAGATAGATAGATAGATAGATAGATAGATAGATAGATAGCACTAACACGTATAAAGCCAAGCAGATAAGACCAACTAGGAAGAAAACGGATGCGTGGAAACTCATAAAATGAAGGGGAGACTCAATACCATCCCGAATCAACAAAGAGGAGATGGACAATGTAAATAAGAGGTGGACAGTCGGAGGAAAGAGTGGTATGTGTATTGTAAGGGGAAACACACTGAGAGTATCACAGACTCATATCACTTAAGGGGGGTCACCGGCATTTTTTTTTTTTTATCTTTCTCTCCTTTCTCTCCTTTTCTCTCTTTCCCTGGCTTGTATCCATTCGGCCCCATTTAGCCAACTGTTTTAAGACGTTTATCCCCATCCAGATGTCGATTTCTTCCTGGCGAGCGAAAGCGAGCCAGCATTGTATGGAGAAATCCGGCTTCGCCGGAGACATTTTTCTATCGAAAAATGTACAAATTTAGCTTGCTGTCAAAACAAAAATATATATATGCTGGCTCGCTACCGCTCGCCAGGAAAATATTGTAACCTGGATGGGGGTAAACGTCTTAAAACAGTAGGCTGAAGGGGGCCGAATGGATACAAGCCAAAGAGAGAGGGAGAGAAAGAGAAAAATAGCGAGGTGGGCTCACTTAGACAAATGAACAGGGAGACATGCATGGACCAAACAAAATAAATTGGCAGCCAGGAATTCTATGGACGGGCTTGAGTGAAGGCAGAAAGTAAAAGCGAAATATAATACTGGAGAAAACGTGTATGGGTTACGAACTATCTCACTTAACCCTATATACTACCACAGATCCTTCTTAAACTGCACAAAATCGTCTAAATATAGCTAGCATTAAATTAATTAGACGTCGCCGGTACAGATACGCAGACACTGAGATAAAGGGAAATAATGGACAGACAGACACAGAGACAGACAGCCAAGCAGACAGTGAGGCAGAGTAAAGGCATGCAGAGACAGACAGAAACAGACAGATACGCAGGCAAAGGGAAAGAAGGCAGAGACAGACAGAAACAGACAGATACGCAGACAAAATGAAAGAAGGCAGAAACAGACAGACACGCAGACAAAGAGAAATAATGCAGAAACAGGCAGAAACAGACAGCCAAGCAGACACTGAGACAAAGGGAAAGAAAGCAGAGACAGACAGACACGCAGACACTGGGGACAAAAGGAAAGAATGGACAGACAGACAGGGGCAGACAGACAAGCAGACAGTGAGGCAGAGTAAAGGCATGCAGAGACAGACATACGGAGTGACAGATCGTGAAACCTGGTTAAAGTAGTGATAATTTTTCAGAGCGATTTGTGTGAATGTGTGTGTGGTTTTTGTCTGTTCATTGTTTTCTATTGTTTTGTCCGTATTCTGGCTCTGTCTTGAGTCGGCCACCCCCAAAAAAGAAAAAAAAACAAGGAAAAGAAGGATAAAGAAGGAAAAGAAAACAAAATAGGAAAATTGGGGATAGGGCCTGAGTATTTAGAATAAAGTTGATTAGTTATCATTATTTATTGGTCATTTTGTGTTGAAGTGTACTGGGCAAATATCTCCAACAAAATGGTATATATTTTCAGTTGTGTAATAATACTAAAACTGAAGTAAATATTTATAGATTTAGGGTATATAATAGTTTTGCATATTATTCAAGGCATTATTTTATCATGTATTTCAATATATTTTGTAAGTAAGGGTTTGTGATACACAGTATATATATATATATATATATGCCTATTAATTACTGTAAGAAGCTAATAAATATTCAATTCATACTTTAGTATTTTAAAGCAATTCCTATTATGTTTGAGTAAGCATAATAGTTATTGAGTCCAAAGGTAGTTATATCGCTATGTTATTACGTTGAGCCTTCCAAGATCCAATACACATTTATTTTCTATTAGGAAGGGTATATGAAAATCAGAGGGTTAATTGAGATACTTTTTACCCATATAATTCCCACAGATCCTTTTTAAACTGTATAACATCGTATAATGATAGCCAGAATAAACGGTCATAATGCGTCACAATCTTCAAAGGGTTAACCGAATTAATATAATCTACTAGGTTGACATGTTGTAAATACCCCCTCTTTACCCCTTCAGCACTATGACGCAATTAACATTTTATTCGGGCTACCATATAGGGACTTTTCTGTAGCTAATAATCTACCTCTAGGATTCAAAGGGGAAGATTCGATCTCAATAAACCCTGTGTATTAACATAGGTCCTTCTTAAGCTGCATACAATCGTCTAACCTTAGCCAGAATCAAAGGTATAATGGCGTCATGGTGCTGGAGGGGTTAAGCATCCTTTCACAAATATAGATGGAAATGTTAATACCTCTGTAATTCCTGAGAGGCCTACGTTGCAGCGCTATGGGTATTGTGGCAAAAGAGAATATGGTACACTCTAAACATCCACACACACCCACACATACGCACGCACACATACACACACACACACACACACACACACACACACACACACACACACACACACACACACACACACCGTACATATACAATTCCTGATAGGCCTACATTGCAACCGTATGGCTATTGTGGCAAATTATAATATGGTACACCCTAAACACACATACACACACACACACACACACACACACACACACACACACACACACACACACACACACACACACATATACACACACACACACACACACACACACATACGCTCGATTCTCCTCAAGCTTACACGGAGGAAAACACGATTGGATATTGCGAAAAGGTAAATCCTACTGCCTGCGTAGCTAGAAATTATGAGAACCAGGGACTGAAATGGTGGGTAGATATAGGGACTGAAATGGTGGGCTATTATAGGGACTGAAATGGTGGGTTAATATAGGGACTGAAATGGTGGGTAAATATAGGGACTGAAATGATGAGAACTAGGGTCTGAAATGGTGGGGCAATATAGGGACTGAAATGGTGGGTAAATCTATGTTCTGAAATGGTGGGTGAATATAGGGACTGAAATGGTGGGTGAATATTGGGACTGAAATGGTGGGTTAATATAGGGACTGAAATGGTGAGTAAATATAGGGACTGAAATGGTGGGTAAATATAGGGACTGAAATGGTGGGTAAATATAGGGACTGAAATGATGAGAACTAGGGTCTGAAATGGGGGAAATATAGGGACTGAAATGTTGGGTAAATATATGTTCTGAAATGGTGGGTAAATATAGGGACTGAAATGGTGGGTACTAGGGACTGAAATGGTGGGTAAATATAGGTACTGAAATGGTGGGTAAATATAGGGACTGAAATGGTGAGTTTATATAGGGACTGAAATGGTGGGTTTATATAGGGACTGAAATGGTGAGTAAATATAGGGACTGAAATGGTGGGTAAATATAGGGACTGAAATGGTGGGTTAATATAGGGATGAAATGGTGGGTAAATATAGGGACTGAAATGGTGAGTAAATATAGGGACTGAAATGGTGGGTAAATATAGGGACTGAAATGGTGGGTTAATATAGGGACTGAAATGGTGGGTTAATATAGGGATGATATGGTGGGTAAATATAGGGACTGAAATGGTGGGTAAATGTAGGGACTGAAATGGTGGGTAAATATAGGGACTGAAATGGTGGGTAAATATATGTTCCGGGGCCAAAGTCAGCTTCCAGTAACAGGCCACTAGAACAAGTTTTGGTTTGGTGAACACTGAGGCACAGACAGGCATTCAGTTTGATGTTTAGAGGTCCCGCAACTCGTCACACACCATCCAGCTCGCCTTTCTCTCATGTTAGTCGGGATCTTTGACACTAAATTACGGTTATATATTTGTTTTGGAAAGGCCGACACTAAATTAGGGTTTTATTTTTTTTGGAAAGGTCATTTTATCATTAACACTAAATTAAGGTTTTTGTTTTGGAAAGGCCATTTTATCATTAACACTAAATTAGGGTTTTTTGTTTTTGGAAAGGCCATTTTATCATTAACACTAAATTAGGGTTTTATATATATTTTGGAAAGGCCATTTTATCCTTGGCACTAAATTATGGTTTATATATATTTTGAAAAGGTCATTTAATCTTTCACACAGAATTAGGGTATTATTTGTTTTATGGATGCCATTTTCTCTTTGCCACTAAATTATGGGTTTTATTTGTTTTAGAAAGGCCATTTTATCTTCGACACTAAATTAGCGTTTTATATATATTTTGGAAAGACCATTATATCTTTGACACTAAATTAGGGTATTATTTGTCTTATGGAGGCCATTAAATCTTTCACACTAAATTAGGGTTTTATATATATTTGTGAAACTCCATTATATCTTTGATACTAAATTAGGGTTTAGGTGTTTAGGTTCTGGGTGTGGTGTCCCGAGTTCGAATCCCGGGAGGACCATATGCTTTCATTAGTTTATTCAAGTACATTGGGGTTTGTAATTGATGATTAATGTTAAGAACGGGGTGTTACTTATTGACAAAGAAATGGGGCGAAAGGTTTTAAAATCAACAAACTAATAGGCCAAGTAATGGGGCTAAACACGAGGGAGAAGGGGGCCAGAAAAACCAGCTCATCCCCCCTTTAAGCAATAAGTTATGAATATTTGTTGTTACTGGAAATCTGTCACAAAACTCGTAACACAATCGACCTATCCTCTCTCTCTCTCTCTCTCTCTCTCTCTCTCTCTCTCTCTCTCTCTCTCTCTCTCTCTCTCTCTCTCTCTCTCTCTCTCTCTCTCTCTCTCTCATGTTACTCCCACGGATCTCTGACGTTATATATTAGGATGTATATTCTTCAGAAAGTCCATTTGCAAAGTATAATGTGATAAACTCAAATACTATTGTTTATAATCCAGTGGCTGGTTTTTGGTCTAGTAAGTCATTTATTCATTTATTTTTTAGTTTCCTCGCTAGACCTCCATCAAGCTTAGAAAAATACCCCCTAGACCACCTTCAAGATAAATTTGTACATTTTTTGTTAGAAAAAATATCGGTTTCTCTTAAAATTACAGGCTCGCTATCGCTCGCCAGGAAAAAAATCGACACGTAATTGACACGAAAGGTCTTAAAATTGACAACGAAATTGGGCAAAGGTGTTAAAATCCCCCAACTAATGGGCCGAACGTCTTAGAATCTCGAAACTAATGGGGCTAAACACGAGGGAGAAGGGGGTCCAGAAGAACGATCCAGCGATTAAGTAGTTTAGTAAACATATATACATACATACTGTCGCGTTCATTCATTATTATACCGGTACATATTTGAAGCCTCGACAAATATAGCATTTTGTGTTTTGTTTTTATTATTATTTTTGCATCATTATTATTATTATTATTATTTTATTTTTAAAGCTACCGAGAACTTTGATTCATCTTCATCATAAGGAAGGCATTTATTTTGTTCCCTAGACCTCCATCGAGCTTTAAAAAAAAACACCCTAAAGACCCCCTTCAAGATAAATGTGTACATTTTTCGATATAAAAATGTCCCGGCCGAAGGCCGATTCCTCTTAAAAGACAGGCTCGCTTTTGCTCGCCAGAAAAAATTGACACCTAAATTGCACGAATGGTCTCAAAACTAATATCGCTCGAATTCATGTCGCTAATGAATATATTTGCCTCTAGATCGACGTAAATACTTCTTGATCTAGAGAGAAAGTAGCTTAAGGGAAGATGGGCCTTTTTTTGGTCTATTAATTGATTTATTTCTTTATTTCTTAGTTTCCTCGCTAGATCTCCATCAATCTTAGAAAATCACCCCCTAGACCCCCTTCAAGATAAATATGTAAATTTTTCGGTAGACAAATTTCCTGGCCTAAGGCCAGTTTCTCTTAAAATTTCAGGCTCGCTATCGCTCGACACCTAAATAGCACGAAAAGTTTTAAAATTGACAACAAAATGGAGCGAAAGATGTTAAAATCGCCAAACTAACGGAACGAACTTCTTAAAACCTCAAAACTAATGTGGTAAACACGAGGGAGAAGGGGGACCAGAAAAACGCCCCATCTCCCCTTAACTGGCAAGACTGGACAGGGCTAGGTCTATTATGAATTAACTCTTAGGTAGTCACATGCCAAATGTCAAGGAAATGCAGGCAGAAAATAATGAGGTATAAGTTATTCCTATGATATAACTAGTGTGTTTTTGTTTTGTTTTTTTCTACGTGAATGAGGGAGGCAAAAGGCAGAACTGCCTGTAGCGAGTACCTCTCACAGAGTTGAAAGAGTGACAGGGCCAGAATCAAGGGATGTTCGAACCAAAATGCCTGGACACACGGAGCTTGAAGCAATTTAAGTCATAGGAAGAGGGAAAGACTGACACAATTATGCATTATAATAACTAATCTATTGTGTTCTAGACTGATGTAAATGAGATCAATTTTCTGTATATACTGTGTATTTACTTTGGCAAACATTCGTGTACTCAACCTTTAACTGTGTTGTTGTTGAGCTGCCTGGCCGAACAGCCCCAAGGCCCAGAGCAAGGCCATAACCGAGCGCCCCGACAGAACCCTCCCTGCCGACCACAATAAAGCCTGGGTGACCGAAGCCACTCCATGGCGGGGAGCTGAAGAGGGTGCAGAAACGCCCGGGAAACCAAAGACCCACCCAGGGCCCTGTGCCCCTCAGCAATTATGAAGAGAAAGTTGAGGGGCAAAGGAAAAATGTGACGCTTTGGCTTCCAATCTTGGTAGATTGGGAGGTCAATCCACGGAAGAGACGCCGTCACTTGAGATCTAGAAAATATAAAAGTAAAAGGAACAGTTAGAGTAAGCTATGGGTATGGCAGAGATCGCTCAGTTCTCACTCTGATAGACCAGCCCATCACCAGCCTTTAATTGTGTTGGTGGTGTTAATGGTTTAAATGCTTATGTTCTGGGTGTGGTGTCCCTGAGTTCGAATCCCGGGAGGACCATATGCTTTCATTAGTATATTCAAGTACATCGGGGTTTGTACTGGATGATTAATGTTAAGAACGGGGTGTTCTTTAATATAATAAATATATTTCTTCAAAGACGATCCTTATCGAAAATGAAGTTCGATGTAAGATACAAATCATTATTAGTGTATGATTTTATATTAGAATTCCATTTTCTGTGACTTGTTCAGAAATAAAGAATTGTTGACAGAATCAGATAATAGGTTTTGTGCGATTAGCCCTTGGTCAACGGATTAACCAGTAATCCCAATTAACCTTTGGGCTCAGATGGTATTTATACATTCTAGTGTGTCTACTGGTACAATATTTTGGTTCAGATTATACACGATTTTCATAATTATATAAGCTAATTTGCATTCTACTATTTGTGGTTACTTTAGGGGAGATCTCCACTTGAGAGATTTTTTTCTTGACCCCTTTCTCCCTCATGTTTAGCCCCATTGCTTTTGATATTATAAAATGTTCGCCCCATTAGTTTAGCGATTTTAAGAACTTTCACCCCATATTAAGACCTTTCGTGCCATTCAGGTGTCGATTTTATCCTGGCGAGCGATAGCGAGCCTGTAATTTAAGAGGAACCGGCCTTTGGCCGGGACATTTTTCTACCGAAAAATGTACAAATTTATCTTGAAAGGGGGTCAAGGGGGTGACATTTTTAGATTGCTGGAGGAGTAGGAAACAAACTAGAAACCTCCCCTTAAGAGGAAGTTTTTAGTTTCTTCCCAAGACCTCCATCAAGCTTAAAATTAGACTCCCTAGACTCCCTTCCAAGATAAATTTGTACATTTTTCGGTAGAAAAATGTCCGGGCCGAAGGCCGGTTCCTCTTAAATTACAACGCTATCTCTAAAAATAATGTGTATGTATCTATATGTATTTATATGTACGTTATCGTGCTTAAGGGGAGATTTCCACTTGAGGGATTTTTTTCTTGACTCCTTTCTCCCTCATGTTTAGCCTCATTCTTTTTCTAATTTTAAGACGTTTGCCCCATTATTTTGACGATTTTAAGAACTTTCAACCCATTTCTGTCAATTTTAAGATCTTTCGTGCCATTTAGGTGTCGATTTTATCCTGGCGAGCGATAGCGAGCCTGTAATTTAAGAGAAACCGGCTTTCAGCCGGGACATTTTTCTACCGAAAAATTTACATATTTATCTTGAAAGGGGCTCAAGGAGGTGTAATCTTAAGCTTGAAAGATATCTTGGGACCAAACTAAAAACCTCCCCTTAAGGGGTTATAAAGCCTATATAATTTTATGTATGTCCTTGAGATACAACCGGTCGATGATATTCGCCTGTCAATTGAGGTGCACACAAAAGCATTATACGCGAGGGAAGAATGGACGCGGAGAAATGTCCTTTTTTTAGCGAATAATGCACGAAATGTAATTAAACCCCTTCGGTACCGGCGCCGTTCTTTTATTCTGGCTACTATTAGGCGATTTGATTCAGTTTAAAAGAAAAAAAAAGGCCTCCAGCAATCAACGGGCTTCGAACTATCTCACTTCCACCCTTTCGACTACCACAGGTGCTTCTGAAACGGCACAACATCGTCTAAATAGAGCCAGATTTAAAAGACGCTCCCGGTACAGAAAGGGTTACAGGGGATTTTCGCCGAATGAATGCAAAAATTAGCGCCCACGAGAACAAAAGTATAGGAGGCCCGGAGAATAAGCCGGACACACAAACCATTACGGGGGAGGGAGTCGCTTTTTAGGGACCCCCTTCTTCCTCATGTTTAGCCCCATTTGTTTTCAGATTGTAAGACGTTCGGCCCATTAGTTTAGCGATTTTACGACCTCTTGCCTCATTTATTTATCAATTTTAAGACTTTTCGTGGAATTTAGATGTCGATTTTTCCCTGGCGAGCGATAGCGAGCCTGTAATTTAAGAGTAATCGGCCTTAGGCCGGGACATTATTCTATCGAAAAACGTACACATTTATCTTGAAAGAGGGTGGTTGGGGGTCTTATTCTAAGCTTGATGGAGGTCTTGGGAACAAACTAAAAATAACAAATATATAAATGGTGAAATACATACGACCCTCCCCCCATTAAATACATACGACCCTCCCCCCATTAAATACATACGACCCTCCCCCCATTAAATACATACGACCCTCCCCCAATTAAATACATACGTCCCTCCCCCCATTAAATACATACGACCCTCCCCCAATTAAATACATACGACCCTCCCCCCATTAAATACATACGACCCTGCCACAATTAAATTCATACGACCCTCCCCCCATTAAATACATACGACCCTCCCCCCATTAAATACATACGACCCTCACCCAATTAAATACATACGACCCTCCCCCCATTACATACATACGACCCTCCCCCATTAAATACATACGACCCTCCCCCCATTAATTACATCCCGCCCCCCCCCCATTCAATACATACGACCCTCCCCCCATTAAATACATACGACCCTCCCCCAATTAAATACATACGACCCTCCCCCCATTAAATTAGATAAGGACACAAAGCGTACTTTTAACTCGCTGCTGAAACATGCTTTGTAGAAAAAGTGTCCATTTGTTGTTGTCTCTTCCCAGCTGAGCACAACAGTAGAATTTATTTGGCAGTTCGGCATTAATTATATAAGAGAAAGCGAACGGGACGGGCACGACGTCGATTAAGGGGAGGTTTTTAGTTTGTTTCCTACTCCTCCAGCAATCTTAAAATTTCACCCGCTCGAACCCTTTTCAAGATAAATTTGTACATTTTTCGGTAGAAAAATGTGCCGGCCGAAGGCCGATTACCCTTAAATTACAGGCTCGCTTTCGCTCGCCAATATAAAATCGACACCTAAATGGCACGAAAGGTCTTGAAATTGACAGAATGGGGCGGAAATTCTTAAAATCCCCAAACTAATGGGGCAAACGTCTTAAAATCTCAGGACCAATGGGGCTAGACATGAGGGAGAAGGGGGTCAAGAAAAAAGTCCTTCAAGTGGAAATCTCCCCTTAACCCCTTCCGTACCGGCGACGTATTGTTATCATTATTTCAGCTGCATTCAGACGATGTTATGAAGCTTGGGAAGGATATGTGGTAGCTGAAAGGATTAATGGAGATAGTCTGTTGCCTTCTAATTGGTAAATGTCCTTCATAAGCTGAATAAAGCTGCGTTGCTTAGCTTGTTTTCGTGTATATCTATCGGCTTATAGGGGAAATATTCGCAATTGGGTTTTAATAGAATTATGGGTCTGCTAATTGACCACTTGCGAGTTTCAGGCTATAAGGAAGTTGGAACTGTAGACATCGATATTTAGCAGAATTGCCAGCTAAAATTCTGCTTAGTTCATTTATAAACCCTTTAAATTTAAATAATCATACTTTCTATCCATCAGAAACCTACATCATTACCAAATTTCTGTTTCGCATCGTTGTTTACAGCTCCAACTTCCTTATAGCCTGAAAAATCAATTGTTTGGCTGTGTTACATTCCATCTTAGAGGGCTCAGTTTATACACCATTCGTTCTCTCTCTCTCTCTCTCTCTCTCTCTCTCTCTCTCTCTCTCTCTCTCTCTCTCTCTCTCTCTCTCTCATGCACAAAAACACACTCAATCACACACACACACACACACACATATATATATATATATATATATATATATATATATATATATAAAACAATTTCAGTACATGATGATTGAACATATAAACATCCATGTAATAAAACTATTTGAAACTCATGAATATCGTGAGAAATACGGCACATCCAAACATTATATATATCTTTGAGAAATATTGTAATGGCAGATCCGAAAATCAAAAGCTTAATTAATTGAAAATACGAATATCAGACTAAATATGAGAAATATGTGAGCGTTTCTGTATATAACTTATAAATATTTAGTGAATCGTAACAAACTAATCATATACAAACTATGATGAGAATAGAAAATAAGATAGCCTTTCGTCTCACAAACTTACTGTACCCTTCAGTAACGTATTAAAATTAAATTCAGGCTAACAAGAACGGCAAAAAGTTAATATACTTATTTGGTCTATTTTGACGTGGTATTAGGGATTCTTTTCAATGGTTCTCAACTTTTTGTTCTGGAGGCTGAGAGGAAATACCTTTTTTTTTTGGGACTGTTCAAGTACGATTTAAAATTGAATGTATCGAAGCATCATTTGATTAATCATGTACACATAAATATACATATGTGCGCGCGCGCGCACACACACACACACACATACACACACACACACACACAGACACACACACACACACATCTCAAACGCACACACATCTCAAACGCACACACACACACACACACATCTCAAACGCACACCCACACCCACATCAGAAACACACGCACACACACACACAATATATATATATATATACCGGTATATATATATATATATATATATATATATATATATATTTGTTACTTTGACAAAATATGTATATAAACGAATACTTGCCAAGTTGTGTACGGTAAGAACATAAATTATATGTATTAATATTTAGATTGGACTACAACTATTTCCACAACTAATGCAATTATAATAACTCAAGTCTATAATATAGCATAACATATTAATTATAATTAATGGTTTGTAGGAACAATTCTAATTTATCTCTCAATAATTTATATATGCATCCTAAATATTCAGAGAAGTTTAAAAGTAATAAAAAAAATAGAGGGAAGAATTGTTTACGAAAGTTAATAAATAACTATATAAATCAATGGATAAATATACCCAATGTCCAACTTATGCTTCGGCGAGAGACAGTAAATAATATATGCAACTATAAAATAATAATGAAGCCTCGGGTCCTTGCAATATTGATACTATAATGAAGCCTCGGGTCCTTGCAATATTTATACTATAATGAAGCCTCGGGTCCTTGCAATATTGATACTATGATGAAGCCTCGGGTCCTTGCAATATTGATACTATAATGAAGCCTCGGGTCCTTGCAATATTGATACTATAATGAAGCCTCGGGTCCTTGCAATATTGATACTATAATGAAGCCTCGGGTCCTTGCAATATTGATACTATAATGAAGCCTCGGGTCCTTGCAATATTGATACTATAATGAAGCCTCAGGTCCTTGCAATATTGATACTATAATTAAGCCTCGGGTCCTTGCAATATTGATACTATAATGAAGCCTCGGGTCCTTGCAATATTGATACTATAATGAAGCCTCGGGTCCTTGCAATATTGATACTATAATGAAGGCCTCGGGTCCTTGCAATATTGATACTATAATGAAGCCTCGGGTCCTTGCAATATTGATACTATAATGAAGCCTCGGGTCCTTGCAATATTGATACTATAATGAAGCCTCGGGTCCTTGCAATATTGATACTATAGTCGGGTTTTTGTCCAGCTGATGGTAAATTGCTATCTCGCCATCTTGATTACTCGGCTACTTCTAAGAATTTGTAGCTAAATATGTTGGTAATTGACCACTTGTGAGTTTTGGTCTATAAGGAAGTTGGAGCCGTAAACATTAATATTTTGAAGAAATACATAAATTATACGAGTTAGTGATGGATAGAAATTGTGCTGAATTTGATTATATATATATATATAAGTGCACTAGAACCGCAGTTTAGCTGGTAATTTCGATAAATAACGATGTCTACAGCTCCAACTTCCTTATAGAACGAAACTCGCAAGTCGACAATTGTGAAGACTCGGCAATAATATGACGCTGAGACCTGCCATTATTATTATTATTATTATTATTATTATTATTTTTAGTTGACCAAAATCCACCAAACCAGACATAGGGCGGAATATATAACTTCAAGATGTCAAAAAGTGCAAGGGAATCCAATCGGGCACCCGTCGCCTCCCAAATAAAGGGTTGGCTTGTGGGAGTGTTTGATGGGCAGGCTAAATTATGCCAATGTATTCTGAAAGGCCGCCATGTTGTTCACCTCTGAGGGTATTCACTCGGCTTTCAGGAATAGTCGTTATGTATTTTTCCTGGTTAAGATTAGACAATTTTACCCAGCATAAGGAAATGGTTAGAATGATATCGAGTTGCTACTTTAGTGAAATTCATATTATCACCGACCCACCAATTAACCTACAAATAAAACCTAATTAAGGAAATCGTGAAACTAATGAATACATGTGGGTCTCCAAGGATTCGAACCTAGGACACTCACACCGAAATAACAACAACGACTTGTAAAACGACTGTTAAAATCTCAAACTAGTAGGCGAAGAAAACAAACTTTATTATTGAATGTGTTATTATGTTATGCATTTTCCTTCCAGCATTCCTTCATCTCAGTCCTGGCCCTGGTTTGTGTAATTGGTCCATTAAGGGGAGGTTTTTAGTGTGTTTCCTAGACTTCCATCAAGCTTGAAATGACACCCCCATGACCCCCTTTCAAGATAAATGTGTACATTTTTCGGTAGAAAATGTCCCGGCCGAAGGCCGGTTCCTCTTAAATTACAGGCTCGCTATCGCTCGCCAGGAAAAAAACGACACCTAAATGGGACGAAAGGTCTTAAAAGTGACATAAATTGGGGTGAAAGTTCTTAAAATCGCCAAACTAATGGGGCGAACGTTTTAAAATCTCAAAAGCAATGGGGCTAAACATGAGGGAGAAAGGGGTAAAGAAAAATATCCCTCAAGTGGAAATCTCCCCTTAAGATTAAGGGGGGATGGGCGTATATAATGATCTGCTCATTTATGAATCTTTATACTATTTATTTTTTAGTTTCCTCCCCAGACCTCCATCAAGGTTATAAAAACACCCGTCCAAGAACCTCCTTCAAGATAAATGTGTACATTTTTCGATAGAAAAATGGGCCGGCCGGAGGCCGGTTCCTTTTATTATTACAGGCTATATCTATCGCTCGCCGGGAAAAAATCGACACCGAAATTTCACGAAAGGTCCTATAATTGTCAACAAAATGGGGCGAAAGGTGTCAAAATCGCCAAACTGAAGGAGAAGGGGATCTAAAAAAAACTACGAGCCATCTCCCCTTAAGATTAATAAAGATTTAATGTGGCGCGACTGTGAGGGTGGAAGTGGTTTAGTTGGCCCCTGAGTAATTGCTGCACGTCTGTCGTAATGAGAGAGAGAGAGAGAGAGAGTGAGAGTGAGAGAGAGAGAGTGAGAGAGAGATTAATGATTATATAGTTTTAAATAGATACGAGAGAGAGAAAAGAGAGAGATTAATGATTATATAGTTTTAAATAGATACGAGAGAGAGAGAGAGAGAGAGAGAGAGAGATGATTGTATAGATTGATCTATATATTTTGACTATAAATGCAGTATATATATATGGTATATTGATTATTCTCATTCGTGTGATATCTTATAAACAACGTAACCCTTTTTTGACCAAGGATATATATTTGCGACCTGTAAATTGCTGGAGGCCCTTCTGAAGCTGAGTACAATCGTTTAACAGTAGCCAGAGTAAAGTTAAAAAGTCGTCGCCATTACAGAAGTGGTTAAGGTAGATTACAGAAGTGGTTAAGGTAGATTCGTGCATCTCTACATGTGTTATCTATAAATCAAGTAATCAGATGAAGTATTGAGTGATAAGTCTTTACAACGGCACCTCGTATCTACATTCTACTTTTCTTATTTTTCTGAAGAGTGTAGAGAGGGGAGAAGGGGTGTTGGAGTGGTTTTGGTATGCCACTTGAGAAAAACCTTAAACAAACCACCCGGGATTCGAACCCATGTGTGCTTGATAGGCCAGCATCTATAAGATCTTTGCCGTGAGGAACACAACCCCAGGATCTATATTGTACCCTGGTGCATATATCATGAGTGGAGGTCAGGGCGGCAGGGTTAGATCCATGGGTGGTAGGGGGCCGGAGTGTGGTGGTGGTGGTGGTGGTCGTGGTAGGGAGGCTGGAGTGTGGTGGTGGTAGGGGGCCGGAGTGTGGTCGTGGTGGTAGGGAGGCTGGAGTGTGGTGGTGGTAGGGGCAGTAGTGTGGTGGTAGGGGCCAGAGTATAGTGGTGGTAGGGGGCCGGAGTGTGGTGGCGGTGGTATGGGGCCGGAGTGTGGTGGTGGTAGGGGGCCGGAGTGTGTGTGTGTGTCTGTTTTTTGTGCCCTTTATTCCTGTTGGTATAGCCTGGCAAATCATTCAGTAGCTCATTTTTCTGAAGCGTTTCGTTTTCCTATTTTTTTCGAACGGGAACTCAGGCATAATAAGAAAAAATACCGAGCGAGGGAAGAAATTCGAGTTTTTGCGCGGGGTTTTGTATTTTCCCTTTTTTTTAATGGAGGTGGGGGGTGGGCGGGGGATTTTGAAAATTATTTCGCGTGTAGATAATGCCAGTAGGAAATTCAACATCCCTATTTGACCCCACTCCCCCAACTATCCCCCCCCCCCCCAATCAACCCAATTCACACGATCGCTTAACCCCTTCACTACCGGCGGTAGAAATTTAACCCCTTCACTACCGGCGCCAGACATTTAATCCCTTCACTACCGGCGCCAGACATTTAACCCCTTCACTACCGGCACCAGACATTTAACCCCTTCACTACCGGCGCCAGACATTTAACCCCTTCACTACCGGCGCCAGACATTTAACCCCTTCACTACCGGCGCCAGACATTTAACCCCTTCACTACCGGCGCCAGACATTTAACCCCTTCACTACCGGCGCTGGTAGTGAAGGGGTTAAATGTCTGGCGCCTGTAGTGAAGGGGTTAAAGGGCGTGTGTTGTGGGGTCAGCCTCGCCCCTCAATCACTTTCATGACGGCATAAACTTTAATTTCTGTGTTTGTCCCCCACTGTATCTCACGGAGGGGTGGTGGTCAACAGAGAGATGTGATGCATAGACGTTGTTGCTTACTACTGTTACTGATGGCCTTGTGAGTTGTGTGTGTGTGTGTTTATGTGTGTTTGTGTGTGTGTTGCTCGTTGCTCGTGTGTTATATGGGCATTACTGGGTGTTTGTTTGTGTGTGTGTGTGTGTGTATGTGTGGTGCTTGTGTCTTATATGGACATTACTGGGTGTTTGTTTGTGTGTGTGTGTGTGTGTGTGTGTGTGTGTGTGTGTGTGTGTGTGTGTGTGTGTGATAAAATATATGCTCGTATGCATTTATGTGCATTAATTAGTATATTTGGCTTACTATACAGTATAATATAGATATGTGTCTGTCAGTAAATATGGATACATTATGTGTGTATGTTTAAAACAGATGCATTTTTTATGGTTCCATGTCATCTCAACCAGTAGACCATTTCAACCAGTAGCTCTCAACCAGTGCCAAATTAACCCAGACCAACCAAACCAGTGCCAAAATATAGTACTAACCTAGCCTAACCTTACCTAACCTAACCTAACCGTATTGGTTGATTTGGTACTGGTTGAGAGCTACTGGTTGAAATGGTTGAGTTGACCGGTCACCATTTTTGACTGATATGACTTACGAACGTTCACTATTATGCAGTGTTTACGGTTTTCATTTATGTTTCAGTGACTTTCATAATTACTTCAAGTTCTCATATTTTTTTGTTCTATGTGAATGAGGGAGACAAAAGGCAGAACTGCTTGCATCGAGTGCCTCCCCTAGAGTTGAAAGAGTGACAGGGCCAAAATCAAGGGACGTTCGAGCTAAAATGCCTGGACACACGGAGTTTGAAGCAATTTAAGTCATGGGAAGAGGGAAAGACTGATTCTGGGAGAAAGTTCTAGAGTTCAGCAGTTGAATAGCATCTCATAGTTGTCATTAGAATGCTAATATCTTGCATTTGTTTGTATTGCTTTTATCATTATTTTCATAATGTCTTATATTGGCTTGAAATTCCTTTATGGTTTCATTAACATCCTTATACGTTACATATGGTTTTTTGCTTATTATCATTTTTTCATGCCGTCTTTTAATGGTTTTGAAATTCCATTATGATGTGGACAAAGCACGTGGAAATATTTCTTGTCTTGCATTTTAGGCAAATGCATAAATTATACGATAATATATTCTATATTCCAACAATAATCTTTCTCATCCCATTTTCTCTGTCAGCATATCGAATCTTGACAGGGGGAAGGGGGGGCTATGATATATTAAACATAGCCTTTCTATTTTATCTGCGTGTTCGGTATTCCTTGTCCAGAGGCAGACATGAATTATACCCAGAGTTTTAAATACACATATCTTTTTCTTTTCCCTGTTTCGCCATGTCTGTTTCTTGGCCCGACAGCGACAGCCAAGAACATTTTTTCGCGGACTTGAACTAAACTCTTGTGTTAGTTAAGCATTCCTCGCTCTGAAGCAAGCTTGAATAATACACGTTTTTATATATCCTTTTTCTCGCTTTTTCTCGCCTGTCTTGTCCGGTTCTTGACTTGACAGCGACAGCCCCCGGACATATTTCCACTGACTTGGGCTAAACTCAGGACGTGAAGGATTTGGTGTGTGTTGTTGTGAGGAGTTGTTTTACAGTGGTGACAGTTGGTGTGTGTGTGTGAGGGTGGTGGTGACAGCTGCAGGATTTGGTGTGTGTTGTGAGTTGTTTTATAGTGGTGACAGTTGGTGTGTGAGGGTCGTGGTGACAGCTGGGGGGTTTGGTGTGTGTTGTGAGTTGTTTTATAGTGGTGACAGTTGGTGGTGGTGACAGCTGGGGGGGTTTGGTGTGTGTTGTGAGTTGTTTTATAGTGGTGACAGTTGGTGTGTGAGGGTCGTGGTGACAGCTGGATTATTTGGTGTGTGTTGTGAGTTATTTTATAGTGGTGACAGTTGGTGGTGGTGGGTGAGGGTGGTGGTGACAGCTGGGGGGGTTTGGTGCGTGTTGTGAGGAGTTGTTTTATAGTGGTGACAGTTGGTGTGTGTGATGAGGGTGGTGGTGACAGCTGGAGGAATTGGTGTGTGTTGTGAGTTGGTTTGTAGTGGTGACAGTTGGTGGTGTGTGTGAGGGTGGTGGTGACAGCTAGAGGATTTGGTGTATGTTGTTGTGAGGAGTTTTTTTATAGTGGTGACATTTGGTGTGTGTGTGTGTGTGAGGGTGGTGGTGACAGCTGGGGGGGTTTGGTGTGTGTTGTTGTGAGTTGTTTTATAGTGGTGACAGTTGGTGGTGGTGTGTGAGGGTGGTAGTGACAGCTAGAGGAATTGGTGTGTGTTGTGAGTTGTTTTATAGTGGTGACAGTTGGTGGTGTGTGAGGGTGGTGATGACAGCTGGGGGACTGCTCATAACAACACCCTTCTTACCCTGCCATGACATAACAAAACATCAGACATATTTATGTTGCTCACTTACAGAAGGCCATGCTCGTCTTACCCTCATATAAAGTATATATATATACTGTATATATACAGTATATATATATATATATATACTGTATATATATATATATATATATATATATATATATATATATGTGTGTAAGATATATTTTTTCTTTTCTCGTATATTATGAATGTTGGAATGCCGACTCACATTTTGTGGTCAATGCTTTGGTTAGAGAGTTAATTGTTGCTGGAAAGTGTATCAGGTCAGTTAACCCTTTGAAGATTGTGACGCATTTTGACAGTATATTCTGGCTGTCATTAGATGAGTTTATGCAGTTTAAGAAGGATCTGTTGGAATTATATAAAGACTATCTCAATCAACCCCCTGACTTCCACATATCCTTCCTAATCTGAATAAAATCGTCTAATAATAGCCAGCATATAGAAAAGAAACGCACTCTCTTAAGGGGAGGTATCTAGTTTGTTCACTAGACCTCCATCAAGCTTAAAATTACACCCCCTTGAGTCCCTTTCAAGATAAATTTGTACATTTTTCGGTAGAAAAATTTCCCGGCCAAAGGCCGGTTCCTATTAAAGTACAGGCTCGCTATCGCTCGCCAGGATAAAATCGACACCTGAATGGCACGAAAGGTCTTAATATGGGGTGAAAGTTCTTAAAATCGCTAAACTAATGGGGCAAACGTTTTATAATATCAAAAGCAATTGGGCTAAACGTGAGGGAGAAAGGGGTCAAGAAAAAAATCCCTCAAGTGGAGATCTCCCCTTAAGGGGAGATGGGCCCATTTTTTGGTATGTTATTTCAATTATTCCTTTATTTCTTAGTTTTCCCGCTAAACCTCCATCAAGCTTAAAAAAACACCCCCTAGACCCCTCTGCAAGATAAATTTGTAAATTTTTCGGTAGAAAAATGTCCAGGAGTCATTCAGTATGTAGTCAAATTAAATTTTAATATCAAGTAATAATTTTATTTATATGATAAATATGAAGAGAATAACATTTATCTTTCTCACATTGATCTTTCTCACATTGATCTTTCTCACATTGATCTGTCTCACATTGATCTTTCTCACATTGATCTTTCTCACATTGATCTTTCTCACATTGATCTGTCTCACATTGATCTTTCTCACATTGATCTGTCTCACATTGATCTTTCTCACATTGATCTTTCTCACATTGATCTTTCTCACATTTATCTTTCTCACATTGATCTTTCTCACATTTATCTTTCTCACATTGATCTGTCTCACATTGATCTTTCTCACATTGATCTGTCTCACATTGATCTTTCTCACATTGATCTTTCTCACATTGATCTTTCTCACATTGATCTTTCTCACATTTATCTTTCTCACATTGACCTTTCTCACATTGATCTGTCTCACATTGATCTTTCTCACATTGATCTGTCTCACATTGACCTTTCTCACATTGATCTGTCTCACATTGATCTTTCTCACATTGAACTTCCAAAACCAAATATGATTATATATGATCCTCGTGTATACTGTTATCACGTTAATTATATGTATTTGTATTTCATGATGCCAAATTAAATCCTAAATAGTATTAATATGACAGAATGGTCAATAATTATTAATCTATGTAAATATATGACTGAGATATAAGATAATTATATTTACGTATATTTTATGATGCCAAATTATATCTAAATTAGTCTCCATATGACAGAATGATCAATAATTAATAATCTTTGTTAAGGGGAGACAGACCGTTTTTTCTGGACCCCCTTCTCCCTAATGTTTAGCCCCACTAGTTTTGAAATTTTAAGACATTGGTTCCAATAGTTTAGGGATTTTATGAACTTTCACTCCATTTATTTGTCAATATTAGGACCCTTCGTGCCATTAAGGTGTCGATTTTTTCCTCGCGAGCGATAGCGAGCCTGTAATTTTTGGAGGAATCGGCCTTTGGCAGGGACATTTTTCTACCGAAAAATGTACAAATTTATCTTGAAGGGGGGTCTAAGGGGTGTTTTTCTAAGCTTGATGAAGGTCTAGGGTGGAAACTAAAAAAAAAAAAACATATGAATAAATGAATTAATAGACCAAACCAACAGCCACTGTCCCCTTAATATAAGACCGAGAGATAAGAATTACCGTGGCAGTTTGAGAGGTGCTTCATTCCTGACTAATATTCAAATGTGATATCAAACGTCACCCTATCGTCTCTTCCTTTTGTTCATATATCCCTTTGATATACTATCTCTCTCTCTCTCTCTCTCTCTCTCTCTCTCTCTCTCTCTCTCTCTCTCTCTCTCTCTCTCTCTCTCTCTCTCTCTCTCTATCTATCTATCAAATGTCAGCTTATCATTTCACCATTCTGTTCATATATCAATTTGAGTATATAATTCTCTCTCTCTCTCTCTCTCTCTCTCTCTCTCTCTATCAAATGTCACCATATTATTTCATCATTTTGTTCATATATCAATTTAATAGTATAATTCTCTCTCTCTCTCTCTCTCTCTCTCTCTCTATATATATATATAATTATCTATCTATCAAACATCACCTAATTATCATCTCATTCTCGTCTTCATATATAAATGTAATAGTATATTCTCTCTCTCTCTCTCTCTCTCTCTCTCTCTCTCTCTCTCTCTCTCTCTCTCTCTCTCTCTCTCTCTCTCTCTCAACCATCACCTTATCATATCCTTCTAATTGTTCCAACTATTTCCTTGCAAATCTCCAACCATATATTAAATTATTATCTTCCAGCAAATATTATCAGGGTGTTTTTTTCATGGGGGAACTTATGCCAGGAATGTTTTTGATTATATAGACGCCATGTTGTAAACCTCATGGATCATAATGTGGGTCTGCTGGTGATATGGTTTTGGATTTCTACAGTGTAATCATGAACATATTTTTCGACATATTAGTACATTTTTTCTCGAGTATTTTGCGATCAACACTTCTTATGAGAATGTTGTCCCCCTAAGCTAAATCACCACCATCCTATTCTCCGCTATTAATCTAAAATAGTCCCCCAATAGAACAGGATAAAGGAACTATCACTATCCTAGTCTCTGGTACTAGTCCAGAATAGACCAGGATAAAGTAACTA
>CM064532.1:33092376-33142376 GCA_032716605.1 Paralithodes platypus | reverse complement strand
TCTCTTCGAGAATAATAGCATTTATATACGTAGCATTGATAACTTGGAGTGGGAAGGATATCGTGGAATATTTCGCAGGGAAATAGTCTGGCAATATGATTAAGGGGGGGGGGAGGGGCGTACTTATTTGCTATTTATTTATCTGTTTATTACATTTTGTAGTTTCCTCCCTAGATCTCCATCAATCTTAAAAAAAAAACACCCCCAAAACCCTCATTCAAGATAAATGTGTACATTTTGTAGTTTCCTCCCTAGATCTCCATCAATCTTAAACAAAAACATCCCCCAAAACCCTCATTCAAGATAAATGTGTACATTTTTCGATAGAAAAATGTCCCGGCCTAAGGCCGGTTCCTCTTAAATTACAGGCTCGCTATCGCTCGCAAGGAAAATATCGACAACTAAATTACACGAAAAGTCTTGACAATGACAAAGAAATGGGGCGAAAGGTCTTATAATCGCCAAACGTCTTAAAATCTGAAAAACTAATTGGGTTAAATATGAGGAAGAAGGGGGACCAGAAAATCAACCATCCCCCCACAAGTCACAAACCAGCACTACTGAACAACACAGTACAGAGATGGGTAATATGGATAATACAAGTGACAATACCAGAGACAGGACCCATAACAAGTACGTCAAATAGCTGTCATTAGTATTCTTATTATGATGTTTATGATCAATAACAACAACGTTTTTACCTCCAACTACTCTTATTATGCTATAGTGTTTGACTCAACAGTCAAATAGTTAAAGGGTATAATTGCATCTAGATACGATATATATATATATATATATATATATATATATATATATATATATATTTGAAGTATCTATCTATTTGTATATTCCGTGTATATATATATATATACTGTATAGCAGTAATGAAATACCATAATGTTTGACAAGAATCTGTAATGAAGGGAGAGGAAGCAAATGAGGTATGGTCAATGTATCAGAGAAACAGATCAGGTCAGTCAGGAAGTAACCCCATCGCCCTTCACATTAAGGGGACACTGACTGTTTGTTTGGTCTATTAATTCATTTATTCATATAGTTTTTTAGTTTCCTCCCTAGACCTCCACCAAGCTTATAAAAATACCCCTTAGACCCCCCTTCAATATAGATTTGTACATTTTTCGGTAGAAAAATGTCCCGGACAAAGGTGGATTCCTCCTAAAATTACAGGCTTGCTATCGCTCGCCAGAAAGAATCGACACCTAAATGGCACGAAGGGTCCTAATATTGACAAAGAAATGGGATGAAAGGTCATAAAATCCCCAAACTAATGGAACCAACGTCCTAAAATCTCAAAACTAGTGGGGCTAAATATGAGGGAGAAAGGGGACCAGAAAAACGACCGTCTCCCCTTAAGCCCCACAAGATCACCATTACAGACAATACAAAAGAGAAAGAGAAGAGGGGAGAGGGAGAGAAAGAGCTACGGGGATTGACAAGGATCGGCTAGTATCTCAGAAGCCTTGCGGTCCATTTTGGGGAGATACGATAAGTGGAAAGTGAAAAATTGCGAAGTGCACTACATTCATTGCAAAGTGTGCAATAATATATATTCTCTTTCTCCCTTGCTCTGTTTAAGAACTGAGAGAAAGAGACAGAGATATACATATATATATATATATATATATATATATATATATATATATATACATATACATAGATACACCAACCACACGGACCTTACGACCCAAACAAGGTGGTCAGGACTTAATTCTATAATTGAACCCCAAATAATCGAAAGTAAAAGACAAGGATAGACCAGAGAATAGGAGAGAGAGGGTGTGTGTGTGTGCATGTGTGTGTGTGTGTGTGTGTGTGTGTGTGTGTGTGTGTGTGTGAGAAGGGGAGATAGAGAGAGAGAGAAGAGGAGAGAGAGAGAGCAAGAGAGCAAGAACCAGAGACAGGAGAAAGAGAGAGAGAGAGAGAGAGAGAGCGAGAGAGGAACACAAGCAAGCAATGATAAAGATGAGACTAATACCGTAAATCAGGCGATAATTGAGGGGAAGTGAGCGTTTAAGGGGAGACTGACCGTTTGTTTGGTCTATTAATTCATTTATTCATATATTTGTTTAGTTTCCTCCCTAGACCTCCATCAAGCTTAGAAAAGCACCCCCTAGATCCCCTTTCAAGATAAATGTGTTCATTTTTCGGTAGAAAAATCTCCCGGCCGAAGGCCGGTTCCTCTTAAAACTGCAGGCTCGCTATCGCTCGCCTGGAAAAAATCGACACCTAAATGGCACGAAAGGTCTTCCAATTGACAACGAAATGGGGCGAAAGGTGTTAAAATCGCCAAACTAATGGGCCGAACGTCTTATAATCTCAAAACTAGTGGGGCTAAACATGAGGGAGAAGGGGGTCCAGAAACACGTCGGTCTGCCTCCCCTGTTAAAGAGGGGAAGAAAAGTAGGGTGCGAGAGGGAAGGAAGAGGGGGCCAGAGGTGAGAATGGCCCGCAAGGGACGAAAGGTGATGAGAGGGGAGAGAGAGAGAGAGAGATGAAGTCCAGAATAAGGGGAGAGACACACAGAGAGAGAGAGGGTGAGATAATGTGGGAATAACAGAGAGAATGAAGGAATAAGAGAGAGAGAGAGGGTGAGAGAATGAGGGAATAAGAGTGTGAGAGAGAGAGAGGGTGAGATAATGTGGGAATAACAGAGAGAATGAGGGAATAAGAGAGAGAGAGAAGGTGAGAGAATGAGGGAATAAGAGTGTGAGAGAGAGTGAGAGAGAGAGAGAGAGGGTGAGAGAATGAGGGAATAAGAGTGTGAGAGAGAGAGAGAGAGAGAGGGTGAGAGAATGAGGGAATAAGAGTGTGAGTGAGAGAGAGAGAGAGTGAGAGAGAGAGAGGGTGAGAGAATGAGGGAATAAGAGTGTGAGAGAGAGAGAGTGAGAGAGAGGGTGAGAGAATGAGGGAATAAGAGTGTGAGTGTGAGAGAGAGAGAGTGAGAGAGAGAGAGGGTGAGAGAATGAGGGAATAAGAGTGTGAGAGAGAGAGAGAGGGTGAGAGAATGAGGGAATAAGAGTGTGAGAGAGAGAGAGAGAGAGAGAATGACTCTATTTTTGTAATTTTTTATTTGTTGGTATGTAGAATACCCATGTATTTTTTCATGAAATAAAGGTTTTATTAGAGAGAGAGAGGAGAGAGAGAGCGAGAGAGAGAGAGGGCGCGAGAGAGAGAGGAAAAAAAGCAAATCTAAAAGTATAGCAGAGAGAGAGAGAGAGAGAGTAGAGAGGGTTGCAGGCAATTTATCGGCAGCGGATGAAGAGGTGAAGATTGAAATAATACGAGCTAATATGATGGAGATGAAAGAGGAAGGGAGAAGGGAGAGAGAGAGAGAGAGAGAGAGAGAGAGAGAGAGAGAGAGAGAGAGAGAGAGAGAGAGAGAGAGAGAGAGAGCGAGAGAGAGAGGAGAGAGAACAGAGAGAGAGAGAGAGAGAGAGAGAGAGAGAGAGAGACAGAGAGCGAGCTTATGATTGAGCGAAGGGGAGACAGAGAGAGAGAGAAAGAGAGAGAGAGAGAGAGAGAGAGAGAGAGAGAGAGAGAGCTTATGATTGAGCGAAGGGGAGACACAGAGAGAGAGGGCGAGAGAATGAGGGAATAAGAGAGAGAGAGAGAGAGTGAGAGAGAGAGAGAGAGAGAGAGAGAGAGAGAGAGAGAATGACGATGAAGATAAGGAGCTCGGAAGTAAAAGAAGGATTAGATAGTTAAAATAGGACTTTAGAGGCTATTAACCGTATTGGATTATTAAGCCAGCACACTGTAAGTCAAGAATAACGCCAGGACCCACTTTACCCCCCCCCCCCTTCTCTGTAACACTCCTTCGAGACAGCCCTAACAATAATTATAAGAATATTGCGAATTTGTCTGTCAATCTCTCGCCCTTAAGGGGAGATATCCACTTGAGAGTTTTTTTTTCTTGACTCCTTTCTCCCTCATGTTTAGCCCCATTGATTTTCTAATTTTAAGACGTTTGCCCCATTATTTTGACGATTTTAAGAACTTTCGACCCATTTCTGTCAATTTTAAGACCTTTCGTGCCATGTAGGTGTCGATTTTATCCTGGCGAGCGATAGCGAGCCTGTAATATAAGAGGAACCGGCTTTCAGCCGGGACATTTTTCTACCGAAAAATGTACAAATTTATCCTGAAAGGGGGTCTAGGGGGAGTAATTTTAAGCTTGATGGAAGTCTAGGGAACTAACTAAAAACCTCCCCTTATGGGGGGATAGTGCTTGATTTTTGGTCTATATATGTATGTATTAATTTATTTTTTAAGTTTCCTCGCTAGACCTCCATCGAGCTTAGAAAAACACCCCCAAGACCCCTTTTCAAGATAAATTTGTACATTTTTCGGTAGAAAAATGTCCTGGCCGAAGGCCGGTTCCATCTCAAATTAGAGGCTCGCTCTCGCTCGCCAGGAAAAAAATCGACAGCTAAAGGGCACGAAAGGTCTTAATATTGGCACAAAATTAGGTGAAAGGTCTCAAAATCACCAAACTAACCAAACGAAACGTCTTAAAACCTCAAAACTAATAGGCTAAACATGAGGGAGAAGGGGGTCCATCAAAAGCGAGTACTATCCCCTTCATCGTGCACTACTTATTTACTGATATTGTAGCCTTAGGGAGTCGGTCATCACTGACTATGGAAACCAGATACTCTACTTCCTGTTAAAGAGACTCTGGCTGGATGTTTGGTCTATTAATTCATGTATTCATTTATTTTGGTCTATTAATTCATGTATTATTTATTTTGGTCTATTAATTCATGTATTAATTTATTTTGGTCTACTAATTCATGTATTCATTTATTTTGGTCTATTAATTCATGTATTCATTTATTTTGGTCTATTAATTCATGTATTCATTTATTTTGGTCTATTAATTCATGTATTCATTTATTTTTTAGTTTCCTCGCTAGACCTCCATCAAGCTTAGAAAAATACCCCCTAGACCCCCTTTCAAGATAAATGTGTACATTTTTCGGTAGAAAAATGGCCCGGCCGAAGGCCGGTTCTTCTTAGAATTACAGGCTCGCAAGGAAAAAATCGACACCTAAATTGTACGAAAGGTCTTAGAATTGACAACGAAATGGGGCGAAAGGTGTTAAAATCGACAACAAATTTGTAAATTCAGCATAGAAAGGATCTAAAATTTATCTATTAAAATATTTAACACAAACTTACGAAAGAAGGTTATATAAAAGGTAACTATAAATACTATACTATAGTAACTATATCTACAGTATATGGATAGATAGATAGATAGATAGATTACAGATAGATATGTATATGAAATGGTAAAGCCTTGATAATAATTTAAAAGGCAGCTAAACAAAAAACCTATTATTTTTCCGACAGCGCATAATATTTCCAAGCAACCCAACTTTTAACCCTTTATAACAAATCTCCACTTCCGGCTCCGCGCATTATACATTGCCCTTGTCCTGCATTAGCCATTCATCAAGCTCTTCATTATTCACGCTTCTCCGTTGCTTTCTTCCATGTAGCTCCCGGCACTTTGTTCGGCCAAATTTCGCGATGTCTGTTTGGTAATTTTTTTTTTTTTTTTTTGCGCTGTCGGTGTCGTAGTCTTCGGGTTACATAATTCAGGCGGAGGCGGCCCTAGTGTCAGCGAATGTTTGTATTTAACCAAGGGACTGGAGTTCTCGAAAAGGGGCTCCAGTTCTGACGCGATTCCTGACTTACAGTGTGCTGGCTTATTAATCCAGAAGGGTTGATAGCCTCTGAAGTCCTATTTTAACTAACTAAGTAAGTATTTAACCTTTTCACGTACAGGACACGATTTTCGTCTTTTTCTGGGTTACTTAAAAGACTTTGTGACTATCAGGGGTGTTTAGAAACCTTTGGTTAAGTTACTTCAACCTCTGCGGTTGTCTTTGAGTTAGCTGTGGGCAGAAAACTAATTTTGGAGAGGTAATTATAAGGGAGAATGGGGTCCGGAAAAATATAACTCAAGTATAAATCACTCCTTAATCGCTTCAGGATCATGACGCGTGTTAATAGTTTATTGTGGCTGTCGGTAGACGATTTTATACAGATTAGGAAGGGTATGTGGATGTCTGAGCCTTCATTGGGAGATTTTTTTTTTTTTTTTTTTTTTTCCCAACTTACTCCCTCTCGGGCATAGGCTGAGAGCCTGGACATGCACAGCTGTACAATGAGCAGTGAAGCCCGTGAGGTCTTGTTCCAGTCTAGGGAGTGAGACATGTGAAGCATGTAGAGTATAACGAGCACCTGCCATCTTGCCTTCACATGAGGCACGGTGCTCACTCATGGCCCGAAGTGACCCCATCTCTGAAGCCACCTCGTTCCCGTGCTTCACTGTCTCATCCCCTACACTCGGACTCTCACTCTTACACACACACACAACGCCACCTGTTGACCAGATAACTCACCAGGCATTGCACCCCTATAGCATATTTTGAATATGGGAATACTCATACAGTGCTATTTAATCAGGGAACAATGAGGATGTTTTATCTGGACCCCTTCTCCCTCATGCTTAGCCCCATTACTTTTGAGATTTGTTCCATTAGTTTGGCAAATGTAATACCTATCGTCCCATTTCTTTGTAAATTCCGTCATATAGGTGTCGATTTTTTTCCTGGCGAGCGATAGCGAGCCTGTAACTTAGGAGGTCCCGGGTACCGAAAAATGTACAAATTTATCTCGAAGGAGGGTTTTGAAGGTATTTGTTTTAAGCTTGAGGGAGGCCTAGGGAGTAAACTAAAAACTTCCCCTTAAATTATCCGTTCAAGTCAACCACACAATGTTTACTTCCATATAATTATTAAGTCATGGAGGGGACAGACATTTATGTGGCCGACTGTACATACCTGAGAATATAAGTATGGGGGAAGGAACGGACACCTGAGAGAGAGAGAGAGAGTGGGTGAGTGAGTAAGAGAGAGAGAGAGAGAGAGAGAGAGTGGGTGAGTGAGTGAGTGAGAGAGAGAGAGAGAGAGAGAGAGAGAGAGTATATTACACACAAAATGGCGCATACAAGGCATATGTGATAGAGAAGCAAGACCATTAGCTACAAAATGGCTAATTACGAGATAGATAAAGGTAGGTGTGAGTGTGTGTGTGAACGTGTGTGTGTGTGTGTGCGTAAGTGTGTGTGTGAGATATGCGTGTGTGTGAGAGACAAGCATGTGTGAATGAGGTATGCGTGTGTGTGTGTGAGGTATGCGTGTGTATATGTGCGTGTGTATTTGACCGTGTGTGTGTGTGCGTGTGTGTGAGGTATGCGTGCGCGCGTGTGTATGTGCGTGTCTATGAGAAAGAAATCCTTTCAACAAAAAACAGGAACATTAGGGTCACAGAAAACGGACAGAGGGAGGGAGGACAAAAACAAAAGGGAGGGTTGCGAGGAAAGGAGGGGGGGGGAGGGTAGTTGGAGGCTGCGAGGGGGGAGGGGGGGAGGAGGTAGTGGGGGGGGGGGCTGTGACGGAACGAGGGGGGTGGGGGGAGGACAGAAAAAAGAGGAGAGACACAAATGAATGCCAAAGAGAAGGAGAGGAGAAATGTTACTGAGGAAAATATATAATACATCTCTTCCAAATGCCACTCTGGGTCTTGTTATAAGCGGAGGTTTTTAGTTTGTTCCCTAGACCTCCATCAAGCTTAACATTATACCCCCTAGACCCACTTTCAAGATATATTTGTACATTTTTCGGCAGAAAAGTTACCCGGCCGAAGGCCTGTTCCTCTTAAATTACAGGTTCGCTATCGCTCGCCAGGAAAAAAAAAACATACCTAAATGGCACGAAAGGTCTTAAAATTGACAGAAATTGGACGGAAGTTCTTAAAATCGCCAAAATAATGGGGCAAACATCTAAAAATCTCACAAGTAATTGGACTAAACACGAGGAAGAATGGGGTCCAGAAATATATCGCTCAAGTGGAAATCACTCCTTGATCGCTTGAGGATCATGGCGCATTTTCAGTTTATTGTGGCTGTCGGTAGACGATTTTATTGAGATTCAGAAGGGTATATGGATGTCAGAGGGTTAATTGAGATAGTCTTTACCATTTTAATTACTACACATCCTTCCTAGGCTGCATAAAATCGTGTAATGGTAGGTAGAATACACTGTCAATATATATATATATATATATATATATATATATATATATATGAATGACTTAAATTGCTTCAAACTCCGTGCGTCCAGACATTTTGGCTCGAATGTTCGTTGATTTTGGCCCTGTCACTCTTTCAACTCTGGGGGAGGCACTCGTCACAGGCAGTTTTGCCTTTTGCCTCCCTCATCCATATAGAACAAAAATATAAATATATATATACATGCCGATATGTTATTTATGTATTTTATATTTGTGTTTAATCGGTTTATTGGTTCTTTACTGATTATCTAAAGACAAATGCATGTCATCATAATTATTATATACTAACCTTTTAAGGGGAGGTTTATAGTTGGTTCCCTAGACCTCCATCAAGCTTTAAATTACACCCCCTTGAGTCCCTTTCAAGATAAATTTGTACATTTTTCAGTAGAAAAATGTCCAGGCCGAAGGCCGGTTCCTCTTAAATTACAGGCTCGCTATCGCTCGCCAGGAAAAAATCGACACCTGAATGACAGGAAAGGTCTTAAAATTGACAGAAATGGGGCGAATGTTCTTAAAATCGCCAAACTAATGGGGCGACCGTCTTAAAATCTCAAAATCAATTAAGCTAAACATGAAGGAGAAAGGGTCCAGAACAAAATCACTGAAGTCGATATCTCCCCTTAACGTTACCTAAGCTAACCTAAATGAACCCAAACGAAACCTAAGCTAGTCTAACTCATTGGAATCACACCTCACCTAACCAGACCTAACTCAGCCTAACTTTACACCTAAGCTAACCTATATTGCTAGTCTAACTAATTTGAATCACACCTCACCTAACCAGACCTAACTCAGCCTAACTTTACACCTAAGCTAACCTATATTGCTAGTCTAACTAATTTGAATCACACCTCACCTAACCAGACCTAACTCAGCCTAACTTTACCTAAGCTAACCTAAATGAACCCAAACGAAACCTAAGCTAGCCTAACTAATTTGAATCACACCTCACCTAACCAGACCTAACTCAGCCTAACTTTACACCTAAGCTAACCTATATTGCTAGTCTAACTAATTTGAATCACACCTCACCTAACCAGATCTAACTCAGCCTAACTTTACACCTAAGCTAACCTATATTGCTAGTCTAACTAATTTGAATCACACCTCACCTAACCAGACCTAACTCAGCCTAACTTTACCTAAGCTAACCTATATTGCTAGTCTAACTAATTTGAATCACACCTCACCTAACCAGACCTAACTCAGCCTAACTTTACACCTAAGCTAACCTATATTGCTAGTCTAACTAATTTGAATCACACCTCACCTAACCAGACCTAACTCAGCCTAACTTTACACCTAAGCTAACCTATATTGCTAGTCTAACTAATTTGAATCACACCTCACCTAACCAGACCTAACTCAGGCTAACTTTACCTAAGCTAACATAAATTAACCCAAACGGCATCTAAGCTATCTATCCATTTATATACTCAGGCTCAATCCCCATTTCTCCTATTTTTTGTATAAAGTAATTTGAAGCACACCAAACCTGCCAAATCCAGCCTGCCTTGAAATCACCAGGGAGCGAGTAGACCGACCCTTCCAGTTCATTAGTCTCCGATAAAGTCCATATTTATCCGTTCATCTGCTGGTGATGCATTATTCGGCCTAAAAAGTGCAGTAGTTTAGTAGCTGTCAGTCGGAGAAAGGAGGAGCCATTGTCACAGTCAGCTCTCCGTTCATCCAGTTAGAAATTTAGCTTAGGTATTTAGTTTGGGTTATCTTGATGTTGTTCCCATTAGTGTGGCGATTATATAACCTTTCAACCCATTACTTTAACCCATTTATTTAACCTATTTCTTTCAACCCATTACTTTAAGGGGAGGTATTTAGTTTGTTCCCTAGACCTCCATCAAGCTTAAAATTACACCCCCTTGAGTCCCTTCCAAGGTAAATTTGTACATTTTTCGGTAGAAAAATGTCCCGGCCGAAGGCCGGTTCCTCTTAAATTACAGGCTCGCTATCGCTCGCCAGGATAAAATCGACACCTGAATGGCACGAAAGGTCTTAATATGGGGTGAAAGTTCTTAAAATCGCTAAACTAATGGAGCAAACGTTTTATAATATCAAAAACAATGGGGCTAAACTGAGGGAGAAAGGGGTCAAGAAAAAAATCCCTCAAGTGGAAATCTCCCTTAACCCATTTCTGTAACCCATTTCTTTCAACCCATTACTTTATCAATATTTGGACAATTCGTGCCACTTAGGTGTCGATTTTTTCCCTGGCGAGTGACAGCGAGCCTGTGATTTTAGGAGGAATCGGCCTTCAGCCTGGACATTTTGCTTACGAAAAATGTACACATTTAGCTTGAAGGGGGTCTGCGGGACGTTTCTTTTAGTTTGAAGGGGGTTTGGAGAGGCGTTTTTCCAAGTCTCGGGGTAAACTAAAAACACATTGCTCGAAAATGCCAAAAACAATTAAAACCCTCTATGATAATTAAACAAATTACCATAATGACCTCCAAGACGTTGCACCAGTTAGTGTTAATCAGTCAACTCTCCGTTCATCCAGTTACAAATTTAGCTTAGGTATTTAGTTTGGGTTATCATGACTATACTCCGTTTCATTTCACCTGACGGTAAATTGAATCCCTGAGCAGCTAATTTCTCGATACTTCATGGACAATTATGAAACGGCTATGTCTCTGCTTCATATTCAGACCTAGTTTATATAATTAGCACCAGACTGTACTACAAAATCTTTATATTTACTGAGGAATCTTGATGGGAACTTTGCAATTTTCCGCCAGTTGCAAAGAAACAGGGAAAATGTTTAAGGAAATTTACAACACCAGTTAGAAATTTGGGCTTGACTAGTGCACTCTAACGAAAATGTAATCTCCTTGGAAATACAATTGGGGTATTTATCAACATTACCAACATTACATTGACTGGTGTTCTGGTTAAAAAATAGACGATTTTTAGCAGTTTAAGAAGGACCTATATTGTTTGAGAAGGTATATTGAGATGGTATTTACCCGTTGAGTCCTGGAGATTGATTATAAGCTAAAGATAATCCTCGAACGGCAACCAGAATAATGATGAAAATTAGGTCATCGTTCTGAAGGGGTTAAGAAAATTTGTTTGTAATTAGCAAAGTCAGTAATATTTGATGTATTATTTGCTTGATTTATAAACGCACCTGACTAGAATATATTAACCCTTTCAAGCTCCAATACGCGTTTCTGTTCAGTTTTCTGGCTACTATTAGACGATTCTGGCTACTATTAGACGATTTTATTCAGATTAGTAACATTATATAAAAGTCAAAGGGTTGATTGAGAGAGTATTTACCCTTTTAATACCCACAGATCCTTCCTAAGCTGCATAAAATCGTCTAATGATAGCCAAAATAAACTGCTAAAACGCGTCAGAACTTCAAGGGGTTAACTGGTGCTCTCTAAAGAAAATGGCGATGTAAACAAAATATCCATGATTTTAACCCCTTCAGTACCGGTGCCGTCCTTTTAATAACTTTATTCTGGCTACTATTAGACGATTTTATTCAGTGCAATCACTTAACCCCCTTTTACTACCTCGACACATCATTCTTAAGCTGCACAATATCGTCTAAATATAGCAAGACTATAATAGAAGATACGTCGCCGGTACGGAAGGGGTTAAATATACATAGATTTAATTTACCGACCCTCATTTAACACTAACTAAATGGATATAATTAGCAAAACCAGTGATATTATTAACCCTTTGAGTACCAGCGATGTGTGTTATCTTATATTCGAGCTGTATTTAGACGACATTACGCAGCTCAAGAAGGTCCGGTGGTGGTTAAAAGAGTTGGTGGATATATTTTGAAGCCTTATTATTGCTAGAGGTCCTGAACCAAATGCTCTAATCATTGCCAGAATATAATGAAAAGGACGTCACCGGTACTGAACGGGTTAATATCGGGATTGGTGGATTCTAAAACAAATGTATATAATTAGCAACACCAATAATATTGTTAATAATACAGCCATGTAATTTACCAACGTGCCCGCTTCATAATAACGTATGCACTCTAAAGAAAACGTCTGTGTAATTCCATATCGTAATTTCTTAACCCTTCCAGTACCGGCGACGTCTGTTATGTTATATTGTTTGCTATATTTAGACGATTTTATGCAGCTCAGGAAGGATCTGTGGTAGGCTACTTAAAAGGGTTGATTGGGATAGTTCGAAGCCTAATAATTGATAGAGATAGTTCCTAAACTGAATAAAATCGATTAGTAGTAGCCAGAATAGAGTACGGTACAGAAGGGGTTAAATATATACCCCCAAGACCCATTTTCGATAACAAACTTCGTGCATTTTTCTGTTGTCCTGGCTGTTATTAGACGATTGTATTCAGATGAGGAAGGGTATATTGAAGACGGAGAATTAATTGAGATACTCCTTACCCTTCTGATTCCCACAGATCTTTCCTAAAGTGTATACAATCGTCTAACGATAGCCAGAATAGACTGTCAAAATGCATCAACATCGCCAAAGGGTTAATTTGACCCGATGTTGGGGCTATAGAGCAGATAACCCCTTCTGTACCGGCGGCGCCTTTTTCATTTGCTCTAGCTATAAATGGACAATGTTGTGCAGTTTACGAAGGATATGTGGTAGTTAAAAGGGTTAAGTGAGATAGTTCGAAGCCTATTTATTGGTGGAGGTCCATGTTAAACGAATACAAAATCGTCTAATAGTAACCAGAACAAAGTTAAAAGGGTGGCAACGTTACTGAAAAGGTTAAAATGATAGACATCCATATTTACAAACAATAGGAGTAAATATCGCCATCTTCAGCTTGTGTACACTCGGACACCATAGTTTCTAGCCCACTCATACACATTTGTGGACTTGACATATTTCTAGTTATGGAAGGTTATATCTGGTATCGAATTTAGGAATATAATTTTCTATAAATCCACTACACAACTATATATACTATTTATTGTTAAGCTAGTTATATCAATAAATCAACAGAAAAACATATGGGATCCACCCTTAAGTATCAATTAATCAGTTGCTAAGGAATGATATTTACCGTCAGTTGAAATAACACCAACTACAGGACGTCTTACATATTTATTGTTACTAAGTATAGACTAATCCTATCTCTGTACATTGTTTATTAATTAACAATTTACATAAAAATGGTAAATTCTTTGGCCATAAGTGAGTAAAGTATCGTGTTCGTAGAAAGTACTTACAATTCTACCATTGATATTGTATCGCTTAAGGGAAAGTTTTCAGTTTGTTCCCTAGATCTCTATCAAGCTTTAAATTATACCCCCTAGATCCGGCCTAAGGCCGGTTCCTCTTAAATTATATCGCTCGCCAGGAAATAAACGACACCTAAATGGATAGAAAGGTCTTAAAATTGACACAAATGGGGCGACAGTTCTTAAAATCGTCAAACTAATGGGGCGAACGTCTTAACATATTAAAATCTAATGGGGCTAAACATGAGGGAGAAAGGGATCCCGAAAAAATCCCTCAGGTGGAAATCTCCTCTTAAGATAACCCTCCTCTTGAAAATTTTAAATATTTTTGCTATAAATGTTGGCGTACTCGGCGTAGCATAAAAAGCTAATTTTTGTCATCGCCCATTCTATTGTTCATGCATAATAAAATATATATATAATTAGTAACTCGGTTTGTTTACAAAAAATATCCTTTGCCGCTAATTGTAAACATTACATTTTATGCTTGTCTTAAAGCAACGTTATGTTGTATTTATTCGTGTATATATACAGCATATACATTATATATATATATATATATATATATATATATATATATAATCTTTCAGGTGTATTTAGTCATTATCAATATAAAATAATTGTAATACCATTAAATATGCTAGGTTCCTAATCCAACATAATTCAATGCTGTCGGAATGTGATCATTGTTTTGTTGTTGGCGTGACGTTAGAGGCACCTGCTACCGTCAAAACACACACACACACACACACACACACACACACACACACACATACACATACACACACACACATACACACACACATACACATACACACACACACACACACACACACACACACACACACACACACACACACACACATACACACACACACACACACACACACACACACACACACACACACACACACACACACACACACAGCTGCGCCATCTCTCTCATGTTTGGCCTGTATGGAAACCTGTACTGGACACACGTATACAGTATAGGGACTTTAAGGGGGTACAACTCGCTTTGTCTGGACCCCCTTCTCCCTCATGTTTACCATATTAATTTTGAGGCTTTAAGACGTTCGTTCCATTAGTTTGTTGATTTAAAGACCTTTCGCCCTGTTTGTTTGTCAATATTAAGACCTTCGTGCCATTTAGGTGTCAATTTTGTTCCTGGCGAGCGATAGCGTGCCTGTAATTTTAGAAGGAACTGGCCTTCGGCCGGAACATTTTTCTACCGAAAAATGTACAAATTTATCTTGAAAGTGGGTCTAGGTTTTTTTTTTTTTTTTAAAGCTTGGTGGAGGTCTAGCGAGGAAACTCAAAAAATATGTTAATATATAAATACATAGACCAAACACCAAGCACTACCCCCTTATGGACTCAGATCACACTTATTATGGATATGAATATTGTATACTGTTTATATATATATATATATATATATATATATCTAGAGAACACATATGCATAATGGTAGAAGATAGGACAGGAAGCACACTCTCACACACACACAGAAAACACACAACACACACGCAAACTACACATACACACATATACACACAAAAACAAAGACACATGATACACGTTCCGGAAAAACAGTCCTAGACATTTACATTTCTAGAGAACACACACACACACACACACACATTTTAGAAGATAGGAAAGCACACAAAAATACACACAAACGAGCCAGGGAAGAAAACACACACACACACACACTCACACACACAGAAAGCATACAACACTCACACACACAAAAAAAAAAAAAAAAAAAAAAAAAAAAAAAAACACACACACACACACACACACACAGACACTCCGGAAAAACAGTCCTCAACATATCCCGTAGAAGTCCGCGCTCCATCCCAAAACACGGCTCCGGCTCCAAAACACACGGCTCCAGCCACCCATTCTCTTCTTTGCCTACCAATTAAACTGAGTGGATTAAAAACTACGGCTGCGTGTTTCTACCGCCGTTCAGAATTTCTCGTCGGTAAACATGAGGGGCCTACGGGGAAAGTTTCCAAGGGGGATCTATTTCGTTTTTATTACAGTACCTGCCGAAATATTTAAGGTGGGGTTGTTATTATTTGTTTAGCTTCCTCTCTAGACCTCCATCAAGCTTAACAAAATATCCCCCAAGACTGAGATGAATTCAAGATGAATTTGTAAATATTTCGACAGAAATATATCCCGGCCAAAGGCCGGTTCCTTTTAAATTACAGGCTCGCCATTGCTCGCCAGGAAAAAATCGACACTTAAATGACACGAAATGTCTTAATATTGATAAAGAATTGGGGCGAAAGGTCTTAAAATCGCCAAACTAATAAGTCGAACGTCATAAAATCTCAAAACTAATGGGGCTAAACATTAGGGAGCAGAGGGACCAGAAAAATGACCCATCTCCCCTTAAATAGTCGAGCAACGTGGATGGTTCGTCTGGTTGACTGATTTTGGTTAGTCGCGGAATCCAGACTAATTTTGTGCTAACTTTCATTAAGGGCAGATCTCCACTTGAGGGATTTTTTTCTTGACCCCTTTCTCCCTCATGTTTAGCCCCATTGCTTTTGATATTATAAAACGTTTGCCCCATTAGTTTAGCGATTTTAAGAACTTTCACCCCATATTAAGACCTTTCGTGCCATTCAGGTGTCGATTTTATCCTGGCGAGCGATAGCGAGCCTGTAATTTAAGAGGAACCGGCCGTTGGCCGGGACATTTTTCTACCGAAAAATGTACAAATTCATCTTGAAAGGGGGTCAAGGGGGTGACATTTTTAGATTGCTGGAGGAGTAGGAAACAAACTAAAAACCTCCCCTTAAGCTGTCGTAATATGTAATACTATATGATATTTTATAATTGTCAAACGTTATATTATCCCCAGTCAATTTGTCTGAAGGACGCAGTCAATTTGTCTGAAGGACGCAGTCAATTTGAGCTTCTCTGGCTTAATACTTATTTGTTTAGCATCGTTTTTATCACCAATAACACCCCAAATTAAAATAATGAAAGCATGTGGTTCTCCCAGGATTCGAACCCAGGATATCACATACAGAATTTATAGGAACATAAGAACATAAGAAAATGGGAGTCTGCAGAAAGCCGATCGGCCCACGCAAGGCAGATCCCTCTAAATAAGACAAGATATAGTGCAGGGCTACCGTGAAGACATAACTGTAGTCGCGTTAACCCTTTGGATGTTGTGACGCATTTTGACAGTGTATTCTGGCTATCATTAGACGATTTTATTCAGTTAAGGGGAGGTTTTTAGTGTGTTTCCTAGACTTCCCTCAAACTTGAAATTACACCCCCTTGACCCCCTTTCAAGATAAATTTGTAAATTTTTCGATAGAAAAATGTCCCGGCCGAAGGCCGGTTCCTCTTAAATTACAGGCTCGCTTTCGCTCGCCAGGAAAAAATCGACACCTAAATGGCACGCAAAGTCTTAACAGTGACATAAATGGGGTGACAGTTCTTAAAATCGTCAAATTAATGGGGCGAACGTCTTAAAATCTCAAAAGCAATGGGGCTAAATATGAGGGAGAAAGGGGTAAATAAAAAATCCCTCAAGTGGAAATCTCCCCTTAAAGAAGGATCTGTGGGAATGATAAGGGCAAAGACTATCTTAATTATCCGTCTGACTAGCCATAATTATCCGTCTGACTAGCCATAATTATACCTCTCACAATCTGAATATCGTTTAATAATAGTCGGAAATCAGAAAAGAAATGCGTATTGGGTCTTGAAAGGTTAATGTTTTGTGCTTTATTATATATACAGTATATATACGGTATATATATATATATATATATATATATATATATATATATATATATATATATATATATATATAACTTATCCCTAACTCTTTCAGTGAGAGAACGCTATATTTAAATTTTGTAATGGCTAAAATGTAATATGTCTTATATCTTACACTATAAAATATATCAAGAGCATTAACTGTTATATAAAGTCATGGGCTATATAGATTGATTGTGATTTACATACTGTGTTTATCTGTATAGTAAATGTACTTTCATAAGGCTATATATTGTGGATACTTTATTTACAACGTTTATACTTTCTTTAACCCCTTCAGCACGATAACGCCTTTATACCGTATATTCTGGCTAAAAGTAGACAAGTTTATGCAGCCCAAGAAGGACCTATGTTACGTAGAGGGCTTATTAAGTACAGTCGCGCTAATAAGTGATGTCTCGGCACCAAGTATGTTTTGATCAATAATTGGTATCAGCAATATCTAAGCTTAATTTCTTCATATCGAGTGAAATATACAAACATGTTCCTACACTTACCCACCCTATTCAACAACTGACATACATTAATACAGCACAGAGCAAGCCAAACGTAATGACAGCTGGGACATGACTTATTAGCGCGACCGTACATATTTATCCCGTAGAGTCCTATAGGTAGAGTCCTATAGGTAGATTATATCCTAAATAAAATCGTCTAATGGTAACCAGAAAATGATGAAAATTATGTCATCGTGCTAAAGGGGTTAAAACCATATTATTGTACTATGTAGACAAGACATTTTGTAGACAAGGCAATAACAGTGATCTTGAGAGACCATTATCTGTTCGTTATAAATAGGCAAACAATCTTGACTTCTATCCTCATTAACTCAGAAGGGGCTAGAGGAAATGGGCTGTAATGTTACTTGAAATGCATTCATGATTTTGTTATTATGTTAACCCTCTCCGACATATGACGCGATGTTGAGCCTATTGGGGATACTTTAAAGCCTTTGTTACCATCAGGGGTATTTAGAACCCTTTAGTTTAGATACTTCAACCTCTGCAGTTGTCTTTGAGTTAGCTGTGGGCAGAAAACTAATTTTGGAGAAGTAATTATAAGAGTGAGAGAACTCTATTTCTTATTGCTAATCTGGCAATCTCTGCGTCACATGAGTCTGAAGGGGTTAACAGTGTACAGTATACGATAGTATTAAAACATGAGCAAAAATACCCACAGTGACTTCCTAAGCAGCATAACATCGTTTAATGATAGCAACATGCAATAGAGCTTGGCATGGAAATAGGCATCGTCGAGTTTTAAAAGGCTTAGTCACATATACTGTATATTATAAAAAAAATCCGTACAAATATCGCATTTCATGTAATGTATTGATGTAAAATAGCAACAGTATGTTTATAGATATGTTATTATATTTTCAGCGTATCTTATTATTTGTATAGATATTGTTTATAGGAAGACGGATTAAAATAAAAGACGGATTAAAATAAAAGACGGATTAAAATAAAAGAAGACGGTTCCCATAGAGTTTTTTCTTTCTTTTAATCTGTCTGCCTCTACAAATATATCTATAATAATAATAAAATAAAAATAAAAATACAATACAATTATAATAAAACAGGCAACACTGGACATTTGTATTCCACTTCTCATATTTACGTCTTCGCAAAACATGAATTAGCAACCAAGTTATTTCACTCCTTCAGCCTTTCATTCTATCTTAAATGAACCTATTTTATGCAGTTTAAGAAGGGTCTATATGATGTTCAGAGGGTATGTTGATATCGCATTTACCTTAAGAAGGACCTCTATGGTGTTCAGACGGTATGATTGAAAAGTTTTTCTGGGATATAGCCGGCGGTTACCATCTCCCCATGAGCAAGGGGGATGGGTAATGGTCTCTGGTAGACTAAAGAAAGCCAAGCGCTTGTGAATCCTCGAAGGAGGAGATACGGGCGCTATATAAGTAACCAGAAGATTATTATTATTATTATTATGTTGATATCGCATTTACCCTTTTTGAGTTCTTTTATTCTGGCTCTCAGTTGACGATTTCATACAGCTTGGGAAGGATCTGTGGGAGTTGTTATGGTAAAGACTATCTCAATCAAACCTCTGACTTCCATATACCCTTCCTAATCTGAATAAAATCGTCTAATAACAGCCAGAGTAAACTGTCAAATTGCGTCATGATCCTCAAGGGGTTAAATAAAAAATATGTTATGAATTAGTATTTTAATGTACAATAGGCTACAGTATATGACACTTGAATATGCTTTGGACGATTCAACCCTATTTCTTTTTGGGCCTACCCTGTTTCGCTCTATTAGTTGGGAGATTTTAAGACGTTTCAATCCATTGGATTAGAGATAATATGACGCTTCACACAATTCAGGTGGTATTTTTGTTTTTATGGGCGAGCGATAGCAAGCCTCTACCTTAAAACAAAATACATCAACCTTCAACCGGGGCATAACATGTACATATTTAGCTTGAAGGGGATCTGGGCGGTCATTTTACAGTTTGAAGGAAGTCTGGAAAGGCGTTTCTGTTAGTCTAGGGGCACTACCTATAATACATTGCTTGAAAATGGCAAACACAAGAAAAATCCTCACTATTAAACAAAATATAATAATAAAAATAAAAAAAAACACATAAAACAGAAAACTAGGCGTCGGAAAAGATAGTGTTAACCCTTTGAAGATTGTGACGCATTTTAGCAGTTTATTTTGGCTATCATTAAACGATTTTGTACAGTTAAGGCAGAATATGTGGGAATTATTTGAGTAAAGACTATTTCAATTAGTCCTCATACTTTCAACAAACACCCCTCCTAAGCCGAATAAAATCGTCTAATAATTGCCAAAAAAGAGCAAAAAATAAAAAAATAAATATTAATAATAATAATAATAATAATACAAATGCATAGTAATATTATGAAAAGGTTAAGCGATAAAAAAAAAAAACCTACTGGAAAATACAGGTCCAATGTTTCGAAATTCCCCCGATAGAGGACACCGGTAAATAGCGTATAATACCCTCTCTCCGCCCGCCGCTCGCCCGCTCGCTCGCTGTCCGCCCACCCATCCACGCCCGAAATGAAGGGATATGAAGGGATTGTCTCGAGTGGATTATAAGCTGGGATGAATATTTTGAGGGAGTCGGCCCTTTCTATCTGTTTGCTGTAATTTTGAGGGATTTGCTGCTTCTCTGTTTATTTTCTTACCCTGTCATATATATATATATATATATATATATTTATATATATATATATATATATGTATATATATATATATATATATATATATATATTCAGTATATATATATATATATATATATATATATATATATATATATATATATATATATATATATATATATAGTATATATTATATATATTTATACCCTTTTTTTTACTACACTCTCGTCTTTCAACTTCTCTATCTATTCCCCTCTTAATCGTTGTCATTTTTTGTTATGATGAGTTCAAATAATTTATAATCTTTGATGAATGCATTCCAAAACAATAGTCTAAGCGAAACTATTATCAATGTTTTATATAATTACGTTATAGGCCTAGTATAGTTCCTTATCAATACAATACAGTCTTTTAATTGTCAATAGTAAAATGTCATCCTCACTTTTACTGGGCGAGGTGAGAATTTTAGAGCCGGAGGGGGAGGGGGGGGGGAGGTTAAGGGGGAATGGGGGTTAGAGGGAGGGAGGGGGGGGGGGGAGGGTCTGCGAGTAAAGCCGTAGTATTTTGTCCAGATTTGCATGGAAATGATCTGATTGTAAACCCGTTGCTTCTTTCGATTAATGATATCAAAGCCAGCCAGCATTACTCTTCTAAAACCCGAGCCCTGAAAGCTATGCCCCCCCCCCCAACCCCCCTTTTTCACGACCCTCCCCCCCCCCCACCCACCCTTTCCACGACCCTCCCCCTCCTCCTTCCTCCTATATTTATCCTTCGTTATGTTATTCATTTGTCTTCTTTACTTCTTCTCGTTTCTCTTAGTTCATGTTTTTAGACAATGCTTTCTATATTTTTATTATTTTTGTTTTCACTACGTATGTACTCTTTACCTCCATTTTTGAACGGCTTTTCTTCACTTGAGGGTATTTTAAATGTTATTATATTCTGCTTTATCCACCTATGTTAGGCTATTACTACTAGGGTAGGCGTAGCCCAAGGAAGACATATTGTAAGGCCTCTGAAATAGATAAGTGTACCTAATATATATATATATAAACATATAGTATATATATATATATATATATATATATATACTACCTCTATCGTTCTTGTTCGCACTTCCAACATCCTACCTGTACATCTTATAACATCTTCCCACCATATTCCTATCTCCTTCACCCACTCCCCACCACCCTCCACCCCCTCCCCCTCCGTCCCCAATACCCTTCCCCCCTCCCCTCTCCCCTCCCTCACCCCTAAGCTAGTCAGTGAATTAGCGAGGTGTGTGTGTGTGGGGGGGAGAGAGGGGGGTATTAATTCATTACAGAGCTCATACAACATTGACCAACACCGCCCCCCACCCCCCCACACCCCCACACACACATGTCATAGTACGCACACCTTCACGTTAATTTTAATGGCTAGCGTAGATGTATTGATGGACAGAGGCACACATGGGACGGAAGGTTGGGGTGGGGGGGGGGGGGGTAACACTGCTTTGGTTGGGGCAGGTTGGGCAGGTAAGGGGCGGGTTGACATGAACGCTTTTTTCTTGCCAATTTTTCGATCCGAAGCAAATTTTCTGGCAACATTTAGTAACATACATCTGCAATTATTGATATGATTAATACAGCCGACAGAACTCCAGTAATATATATATACGGTATATATATATCAAACGCTCTTTTGGTATCCAAGGCTTTTACAACTTTGATGTATATTACAATTCCGTACACTTTTCTTTGAGGTGGGTTGTATCACCGATTTCCTCTTTTGATGTTTACTGATATTTTTGTGAGTTGATTAAGATTACTATTTGATTCCCTTTGATTTAGTATTTGTATATTATCTTATAAATATGGATGACAACGTTCAGCTTCGAAATTACCCTAAATGTGTTTGTTATAAACACGGATACAAAGTAGAAAATGTACGATAATATTCCACTCTTGGACCACACTGTTGGAGATTTTAACATGTAGCTTAAAAGAAATTGGCATTCGATCAGGACATATTTCTATCGAAAAATTTCTATCGTGGTGAGCATTTTTATTGTAGGTTGAAGGATGACTGGGAACATGTTTTGTGTTAGCCTTTGGGACACTCTAAAGCACATTGCTCGAAATGGCAAAAGCAAGCAAGAAAAATCTTTAATAACAATCTAATAATAATAATCTAATAATAATAATCTAATAATAATAATCTAATAATAATAATCTAATAATAATAATCAAATAATAATAATCTAATAATAATAATCTAATAATAATAATCTAATAATAATAATCTAATAATAATAATCTAATAATAATAATCTAATAATAATAATCTAATAATAATAATCTAATAATAATAATCTAATAATAATAATCTAATAATAATAATCTAATAATAATAATATCCCTCGAAATATCGGACCAAGTTGTGATAACAGATACATACCATGGGATATTAAGGGGAGATTTCCACTTGAGGTATTTTTTTCTGGACCCCTTTCTCCCTCATGTTTAGCCCCATTGCTTTTGAGATTTTAAGACGTTCGCCCTAGTAGTTTTGACATTTCAAGACATTTTGCCCCATTTCTGTCAATTTTAAGACCTTTTGTGCCATTAAGGTGTCGATTTATTCCTGGCGAGCGATAGCGAGCCTGTAATTTAAGAGCAACCGGCGTGTAATAGGGGTGTAATTTTAAGCTTGATGAAAACGTAGGGAACAAACTAAATACCTCCCCTTAAGTTACACCCCGTTCTTAACATTAATACCTCCCCTTAAGTTACACCCCGTTCTTAACATTAATACCTCCCCTTAAGTTACACCCCGTTCTTAACATTAATACCTCCCCTTAAGTTACACCCCGTTCTTAACATTAATACCTGCCCTTAAGTTACACCCCGTTCTTAACATTAATACCTGCCTTAAGTTACACCCCGTTCTTAACATTAATACCTCCCCTTAAGTTACACCCCGTTCTTAACATTAATACCTCCCCTTAAGTTACACCCCGTTCTTAACATTAATACCTGCCCTTAAGTTACACCCCGTTCTTAACATTAATACCTCCCCTTAAGTTACACCCCGTTTCTTAACATTAATACCTGCCCTTAAGTTACACCCCGTTCTTAACATTAATACCTCCCCTTAAGTTACACCCCGTTCTTAACATTAATACCTCCCCTTAAGTTACACCCCGTTCTTAACATTAATACCTCCCCTTAAGTTACACCCCGTTCTTAACATTAATACCTCCCCTTAAGTTACACCCCGTTCTTAACATTAATACCTGCCCTTAAGTTACACCCCGTTCTTAACATTAATACCTCCCCTTAAGTTACACCCCGTTCTTAACATTAATACCTCCCCTTAAGTAACACACGTTCTTAACATTAATACCTCCCCTTAAGTTACACCCCGTTCTTAACATTAATACCTCCCCTTAAGTTACACCCCGTTCTTAACATTAATACCTCCCCTTAAGTTACACCCCGTTCTTAACATTAATACCTGCCCTTAAGTTACACCCCGTTCTTAACATTAATACCTCCCCTTAAGTTACACCCCGTTCTTAACATTAATACCTCCCCTTAAGTTACACCCCGTTCTTAACATTAATACCTCCCCTTAAGTTACACCCCGTTCTTAACATTAATACCTGCCCTTAAGTTACACCCCGTTCTTAACATTAATACCTCCCCTTAAGTTACACCCCGTTCTTAACATTAATACCTGCCCTTAAGTTACACCCCGTTCTTAACATTAATACCTCCCCTTAAGTTACACCCCGTTCTTAACATTAATACCTGCCCTTAAGTTACACCCCGTTCTTAACATTAATACCTCCCCTTAAGTTACACCCCGTTCTTAACATTAATACCTCCCCTTAAGTTACACCCCGTTCTTAACATTAATACCTGCCCTTAAGTTACACCCCGTTCTTAACATTAATACCTCCCCTTAAGTTACACCCCGTTCTTAACATTAATACCTGCCTTAAGTTACACCCCGTTCTTAACATTAATACCTCCCCTTAAGTTACACCCCGTTCTTAACATTAATACCTCCCCTTAAGTTACACCCCGTTCTTAACATTAATACCTCCCCTTAAGTTACACCCCGTTCTTAACATTAATCCTCCATTACAAACCCCAATGTACTTGAATACATTAAAGGGAGATTTCCACTTGAGAGATTTTTTTCTTGACTCCTTTCTCCCTCATGTTTAGCCCCATTGCTTCTGAGATTTTAAGACGTTTGCCCCATTATTTTGACGATTTTAAGAACTTTCAACCCATTTCTGTCAATTTTAAGACCTTTCGTGCCATTTAGGTGTCGATTTTATCCTGGCGAGCGGTAGCGAGCCTGTAATTTAAGAGGAACCGGCTTTCAGCCGGGACATTTTTCTACCGAAAAATGTACAAATTTATCTTGAAAGGGGCTCAAGGGGGTGTAATCTTAAGCTTGATGGATATCTAGGGACCAAACTAAAAACCTCCCCTTAATAATCACATAAAGCCACTCGTACGCTTTAAGGGGGAATGGTTCACTTTTTGGTCGATTTTTTGGTTTCATATAATAATTATTTGTCTAGTTTTCTCCCTAGACCTCCATCAAACTTAAAAAGAAAACATCCATTAGCTCCCCCTGCTAGATGAATTGATACATTTTTCGGTAGAAAATTGTCCCAACCGAAGGCCAGTTCTTCCAAAATTACTGGCTCACTATCGTTCGCCAGGAAAAAAAAAAGACATCTAAATGGCACGAAAGGTCTTAGTATTGACAACGGAATGGGGTGAAAGGTGTTAAAATCGTCAAACTAATGGGCCGAACGCCTTAAAGTCTCAAAACTAATGGGGCTAAACATGAGGGAGAAGGGGGGACCAGAAAAACAATCCTTAAGGGGAGGTATTTAGTTGGTTCCCTAGACCTCCATCAAGCTTAAAATTACACCCCCTTGAGTCCCTTTCAAGATATATTTGTACATTTTTCGGTAGAAAAATGTCCCGGCCGAAGGCCGATTCCTCTTAAATTACAGGCTCGCTATCGCTCGCCAGGATAAAATCGACACCTGAATTGCACGAAAGGTCTTAATATGGGGTGAAAGTTCTTAAAATCGCTAAACTAATGGGGCAAACGTTTTATAATATCAAAAGCAATGGGGCTAAACATGAGGGAGAAAGGGGTCAAGAAAAAAATCCCTCAAGTGGAGATCTTCCCTTAACTCTACTGTTCTGCATTCCTTCATCTATAACAAACCTCAAAAAATACCCTTTTTTAGTTAATTTAAGACACATTAGCTCCATTTGGCTGCATATTTTTATCTTTAACTAACCTATAAAACTATCCATATCTTATCTTACAGCTAATTCAAGGCACATTAATTCAAATTGCCTGCATCTTTTATCTCTAATCAATCTTCAAAAATATCCATATCTTATCTTATAACTAATCCAAGGCACATTACATCAAGTTGTCTGCATCTTTTACCTTTTATTCAATCTTCAAAAGTATCCATATCTTATCTTACAGCTAATTCAAGGCACATTAATTCAAATTGTCTGCATCTTTTATCTCTAATCAATCTTCAAAAGTATCCATATCTTATCTTACAGCTAATCCAAGACACATTAACTCCACTTGTATTCATCCCTTCATCTTTAATTAACCTTTAAAAATAATATGACATCAAAATCCACCGGGCATTGAAGGTGACGAGCCATTAACCGAGTGGAGGGAGGTGGGGGAGGGGGAGTAGGGGTGAGGGAGGTAGTAGTAGTAGTAGTAATATGTCAGAGAGGGATTATATTAAGCCATGTATATGTTATTCTGGGGGGTGATTGGGAACTTTTGTGTTGTAATTCAGTAGCGGTGGCCGTATCAGCTGACCCATTCATTGACTAGGGGTTGAGGTTACCTGTTGAATGGCTGCTAGGAGACCGGGAGTGGATGGATGGGTGGGAGGGTGGATGATTGAATGGATGAGTGGAAGGGTGGATGATTGAATGGATGAGTGGAAGGGTGGATGATTGAATGGTTGAATGGTGAGATGGATGGGTGGTGGGATGGATGGGTGATTGAGTGGATGGATTGGTGGGAGAGTGAATGATTGAATGGGGGGTGGGGGGTGGATAGGGGGATGATTAAGTTACTAACATGTGTCCTTGATAGTCCTCGCATGTTTCCAATAGTCTATGATTATACCCGGTTCCAAGTAGGTAGTCCAGTAATCGTGAACCTTAACCTCTGTAACTCATAAAGGGCTAGAGCAAACGGGCTGTAATTTTCCACACCTATTCCCCGGCTGACCCTTCCCAAATGGTAGAAATATTAGCTTGATTACGCTAGTCGTTTGTGAGTCATAGAGGATAATGTTCAAGAGTTTGGGCATACTTACTTGGAATCAGGTATAGCACTTTATATTTCACGCTATAGAAACGTTGAATTAATGTCCATCTTACTAGATATCATATATATTTTAACCCCTTCTGTACCGGCGACGTCTTCTTAACTTTATGCTAGCTATATTTAGACGAATTGGGGCTGTTTAGGAAGGATCTGTGGTAGTAAAGAGGGTTAAGTGGGATAGTTCGAAACCTGTTAAGTGCTGGAGGTCCTTTGTAAATTGAGTACAATCGTCTGATTGTAGCTAGAATAAATTGTCAACATGCGTCACGATCTTCAAAGGGTTAACCACTTCTATACCAGTGACGTTTGTTTTACTTTATTCTGGCTACTATTAGACGATATTATTCAGTTTAAAAAGGGCCTCCAGCAATTACCAGGCTTCGAACTATCTCACTTAACCCTTTTTGCTACCACAGATCCTTCTTGCACTGCACAAACACATCTTATTATAGCTAGCATGAAACTACAGAGACGTCGCCGGTACAGAAGGGGTTAATCAACACACACACACACACACACACACACACACACACACACACACACACACACACACACACACATCCCAAACCTCCCCTGTATGGGTGTCCGGTTTGGGGGAAGACAAGAGCAGGAACCGGTTTGTCTGCGGCAGGTGAACAAAAGGTGTGAAAATAAGGGGAAGAAGGGGAGGAAGAGGAGGAGGAAGGTCGCGCCGTCTATGTGGAGAATCTTGCTTGCTTTGGTTGAATAGTCTTTACAGTATTCTATATTGCGTAGTGTAAGTTGCGATATCGACCGATTTTATAGTCAACATTCGATAATCAACATTTTTCTGGTAACATTTCTGGAATATTTTGCACTGGTATCGGAAACTAGGCTAAGAATAGATGAATGTAGATAACCGAAAACAAATTATATGTTTACCTCATAAGTAGCCAGACCAGTGTTGAGGATAAATGTTGAGCGCTCGTGTGAAACAGGCTTAAGTTGCGATATCGACCGATTTTATTTTCCTGTTAATTATTTGTTATTTATTTATTTATTATGATGTTAACCGTCTCAATACCGGTGCCGTCCTTTTAACTTTACTCTGGCTACTATTAGACGGGTTTATTCAGCTCATAAAGGGCCTCCAGCAATTAATAGGCTTCAAACTATCTCACTTAACCCTTTTTTACTACCACAGATCTGTCTTCAACTGCACAAAATCGTCTAAATATAGCTAGAATAATATTATAAAGACGTCGCCGCTACAGAAGGGGTTAACGAATGCGAATTTATACGCAGGTGTTTTCAAATAAATACGCCGGTGTTTTCGAATATATACGCAGGTGTTTTCGAATATATACGCAGGTGTTTTCGAATATATACGCAGGTGTTTTCGAATATATACCCAGGTGTTTTCGTATTCTGAAGAGATTCTATACAGTGGGAGAAGTGTTATTTTTTCAAAATATTTCAAGTAAGGGAATTTGTAAGCGTTGCTGTAATGAAGGAGTGTAACATAATGAGAGTCTAATACAAGATACCAGAAAATTAGCAGAACCTTACCTGAACACAGGTTAAGGTAAGGTCAATGCTATGAATTGACCACTTGCAAGTTACAGGCTATAAGGAAGTTGGAGCCGTAAACATTGATATTAAAAAGAAATGCAATAATAATGTGGATTTCTGGTGATTGAAAAGCATGCTCAATTTGATTTTATGTATTTATAGATGCATTATGACCGTATTTATAGATGCATAATGACCGTATTTATAGATGCATTATGACCGTATTTTAGCTTATAATTCTGCTAAATATTTATGGCCACAGCCAAGTGGTCAACTGCAAGCAAAGACTCTCCCTATATTTGTGTATGGAGGAAGCCAGCAAGCAGTGCAGGCAGGTTAGAGGAGAGATGGTGGTGAAGGGTTTAAAGGGTTATATCACACCAACCTGTTCTAACCCTTTTTATCCCATGGACGAATTGTATGTCTGACTAACCCCAGACGCCTTCATTCAGCATAGGAAACACTTGTCTTTATTTTCACAGGGTTAAAAAAGTGGTTCCTGAATTCTTAACCCCTTGAGTACCAGCGACGTGTAATATGTTTTATTCTAGCCACATATAGACGATATTATGCAGCTTAGGAATGATCTGTGGTAGTTGAAAGGGTTGGTGTAGATAGCTTGAAGCCTTATACTGTTAGGGGTCTTTCCTAGGCTGAATAGTTGGTAGAATATGATGAAAAGGACGTCACTGATATTGAATGAGTTAATTACGAGGTACACTAAACTAAACTAAATATTTAATTATTATATCCTATTCCAAATTAGTAGGCCAACCATCTTGCACATTAACCTCTATAATTCACAAATGACTAGAGTAATCGAGCTAATATTCACACTATTTGGGAAGAGGCAGCCAGGAAATAGGTGTGGAAAATTACAGCTCATTTACTTCATCCCTTTTTGAGTTAGCAGAGGTTATGGTTCACGATTTCTGGCCTACCAATGTGGAACAGCTGGGTATAGCTACAGAAAGAGTTAATGATTGATTTTTTATATACATTTTTGATTTGGTGGGGTATGCGAATCAAAATATGTTACCTTAATAAAATAAAAAACTACATTTAAGTATATTATAATGATAACTATACTCTATTTTTGTCCAGCTGATCGTAAATTGAATCTCTTATTAGCCGATTTCTCGATACTTAATGGAAATATATGAAACTACTATGGCTGTGTCTCGTATTAATACCAAGTGTTCAGAATAACCATCATCTTTCGCTACAAAATCTACCTTAATATAGACGAGTAACACAGATAGAAACATGACAATTTAGGCTCAGCTGGATAAAAATAGACAATAGTAATTTACAATTTATATATTATATTCATAAAAATTTGTAATTACTTTTCATATACTTAAAATTATTATATATTTTTATGTGTTTGTATTATATATTTTCTCCCTACAGCAACAGATAAATGTCCAGATAAATGTCCTATTTTGTTTCCACTGCTTGTAAATGAAATACGCTTGTTACTGACACCGAAACGCAACTCTCCCGAAGAAATTAGCTTGCTTATTATAATTAAAACAACGTGAATCTTCGTTAATTGTCTACCTATCGTCACTGTTTCCATCTAATTTAAATGCGTTAACCCCTTCAGCACCTTCTACTTTTGATTTTGGCTAAAAGTAGAAGATTTTATGCAGTGTAAGATTAACCTATATCACAAAGAAGGTTTATTGAGATCGTATTTACCCATTTGAGTTCCCTAGGTAGATTATAAACAGGACTTATACTATTTAGAGAGTTTATTGAGACCGTATTTACCCATTAGAGTTCCCTAGGTAGATTATAAACAGGACCTATACTATTTAGAGAGTTTATTGAGACTGTATTTACCCATTTGAGTTCCCTAGGTAGATTACAAACTAAAGAAAATCGTCTAATGGTTACCGGAATATGATGAAAAAAAGCCGATGACCCCCCTTAAGTTATTTCATGTTATAAATAAACATGTTCTCTGCCAAACCCAATTGCTGATGAGACCAGGTGCATGTATTTTGTACAAACGAGCAAGGAAATGGCCAGTCTAGTAATTTAAAAGTAATTTGTAATCGATGCGCTTCACGTCAGGAGAGAAATTCAATTTTTTGCGTTCGACGGCGTAAAAAAAAAAAACTCCTGTCTTATTTCAACTGCCAATAGCGGCGTCCTTTTTCCATCCTTCGGGGCAGTGATCGATGAAATTATTCCATTAAAAAAATAAACCATCTCCGAAAAAAATTGGATGACGTTTGGGAGTCGGCGAGAGATATGCAAATACAGAGAGAAAACTGGAGTCAACAAAAACCTAGGGAATTACACGCATAATGAGCCAGTCACAGAAAACGTGCGATGAATAATTTTTATGGGGACGCAAACTGCACGAGACTCGGCCGCTCGCGTATCGGCAGAGGCATTTTTTAATTTCCTCGGCTCCCTATGGCTTCGGGACCTCGATGGCTGCCGTTCCTGGTCCTCTCCAATTGTAGCCAGGCCTCAGAAAATGGCTAACTGACCAATTGGGCCCAGGAGAATCGCCCATTGTCCGGACAGGTTCATCAAAACTTGCTCAAGCCAGTTGGATATTGCCCGTTCCACCTAGGACACCCCCCTAAAACCACCTGTCACTCACAATAATCTACTGTCCTGCCACACAATCTATCGGAATAGCTAATTATTTCACGAATGTAAGGCCCACGGCTTCCGCAGCAGCGAAATTCATCTGTCAAACTAGAAATAACGCGCTTGGACTTGATCTTGGGTATTAAGATGGATTAGAAACTCGGCTAGGCTGTACAAATTACTAAGGTTCATTTTTTTCTGGATACGAAATTGTAATGTGAAATGTATTATTGATGCATTTGTTGGGCTTGGTATGGGTATCATATGATTTAATCGTTCAATTGGACTTTGACCTGTTATATACAGTATATATGTTCGCAATATATATATATATATATATATATTCTTATAACATCATCTTTTTCAATCTTTATATGAGCTATATATTAACTTATTGATATGAAAGTGAAGTAAGAGTACTTTCCTAAGATCGCCTACATAAATTTCCCTTATATGACATCAAGTAATGTATCATCCTTCGCCATCCAAAATACTATCAACTATTCCGTTATTAGTTTATTTCTAACAAAAGTAAATTAGCAAATAAATAGTTTAGTACATATCTTGAAATCTTTGTAGCTGTAAAGAAGCTGGTGTATAACTAAATGTCAATAAAGGGTTGTCTTCCATTAAGGGGGCCCATCTCGCGTTTTTCCTCTTTCTCTCCCTCTGTTTTTGGCTTGTATCCATTCGGCCCCATACAGCCTACTATTTCAAGGCGTTTACCCCCATTTAGGTGCCAATATTTTCCTGGCGAGCGGTAGCGAGCCAGCATATATATATTTTTGTTTTGACAGCAAGCTAGATTTGTAAATTTTTCGATAGAAAAATTTCTCCGGCGAAGCCGGATTTCACCATACAATGCTGGCTCGCTATCGCTTGCCAGGAAGAAATCGACACCTGGATGGGGGTAAACATCTTAAAACAGTTGGCTGAATGAGGCCGAATGGATACAAGCCAGGGAAAGAGAGAAAAGGAGAGAAAGATAACCAAAAAAAAAACGGTGACAACTGATGTATCGATAACCAACGGGAAAATAGGAAACTACCATGTCTCTACTTCATATTTAGACCAAGTTTATATAATAGGAAACTACCATGTCTCTGCTTCATATTTAGACCAAGTTTATATAATAGGAAACTACCATGTCTCTGCTTCATATTTAGACCAAGTTTATATAATAAGAAACTACCATGTCTCTGCTTCATATTTAGACCAAGTTTATATAATAAGAAACTACCATGTCTCTGCTTCATATTTAGACCAAGTTTATATAATAGGAAACTACCATGTCTCTGCTTCATATTTAGACCAAGTTTATATAATCAACACCATATTTCCCTACAAAATCTTCAAAACAACTGAACAATATTGATGGGAACTTTTTGCAATTTACCGTCAGTTGAAATGAAACAGAGTGTAATCTATATATTACAGGCTCGCTATCGCTGCTCGGCACGAAAAACATGGACACCTATATGACACGAAAAGTCTTGTTGTTGACAAAGAAATGGGGCGAAAAGTCTTAAAATCGCCAAACAAATGGGCCGAACGTCTTATAATTTGAAAGGTAATGGGGCTAAACATGTGATAGATGGGGGACCAGAAAAACAACCCACTCCCTTTAACCCTCTGACTTCCGTATATAATTGTACAACTGAATACAATCGTCTAATTAATGCCAGAGAAATTAAGGACGGGCTTTGAATTGTACTGACATGATTAATCTCCGTTATATTTAACATTATGTAAATATCATTGATCCTGAAACATGAAACACAGATTAAGTTCTAAGATATCAGGAATGAAGATAGTTTAAAAATACTCCGGTCTAAAATAATATTGAAACGGTTTCTTGCAAGTTCAAAGATATCAGGAATGAAGATAGTTTTAAAATACTCCGGTCTAAAATAATATTGAAACTGTTTCTTGCAAGTTCAAAGATATCAGGAATGAAGATAGTTTTAAATACTCCGGTCTAAAATCAAATTGAAACGGTTTCTTGCAAGTTCAAAGATATCAGGAATGAAGATAGTTTTAAAATACTCCGGTCTAAGATCATATTGAAACTGTTTCTTGCTATGTAATATTAAGGGGAGGTTTTTAGTTTGTTTCCTACTCCTCCAGCAATCTTAAAATTTCACCCCTTGACCCCCTTTCAAGATAAATTTGTACATTTTTCGGTAGAAAAATGTCCCGGTCGAAGGCCGATTACTCTTAAATTACAGTCTCGCTATCGCTCGCCAGGATAAAATTGACACATAAATGGCACGAAAGGTCTTAAAATTGACAGAATGGGGCGCAAATTCTTAAAAATCACCAAACTAATGGGGCAAACGTCTTAAAATCTCAAAAGCAATGGGGCTAGACATGAGGGAGAAAGGGGTCAAGAAAAAAGTCTCTCAAGTGGAAATCTCCCCTTAATCCGTACTCTGATACAAAACAGCTAAGCTTGAAGCAGTTGTACTTTCATTTCCTTAGTGAAGAATTATATATAAGATGCACGTAAAGCCGGTATCACACGAGCACTATTTCCCTCAACATTTATCCTCAACACTGGTCTGGCAGCTTATGAGGTCAACATTTGAAATATTTCGGCTACCTAAATTCATCTACCACCAGTCTAGTTTCCGGTACCAGTGCAAAATATTCCAGAAATGTTGTCAGAAATTTGTTGATTATCGAATGTTGACTATATAAGCTCTCGTGTGATACCGACGTTACGCATATCATTGGACTCTGAGCTTGATGTAAACGTCATGTGTCAAAGATGTATTTATTTCTGATTAAAGTCGGTTTCATTTCAACTGACGGTGAATCGCATACCTTAGCAACTGATTTCTCGATACTTAACCCCTTCAGCACCATGACGTCTTTATACCTTTGATTCTGGCTAATATTAAACAGTTTTATGCAGCTTAAGGGGAGATTTCCACTTGAGGGATTTTTGTCTTGACCCCTTTCTTCCTCATGGTTAGCCCCATTGCTTTTGATATTATAAGACGTTCACCCCATTAGTTTGGCGATTTTAAGAACTTTCGCCCCATTTCTGTCAATTTTAAAACTTTTCGTGCCATTTAGGTGTCGATTTTTTCCTGGCGAGCGACAGCGAGCCTGTAATTTAAGAGGAACCGGCCTTCGGCCGGGACATTTTTCTACCGAAAAATGTACAAATTTATCTTGAAAGGGGGTCTAGGGGCTGTAATGTTAAGCTTGATGGAAGTCTAGGGAACTAACTAAAAACCTCCCCTTAAGAAGAACCTATATTATTAAGAGGGTTTATTGAGATTGTATTTACCCATTTGAGTCCTAGAGGTAGATTATAAACTAAAGAAAATCGTCTAATGGTGACCAGAATATGATGAAAGTTACGTCATGGTGGTGAAGGGGTTAACGATCAAATATGAAACAACTATGTCATGGTGCCGTAATTATGTCAAGTTTTCGTAATTAGCATAATTTTTCGCCACAAAATCTTCATAATTGCGAAATAAACAAGATGAGGATTGCTATAGGATTGCTATTCCATTTCAATTATATACCCACACATTTCAATTATATACCCACACATTTCAATTATATACCCACACATTTCAATTATATACCCACACATTTCAATTATATACCCACACATTTCAATTATATACCCACACATTTCAATTATATACCCACACATTTCAATTATATACCCACACATTTCAATTATATACCCACACATTTCAATTATATACCCACACATTTCAATTATATACCCACACATTTCAATTATATACCCACACATTTCGATTATATACCCACACATTTCGAAATCCACGTTATTAACCTTATGAAGATTGTGACGCATTTTGACATTTATTCTGGCTATCCTTGGACGATGTTATACAGTTTAAGAAGGAGCTGTGGGAAGTATGAGGACAAAGACTATCTCTATTAAGGGGAGATATCCACTTGAGGGAGTTTTTTCTTGACACCTTTCTCCCTCATGTTTAGCCCCATTGCTTTTCTAATTTTAATACGTTCGCCCCATTATTTTGATGATTTTAAGAACTTTCAACCCATTTCTGTCAATTTTAAGACCTTTCGTGCAATTTAGGTATCGATTTTATCCTGGCGAGCGACAGCGAGCCTGTAATTTAAGAGGAATCGGCTTTTAGCCGGGACATTTTTCTACCGAAAAATGTAAAAAATGTATCTTGAAAGGGGCTCAAAGGGGGTGTAATCTTAAGCTTGAAGGATATCTAGACACCAAACTAAAAACCTCCCCTTAACCCTCTGCCTTCCATACACCCTTTCTAATCTGAATAAAACAGTCTAATAATAGCCTGAACACAGAAAAGACATTCGTATTGGATCTTGAAAGGTTTAAAATTATGGCATCACACAAAATATGTGAACATTAATATTGTACAAAAGATACATTATATTTGTGCAATATTTTGTAACTGAGTCAAATAAATTACCAATTATTTTATATATAATACATTTTCGATATTATAATGTCTTCAGTATAATCATAACTCTCTCTCTCTCTCTCTCTCTCTCTCAAAAATATAACTAATGTGGTTTGTTGCTTATATCATCATTAACTTAGGAAAGTTAAGGCCAAGGTAATCATTTTACGGTATTAAGTCTATAATATCACCCATATATACTGTATATATATATATATATATATATATATATATATAGTTATGAGTACTTCAGCAGTAGATTTTGGGCACTTAAACCTCCATATCAAAAGGAAAAGAATTGACAGGGCGCCAGGCAACATCTTTATTTTTCAAATTTTCGGCTAACCTTAAGCCATCATCAGATGTTGCCTGGCGCCCTGTCAATGCTTTTCCTTTATATATATATATATATATATTATACGGCCAATTCTGGGGAGAGACCGGGTATGTGTATGTGTGTGTGTGTGTGTGTGTGTGTGTGTGTTCGAAGAGAGAGAGAGAGAGAGAGAGAGAGAGAGAGAGAGAGAGAGAGAGAGAGAGAGAGAGAGAGAGAGAGAGAGAGAGGAGAAAGAGAAAGAGAGAGAGAGAGAGACGGTACAATCACTCATCAGACAAATGGAAATCGTTAGTCTCACCTGGCGGAAAACTCAAACACAGACGTAAAAAAAAAAAAAAAAAATGAATATTGCCTGGTATGCAGAGTGGTCGGGCGTGTTGCATTTATTCCGACCTGTCACGGAGAGGTCCAGGTCGCATTACTTCCGAGGTGTCCGTACGCTAGGCCACACTTTACCCAGAAATGACCCTAAACTCCACAACATTACCCAGAAATTACTCTAAGCTCAACGACATTACCCAGAAATTACTCTTAACTCCACAACATTACCTAGAAAATATGGTGATGGGCTGGTCTATCAGAATGAGAGTTGAGCGTTCTCTGCCATACCCATAGCTTACTCTGACTGTTCCTTTTATTTATATATTTTCTAGATCTCAAGTGACGGCGTCTTTTCCGTGGATTGACCTCCCTACTGCCAACCCTGGCAGATTGGGAGCCAAAGCGTCAAATTTTTCCTTTGCCCCTCAACTTTCCCTTTGTAATTGCTGAGGGGCACAGGGCCTTGGGTGGGGCTTTTGTTTCCCGGGCGTTTCCGCACCCTCCTCAGCTCCCCGCCTTTAAGTGGCTTCGGTCACCTGGGCATTATTAGTGGTAAGCTGGGAGGGTTCTGTGGGGGCACTTGGTTATGGCCTTGGCCTTGCTCGGGACCTTGGGGCTGCTCGGCCAGACAGCCTGAGGAACAGCAACAACAACAACAACCTAGAAAATAACCCTAAACTACACAACATTACCCAGAAATTACTCTAAACTCCACAACATTACCCATAAATTACCCTAAACTCCACATTACCCATAAATTACCCTATGCTTCACAACATTACCCATAAATTACCCTATGCTTCACAACATTACCCATAAATTACCCTATGCTTCACAACATTACCCATAAATTACCCTATGCTTCACAACATTATCCAGAAATTACTCTAAACTCTACAACATTGAGGTTTTGTGGGGGCGCTCAATGGCCTTGGCCTTGCTCGGGACCTTGGGGCTGTTCGGCCAGGCAGCCTGGGGAACAACAACAACAACAACAACAACATTACCTCTTTCTATTTCTACATTAAGCCACACATTAACCTGAAATTACCTTATACATTACCTAGAAATTACCCTAAACTCCACATTACCTCTTTATATTTCTACACTAAGCCACACATTACCCTGAAATTACCCTGAACTCCACAACATTACCCTGAAAGTACCGTAATCTCCACAACATTACCTCATTATTGTTCTGCGCTTGGCCACATATTACCCAGAATTTACCTTGAACTCCGCAACATTACCTAATTTTATTCTGCGCTAATCTCCAATTTTCCTTTCTAATCCATTTACTATAAGTATTTAGTGCATTCTACTCCACTGCATTTTAGCTACGTAAAAAAAAAAAAAAATAATAATAATAAAATAGAATTAAATATAATTGAATATAAAATAAGAAATAAAAATAGAAAAGTAGGGATTGGGCCTGAGCATATAGATAGATAGATGTACGGTAGCGCTAATAAGTCGTGTCCCAGCTGTCGTTACGTTTGGCTTGCTCTGTGCTGTATTAATGTCTGTTAAATGTTGAATAGGGTGGGTGAGTGTAGGAACAGGTTTGTATATCTCACTTAATAAATCAATCTAGTCTATATATTGCTGATACCAATCTAGTCTATATATTGCTCATACCAATTATTGATCAAAATATATCATCACTTATTTGGCCGACTGAACGTAGACTATCCTAGGCTACACATGACCGAGAAACCACCTAAACTCCAAAACATTCCTTTTTACTTTCCACGCTGCTTTCATGTATTTCCCAACTATTAACCCCTTCTGTACCGACGACCCCTTTTTAATATTATTCTAACTATATTTAGACGATTATGGGCAGTTTAAGAAGGATCTGCCGTAGTAAAAAGGGTTAAGTGAGATAGTTCGAAGCCTGTTAATTGCTGGAGGCCCTTTATAAACTGAATACAATCGTCTAATAGTAGCCACCATAAACTTAAAAGGGACGAGCTCGGTACAGAAGGGGTTAAATGTTGTTCAATGACGTTTTTGCAAAGGCTGATGATTGTAGACTATCTTAGAATTCTCATTATGTATACAGTAAATTATCGTAAAGTCCATTTAGGCATTTTAAACTCGTCTAACAGTAGCCAGAGCAAAGTTAAAAAGGGGCGAAACTGGTACTAAACGGGTTAAGGGGAGATTTCCACCTGGAGGATTTATTTCTGGACCTCTTTCTCCCTCATGTTTAGCCCCATTGCTTTTGAGATTTTAAAACGTTCGCCCCATTAATTTGGCGATTTTAAGAACCCTCGCCCCATTTCTGTCAATTTTAAGACCATTCGTGCCATTTAGGTGTCGATTTTTTCCTGGCGAGCGATAGCGAACCTGTAATTTAAGGGGAATCGGCCTTCGGTCGGGACATTTTTCTACCGAAAAATGTACAAATTTATCTTGAAAGGGGATCTAGGGGGTGTAATTTTAAGTTTGATGGAAGTCTAGGGAATCAACTAAAAACCTCCCCTTAAGTGCAATAGTTCGAAGCCTGTTATTACCTGGCGACCCATTGTAAGCTGAATGAAATCGTCTAACAGTAGCCATAGTAGAGTGAAGGGGAGGTTTTTAGTTAGTTCCCGTTTTTAGATTAGTTTAGACATAGCTTAGATTTTAGATTCTAGACCCCCCCTTTATAAATTTAGATTTTTCATGGTAGAAAAATTCGGTAGTAAAATGTCCGACCGAAGGCCGATTCCTCCTAAATATCAGACTCTCTATTGCTCGCCAGAAAAAAATCGACACCTAAATGGCACGAAAAGTCTTAAAATTGACAGAAATGGGGCAAAAGTTCTTAAAATCGCCAAAATAATGGGGCGAACGTCTTAAGATATCAAGAGCAATGGAGCTAACTATGAGGGAGAATGGGGTCAAGAAAAATATCCCTCAAGTGGAAATCTCCCCTTAAAAAGGGCGGAACTGGTACTAAACGGGTTATGGGAGATAGTTCGAAGCCTGTATATTCTTAGACTATGTTTCAAATAAGCATGTTAAGGGGAGGTTTTTAGTTAGTTCCCTAGACCTCCATCAAGCTTAAAATTACACCCCCTAGGCCCCCTTTCAAGATAAATGTGTACATTTTTCGGTTGAAAAATTTCCCGGCCAAAGGCCGCTTCCTCTTATATTACAGGCTCGCTGTCACTCGCCAGGAAAGAATCGACACCTAAATTGCATGAAAGGTCTTAAAATTGACAGAAATGGGGCGAAAGTTCTTAATTATGGGGCGAACGTCTTAAAATATCAAAAGCAATGGGGCTAAATATGAGGGAGAAAGGGGTCCAGAAAAAAATCCCCCAAGTGGAAATCCCCCCTTAAGCTGAATAAAATCGTCTAATAGTAGCCAGAGTATAGTTAACAAAGTACAGGTTAATCACCTCTGTACCGGCGACGTCTATTTAACTATATTCTAGCTATATTTAGACGATATTATATTCAGTTATAGAAGGACCTCCAGCAATTAACAGGCTATGAACTATCTCACTTACCTCTTTTGACCAACACAGATCCTTCTTAAACTGTACGAAATCCCCTAAATACAGCCAGAATAAAATCAGAAACACGGTATAGAAAGGGTTAATCACTTGGTCGGGGATGATGAAAGTAAACATTGAACGCCCCCCAAGATCCACCTGTGCTCTAATTAAGGTAGCCCACCTCGCTTTTTGTTCTCTTTCTCTCCTTCTCTCTTTGGCTTGTATCCATTCGGCCCCATTCGGCCTACTGTTTGAAGACGCTTACCCACATCCAGGTGTCGATTTTTTCCTGGCGGGCGGTAGCGAGCCAGCATATTTTGTTTAACGTTTCTGGCAGCAGGTTAAATTTGTAAATTTTTCGATAGAAAAATGTCTCCGGCGAAGCCGGATTTCACCATACAATGCTGGTTCGCTATCGCTCACCAGGAAGAAATTGACACCTGGATGGGGATAAACGTCTTACAACAGTAGGCTGAATGGGACCGAATGGATACAAGCCAGGAAAAGAGAAACAAAGGAGAGAAAACAAATCGGTGACCCCCCTTAATGAGCTGGTATATTATTCATTATTTTTGACAATGATAATCACCACCATTGTTTCGTTTACTTGATAAGAGCATTACGGTGTTCCAGCGCTAACGGAACGAACCGACTCCGATGCCTCACTAATACGAATAGAACACAACACAATATAGACATGTATAACTGCTTACAATGTGAATCAATGGTAAGTCTAATAAGGGAGAGGGTTGATATATTAATTATTCTTTAAATATTTATTATTATTATTATTATTATTATTATTATTATTGTGGTTGATTTGTTCATTTATTAGTTTTGTGTTTAGTTTCCTCCCTAAACCTCCATCAAACTTAAGAAAACATCCCCAAGATCACCCTTCTAAATATATTTGTACATTTTTTTGGTAGAGGTAATTTTGCAATTTTGAGACATGGACTATATATTACTACCGATAAATGTACAATGAAGGGGATCTAAGGGAGCAAACTACGCATCCATTCCTCGATAATTACAAAACTATGCAAGAGACTCAATAATTTGGTAATATTTCTCAATCATTGTCTTATTTAAATTCAGAACACCAATAAGACATGTTCATTCTCCCAATATATATATATATATATATATATATATATATATATATATATATATATATATATATATATATATATATATACAGTATATACTGTATCTAAATATATATATATATATATATATATATATATATATATATCTATATATATATATTATATTATATATTTATATAAATATACAGTATATACTGTATCTCTATATATATATATATATATATATATATATATATATATATATATACTCTGTATATGTATAAACCGTGCGTATTAGATGCCTCGCCATTGAAAAAAAAAAGTTAAAACAGTAAACAAATATGTATACAGTATACAGGTAAATATGTATACAGTATACAGGTAAATATGTATACAGTATACAGGTAAATATGTATACAGTATACAGGTAAATTAATAAAAATAATAAATAAATCTGTGCTTGCCATGAGAGGTTCTGCCAATGTTGTCACGGTGAGCACTCAAGGCTGATTACATATCGGTCAGGGAAGGTATGATGGCAAATATCATTACTAGCATTAACCCCTTCTGTACCGCGACGTCTTTTTAACTATATTCTGGCTACTATTAGATGATTTTATTCAGTTTACAAACAAATAAAAATAAATAAAAAAGGCCTCCAGCAATCAACAGGCTTCGAACTATCTCACTTAGCCCTTTTCACTACCACAGATCCTTCTTAAACTACATAAAATCGTCTAAATATAGCTATAATTAAATTAAAAAGACGTCGCCGGTACAGAAGGGGTTAAGGGGGGAGGGGTTATTTATTTGCCAATATTAGTTATCCTGTTGTTATTTATTATAGTATTTTTATTTTTTCCAGTTGAGGGTAAATTGCCATGTTACTCTCCTTGTTACTCAGTTATAAGGTAGTTTTTGTAGCGAAATATATTGTAAATTGTGAAAACATGGCATAAATACGACACACAGCTATAGTAGTTTGAGATGTTCCCATTAAGCATCGAAATATCAGCAACTAAGGGATTCAATTTATCATCAGCTGGACAACAATAGGCTATAGTTTCCTTCCCAGATCTCTATCAAGCTTCAAAAAACATCCCCTAGACTCCCCTTCGAGATAAATTTGTAATTTTTTCGGTAGAAAAATATCCCAACCGAAGGCCGGTTTCTCCTACAATGGCAGGCTCGCTATCGCTCGCCAGAAAAAAAATCGACACCTAAATGGCACGAAAGATCCTATTATTGACAAAGAAATTGGGTGAAAAGTCTTAAAGTAGCCAAACTAATGGGTCGAACCTCTTAAAATTTGAAAATTAATGGGACTAAGCATGAGGGAGAAGGGGGGGGGCGGAGCCAGAAAACTAGACCATCTCCCCTTAAGCCGGTGTCACACGAACGCTTTTTCCAGCAATTTTCGATGAGCAAGTTTTGTTTTCGTACTATTTTAGGCTCCTTCGCATTGGAATCGGACACTAGATCGAAGGTAGATTATGTTGTTAGATGGTTTAACCCTTTGAAGCTTTGGCGCGTTTTAGCAGTTTATTTTGGCTATCATTAGACGATTTTATGCAGCTTAGGAAGGATTTGGGGGTATTCAAACGGTAAAGACTAACTCAATCAACCCTTTGACTTCCATATACCCTTCCTAATCTGAAGAAAATCGTCTAATAATTACCAGAACACCGAAAAGAAATTCGTATTGGAGCTTGAAAGGGTTAATTCGTATTGAACTCATATTTTGAAGGTGTCAGACTACAATTGCCCGTACAAATTGATGGAAAAAGAGCTCATGTGTCACTGGGATTAATATTTTCGTAGTTGTATTACTTTTCATTTTTGGATGGTGATGTTGGATGTTTGCAATTAGTTGTGAAAGATTGTTTCCTCTCGTATTCGATTTGTGTACAAGATGTCGTATTGTGAACGACAGTGCTAGTTAATGGATACATCTTGTTTTTGACACACACACACACACACACACACACACACACACACACACACACACACACACACACACACACACACACTCACTCATACACACACACACACACACACAAATACAAATCACGTTGATGATTATAGATAGAACATATTACTTGTTTATATATATATATATATAGTTAGATAGGTAGATAGAATTATATATCTTTATTTTATGCTGTTCATGCTGACCATCAGATAGATATACGATACTCTGCTTTTTGCACTTCATTTTTCATCGTTATCTTAGGCTGGTGATGTCTAAAGTGAACTCCATAATGCATAAGCTACTCCACCTGTCTCGCTGTTTGGCATATCATTATCGTAGACCGGCCATTCCCTCATATAAGCATTTCTGACAATATATCTCTTATTTGTTTTGTATTTTTGTATTTATTATCACCACAACTGCAGTACATTGATTTATCGTTATACATATACACATATTTATCATTATACATATACACATATTTATCATTATACATATACACATATTTATCGTTATACATATACACATATTTATCATTATACATATACACATATTTATCATTATACATATACACATATTTATCGTTATACATATACACATATTTATCGTTATACATATACACATATTTATCGTTATACATATACACATATTATCATTATACATATACACATATTTATCATTATACATATACACATATTTATCGTTATACATATACACATATTTATCGTTATACATATACACATATTTATCGTTATACATATACACATATTTATCATTATACATATACACATATTTATCGTTATACATATACACATATTTATCATTATACATATACACATATTTATCGTTATACATATACACATATTTATCATTATACATATACACATATTTATAATTATACATATACACATATTTATCGTTATACATATACACATATTTATCGTTATACATATACACATATTTATCGTTATACATATACACATATTTATCATTATACATATACACATATTTATCATTATACATATACACATATTTATCGTTATACATATACACATATTATCGTTATACATATACACATATTTATCGTTATACATATACACATATTTATCATTATACATATACACATATTTATAGTTATACATATACACATATTTATCATTATACATATACACATATTTATCGTTATACATATACACATATTTATCGTTATACATATACACATATTTATCGTTATACATATACACATATTTATCATTATACATATACACATATTTATCGTTATACATATACACATATTTATCATTATACATATACACATATTTTGATGGTGTAATGGTTGGAGCGTGTGAGTTCCGTGTGTGTTATCCTAGGTTCGAATCCTGGGTGAATCACATGCTCTAAATAGGTTCATATTGGGTGTTCTTAGTGTTAAGGGGAGATTTCCACTTGAGGGATTTTTTTCTGGACCCCTTTCTCCCTTATGTTTAGCCCCATTGCTTTTGAGATTTTAAGACCTCCGCCCTAGTACTTTGGATATTTTAAGACATTTTGCCCCATTTCTGTCAATTTTAAGACCTTTCGTGCCGTTAAGGTGTCGATTTTTTCCTGGCGATCGATAGCGAGCCTGTAATTTAAGAGCAACCGGCCTCCGACCGGGACATTTTTCTACCGAAAAATGTACAAATTTATCTAGAAAGGGAGTCTAGGGTGTGTAATTTTAAGCTTGATGAAAAAGTAGGGAACAAACTAAATACCTCCCCTTAAGAACAATGTTAAAAAATAAAAACTGCTCTTCAATGCATTCTGCGAACCGTATATTCTAAATTTTGCTGATCACATTTTGTTTTATTAATCTGGTAATGCTGATCACGGGCATTGTCGCTGTGCTAAAAAGAATCTAATGAACTGCTCGATATTTGTGTATGACGTCATGATTGCATTAACATATATATTATTATGATTATTAGTATTGTTATTATTATTATTATTATTGTTATTATTATTATTATTATTATTATTAGTAGTAATAGTAGTAGTAGTAGTAGTAGTTGTTGTAGTAGTAGCCAGGGATTATTAGTAGTACTATTGCATAATATTAATACTGGTGTTGGCATTATTTGTTATTACTTATACTATCATTATTGTCAAAGTTATTATTAACATGGTAATTAATAATAATACAAACAGTAATGATAATGATAATATGATGATTACTACTTTATATTGTTTTCATTGATAGTATTGGTATAATTTCATGTTAGTTTCCTTCCTAGACATCCATCAAGCTTAAAATAAAAATAAAATAAATAAAACAAAATTGCCTCCTTCAAGATAAATGTGTACATATTTCGATAGATAAATGTCCCGGTCGAAGGCCGTTTCCTCTTAAATTACAGGCTTGCTATTGCTTGCCAGGAAAAAATCGACACCTAAATGACACAACAAGTCTTAATATTGACAAAGAAATGGGGCGAAAGGTATTAAAATCGCCAAACTAATGGGCCGAACGTCTTAAAATGTAAAAACTAAAGGGGCTAAACATGAGGAAGAAGGGGGACCAGCAAAACTACCCATCTCCCCTTAATACTGTTTCTGCCACTCACTTGCGAAACAATTATAATGAAACGAACAATAAAATCTGTGTACCTCTTCTACTTGTCCAAATAAGTGATGTCGCGGCACCAAGTATATTTCGATCAATAATTGGTATCTGCGCTATCTAAGCATTAATTCTTCGTTTCGAGTGAGATATAACATGTCCCTATCTTTACACACCCTATGCAACATCTGACAGACATTAATACAGCGCACAGCGAGCAAAACGTAATGACAGCGGAGACACGACTTATTTGGCCAACCGCACTTGTCAAAATAATTACATTAAAAGCAGTGCCCACGTATTTTTATTCCCGTTACCGAACAAATGATTTCCTACGTAAGACTTATAAAGGAAAAAGGAAAAAATGCAGACGCTCGCTCGCTACCACAGAGAAGCCGTAACAACTCTTTTCGCCACGGTAAAAGTCCAGGGGGAAAAAACTGGCTAATTCGCCATGTTTGCCGGGAAAAAAGGAAAGAAAAAAAAAAAAAATGGATGTTTACTGATGAAATGATGAAAGCTCCTCTCCAAACTTATTGTTCGCACCGATAATTTTGTTTTTCATGTTGATTCGGGTTGTTTTAGTTTTTATTTGATCATTAATTTGTGATGTTTAAGTTCATATTCGCTTAAGGGGAGGTTTTTAGTGTGTTTCCTAGACCTCCATCAAGCTTGAAATTACACCCTCTTGACCCCCTTTCAAGATAAATTTGTACATTTTTCGGTAGAAAAATTTCCCGGCCGAAGGCCGGTTTCTCTTAAATTACAGGCTCGCTATCGCTCGCCAGGATAAAATCGACACCTGAATTGCACGAAAGGTCTTAATATGGGGTGAAAGTTCTTAAAATCGCTATACTAATGAGGCAAACGTTTTATAATATCAAAAGCAATGGGCTAAACCTGAGGGAGAAAGGGGGCCAGAAAAAAATATCTCAAGTGGACATCCCCCCTTAATACGTGAAATGTGGTTGCTTGTAATCCGGCGTTCATTTTAGATTTCTCTCTCTCTCTCTCTCTCTCTCTCTCTCTCTCTCTCTCTCTCTCTCTCTCTCTCTCTCTCTCTCTCAATGATAAGAATAACAGTAGTAATAATAGTAATAATAGTGATAATAAAAATAATAATAATAATAATAATAATTCCAATACCACTACCATTATTAGTATTACTACTACAAATCTATTGCTACTACTAATACTACAAATACTACTACTAATTATAATAATATTTAAAATAATATTAATAATAATAATAATAATAGTATGGTAAATAATAGATAAGAATAATAGTCAATTACTATAAAATAAGATGATGATGCCGAAGACAATTACACAAAGAAGCGATCAATTTATCCCACAAATCCTAAAGTTTTTCATTCTCAACATTTCGGTGAACTAATTAAAACTTGAGCCCCAAACTATCACTACTCACAGGTCCCTCAATCGGCCTATAATACTCCATTAGAGTATAGGTTAGGAAGGATGTATGGTAGGATTCATTTGCGAGTTTCATTCTATAAGGAAGTTGGAGCTGTAGACATCGATATTTAGCAGAATAACCAGCCAGGAAAATATTGACACCTGGATGGTGGTAAACGTCTTAAAACAGTAGGCTGAATGGGGCCGAATATATACAAGCCAAAGAGAGAGGGAGAGAAAGAGAAAAAAAGGCGAGGTGGGCTCCCTTAAGAAAATCGCTAGAGCTCACGAACATTAATCAGTAGCTGTACACTCGGATACCATAGTATCTACCCTATCTATTTGTACTAGCTGTATATTTGTACTATCTATCTATTTGTACTATCTATCTGTTTGTACTATCTATCTATTTGTACTATCTATCTGTTTGTACTATATATCTGTTTGTACTATCTATCTATTTGTACTATCTATCTGTTTGTACTATCTATCTATTTGTACTATCTATCTATTTGTACTATCTATCTATTTGTACTATCTATCTATTTGTACTATCTATCTGTTTGTACTATCTATCTGTTTGTACTATCTATCTATTTGTACTATCTATCTATTTGTACTATCTATCTATTTGTACTATCTATCTGTTTGTACTATCTATCTATTTGTACTATCTATCTATTTGTACTATCTATCTATTTGTACTATCTATCTATTTGTACTATCTGTCTATTTACTCAGGCCCAATCCCCACTTTTCCTATTTTTGTTTTCTGCCCACTTATAAATATTCGTGGACTTATATTACCCTACTTCTAATTATGGGAGTATATCTCTGGAAACGAATTTATAACAATCATATTCTATACATCAAATATAGAAATACATATATTGGTTATTAACCCTTTCACGCACGTATGACGCAGAGGTTGCCAGATTAGCAATAAGAAATAGAGTTCTCTCACTCTTATAGTTACCTCTCCAAAATTAGTTTTCTGCCCACAACTAACACAAAGACAACTGCAGAGGTTGAAGTAACTAAACTAAAGGTTTCTAAATACCCCTGATGGTATCAAAGGCTTTAAGGGGAAGTTTCCACTTGAGGGAGTTTTTTCTTGACTCCTCTCCCTCATGTTGAGCCCCATTGCTTGTCTAATTTTAAGACGTTCGCCCCATTATTTTGATGATTTTAAGAACTTTCAACCCATTTCTGTCAATTTTAAGACCTTTCGTGCAATTTAGGTGTCGATTTTATCCTGGCGAGCGATAGCGAGCCTGTAATTTAAGAGGAACCGGCTTTCAGCCGGGAAATTTTTCTACCGAAAAATTTACAAATTTATCTTGAAAGGGGCTCAAGGGGGTGTAATCTTAAGCTTGATGGATATATAGAGACCGAACTAAGAACATCCCCTTAAAGTATCCCTAATAGCCTCAAAATCGCGTCATATGTCGGAGAGGGTTAAATAGCAATTTCAATCTAAAAATAAATCCCAATGAAATGAATGAAAACAATTATCCACCACAATCCACAATGATCCACCGGTATTCGAACCTGACTTACCACATACCGATGTTAAAGACTCTTAACCACTACACCATCAAGGCGGCAGTAGTAGCATATATATATATATATATACCTTGTCCTGCTGCTGCTCCTCCTCCCCCTGCCAACCCTGCAGATGAGGTGATAAAACAGGTTCCCACACAATAATCGATCCCCCTGCCTGGCGTCATAGCAGGATATAATCGATGGTAGGGCAGGTCAGGAGGGTGCATGATTCTCGATTATTTTCAGCTGAGGGTAAATTGTCATGTCCCCATCTTCATTACTCGGTTATTACCCGAAAGATTTTGTAGTGAAGTATGTTGTTAAGGGGAGGTTTCTAGTTTGTTTCCTACTCCTCCAGCAATCTTAAAATTTCACCCCCTTGACCCCCTTTCAAGATAAATTTGTACATTTGTACAGGTCAGGAGGGTGCATGATTATCCAATGTTCTCGATTGCATGACTTGTTAGTTTGGTGGGCTATAGTCTATTCGCTGTAAGTAGGCGAGAAATCATGACCTCTATCCTCTGTTACTCAAAAAGGGCTAGGTAAAATTGGCTGTAAATTCCCACATCTATTCCTGGACTGATTCTTGCCCAATGGTTTAAATATTAACTCGATAACTCTAGTAGTTTGTGAGTTACAGAGGTTAGAGGTCATGATTTCTCGCCTAATTACAGCGAATAAACTATACCAGTCAACCCTTTCGATCAAATCAGTTATATATATATATTAAGGGGACACTGACTGCTTTTTTGGCCTATAAATTCATTCATGCATAATTTCTTAGTTTCCTCGCTAGACATCCCTCAAACATAGAAAAACATACCCGAGACCCTTCCCTCAAGATAAATTTGTAAATTTTTCTATAGAAAAATGTCCCAGCCGAAGGCCAGTTCCTTTTACAATTACAGGCTCGCTATCGCTTGCCAGGAAAAAATCGATGCCTAAATGGCACGAAAGGTCTTAATATTGACAAAGAAATGAGTCGAAAGGTCTCAATATCGCCAAACTAACGGAACAACCGTCTTAAAATGTCAAAACGAATATGCTAAACATGAGGGAGAAGGATGGGGGGGGGGGGACAGACTACCCCCTTAATATTTGACTCCAAATTATTAAGAACATTTTTGTGTATAATATTTTACTTGACACCTAGGCGACATTCCCTCCTACAATTGACCACTTGCGAGTTTCGTTCTATAAGGAAGTTGGAGCTGTAGACATCGATATTTAACAGAATGTACAGCTAAAATACGGTCGTAGTACATTTATAAATACATACAACCCAATTCAACATACCATTTAGCCACAAAAAACCTACACTATTATTGCATTTCTATATATTATCGATGTCTACAGATCCAACTTCCTTATAGCTTGAAACTCGCAAGTGGTTAATTTGTACTTCCGTGTAAAAGAAACAAATTAAATAAATAAAATAAAAACGCAACGGTGATGAAATTTGGGGTATAATCCAATGCCAGACGGATCCAATATTTTGCTTTGCTTATAAATACAATAACATTTCATTAGTTTGTTCAAGTACATTGGGGTTTGTTGTAATTGATGCTTAATGTTAACCCTTTGAAGCTCTGATGCGTTTTAGCAGTTTATTTGGGCTATCATTAGACGATTTTATGCGGCTTAGGCAGTATCTGTGGGTATTGAAAGGGTAAATAATATCTCAATAAACCCTCTGACTTCCATATACAGTTACTAATCTGAATAAAATCGTCTAATATTAGCCAGAAACCGAACGAAATCGCGTATTGGAGCTTGAAAGGGTTAAGAACAGGGTGTTACTTATATCTATGATTTTCCTTTCATAATGGTTAGAGCGTGGAAGTTCTGTATGAGATATCCTAGGTTCG
>CM064532.1:33049876-33087376 GCA_032716605.1 Paralithodes platypus | reverse complement strand
TCTTTCTAATTTACATCAACGACATAGATGAGGGTCTCACCTGTACAATCTCAAAATTTGCTGACGATACAAAAATTGCAAATAGCGTACTCTCAAAAGAACAAGTTGACGATATGCAACACAATCTAGATAAATTGTCATGTTGGGCCCAAATTTGGCAAATGAGTTTCAATGCGGATAAATGTAAAGTACTACATATCGGATACCTAAATGAGAAAGCAAACTATTCGATGAATGGCACTCAGCTTAAGAATGTAAACAGAGAAACCGATCTGGGAGTAACAATATCGAGTAACCTAAAACCGAGTCAACAATGTTCAGAAGTTGTTAAGAAGGCAAACAAAATAATTGGCTTTATAGGCAGGTCATTTGAGCATAAATCCAAAGAAGTTATCCTAACCCTTTACAATTCATTAGTCCGCCCTCTTCTGGAATACTGCGTTCAATCCTGGTGCCCTTATTACCAAAAAGATATAAACAAGCTAGAACGAGTTCAACGTAGAGTTACCAAAATGATACCTAGCCTAAAGAACAAACCATACGAAGAGCGTCTTAGAGAATTAAATCTATTTCCTTTAACCCAGCGCAGATTAAGAGGTGACTTAATTCAAGTGTTCAAAATCATCAAAGGCATCGACAATATGAACTGTAGTAAGTACTTCACTATCGACCAATCTAATTACACGCGGGGAAACGGTTGCAAAATTATTGGTAAATCTTTTAACTCACACGAATCTAAGAATTTCTTCTTCAATCGAGTTGTCAACTTGTGGAATGGGCTTCCCCGAAACGTTATAGACTGCATCACCGTTGATTCATTTAAACTCCGCCTAGACAAATATCTCGCATCAAACCCGCGACTGACTGCGTTTGTAAATGAATAACTTTATTTTATCCCCCCCTCAGTTACTAACCCATCTGTCCCCTACTAACTTCCTAATCCTGCCACGGACATTAGTTCCAGGGCAGTATTTCCCTTTCCAATGTTCCCTTACCCACTCTAAACCACTGTTTGGACACTTGATCCTCAGTGTTTTGGAGGACAAGCAACCTAGAAGGGTCACTAGATCTGTTGTTGCTTGATTTCCTTTGTACTCCTTTGTACTCACTCACTCTCACACACACACACACATTCACTCACTCACTCACTCACTCTCTCACACACACACACACACACACAGACAAACACACACTCACTCACTCACTCACTCACTCACCCACTCACTCACTCTCACACACACACACACACACAATTGTATAATATTGTACACTGTGGTAAGAACTATTACCACACTCAGGCTAGGTGACTCTCATATTGTTCATGCGGTATTTCATTTCATTTCATATTGCTAAACCAATTATTTCATGGTGTTTAGTTGTTTTCTCATAGCTTGGACTGTATATAAGTTGACTGTACTTCCATATATGTTGTATTCCTGAAGAAGCCGTAAAAGTCGAAATGTTGAATATACCTGGGACCATAATATCTACACATGTTGTTTTTACCCATAATACGTCTTATGTTCCCGTGCTTGCTCTCTGTGAGGTTTGTGGAATAATATCTCTCTCTCTCTCTCTCTCTCTCTCTCTCTTACACACACACACACACACACACACACACACACACACACACTCAACATACACATGCTCCCTCTTACACACACACACACTCACACGCACTTACGTTATCACTTAAGCTAACCTACTTCTATGTTCTAACTTATGCAAATGATGGATACTAAAAGCGCTTGAACAGACATTAACATAAACATCAGTTGCCTTCCTATCCTAAACATACCCAAACATTCGTGTTCACTGCCGATACTCCATGGTCTCTCTCTCTCTCTCTCTCTCCCACAAACACACAGACATTTAGTTGATTTATATTATATTATATTATTTATATTATATTATATTATTTATATTATATTATATTATTTATATTATATTATATTATTTATATTATATTATATTATTTATATTTTATTATATTATTAGTTGATTTATATTATATTATATTGCGGTTTATTCTATTATGTTATGTTCACTTTAGTTTTGATTTAGTCTGTTTATATTATACATGTTTTTTTTTTTTTTTTTATCGTGGGTCTATCATATTAACTATAGTTTGAATTTAGTCTATATATATATATATATATATATATATATATTGCATTAATTTGTATAATTTATCATGATTCTGTCATATTAATCTTAGTTTTGATTTAGTCTATTTATATTATACATTCCTTTGTATAGTTTATCATGGTTCTATCATATTAATCTTAGTTTTGATTTACTCTATATATATATATTATACATTCATTTGTATAGTTTATCATGGTCCTCTCATATTCACTTTAATTTGTATTTAGTCTATTTATATTAGACATTCCTTTGTATAGTTTATCATGGTTCTATCATATTAACAATAATTTTTATTTTGTTCATTTATATTAGACATTAATTTGTGAAGTTGATCATTGTTCTGTCATATCCACTATAATTTTGAAATTGTACATTTTAATTATTCATTCTTGTGCATAGTAAATCATGGTTCTTTGTCATATTCACTTTAATCTTTAATTAGTTTATAAATATCATACATGCCTTCGTATAATTAATCATGCTTTTGTCATATTGACTTTGATTTTGAATTGACCACTTGCGAGTTTCTGGCTATAAGGAAGTTGGAACAGTAACATCGATACTAAACAGAAATGTAATAATGGTTTAGGTTGCTGATGGTTTGAAAGCATGGTGCATTTGATTGCATGTACTTATAGAAGCACTACCACCGTATTTAAGGGGAGGTATTTAGTTTGTTCCCTAGACCTCCATCAACCTTAAAATTACACCCCCTTGAGTCCCTTTCAAGATAAATTTGTACATTTTTCGGTAGAAAAATGTCCCGGCCAAAGGCCGGTTCCTCTTAAATTACAGGCTCGCTATTGCTCGCCAGGATAAAATCGACACCTAAATGGCACGAAAGGTCTTAATATGGGGTGAAAGTTCTTTAAATCGCTAAACTAATGGGGCAAACATTTTATAATATCAAAAGCAATGGGGCTAAACATGAGGGAGAAAGGGGTCAAGAAAAAAATCCCTCAAGTGGATATCTCCCCTTAAGCTAGTAATTCGGTTAACTATCGATGTCTACGGCTCCAACTTCCTTATAGCCTGAAACTCACAAGTAGCCAATTAATGTATTTATATACATTATTGTGCATAGTTAAACATCCCCCCTTAACCCTTTCAGCACCATGACGCCTTTCTAGCTCTCGAATCTGGCTAACATCAGATTATTATATGCAACTTAAGGGGAGGTATTTAGTTTGTTCCCTAGACCTCCATCAAGCTTAAAATTACACCCCCTTGAGTCCCTTTCAAGATAAATTTGTATATTTTTCGGTAGAAAAATGTCCTGGCTGAAGGCCGGTTCCTCTTAAATTACAGGCTCGCTATCGCTCGCCAGGATAAAATCGACACCTGAATTGCACGAAAGGTCTTAATATGGGGTGAAAGTTCTTAAAATCGGTGAACTAATGGGGCAAACGTTTTATAATATCAAAAGCAATGGGGCTAAACGTGAGGGAGAAAGGGGTCAAGAAAAAAAAATCCCTCAAGTGGAGATCTCCCCTCAAGAAGGACCTATGCTACAGAGAGGGTTTGTGGAGATCGTATTTACCCATGTGAGTCGTAGAGTTAGATTATAATACGAAACATAATCGTCTAATGGTAACCAGATGACAAATACGTAATGCAGTCTTTTATCGTCCTGGTGGTGTAATGGTTAAGGTGGCAAAAATATATGTGTGTGATAACCCGGGTTCGAATCCCGGTGGATCATATATACTTTAATTAATTTCATTGGGGGTGTGGTGGTGAGATTAATAAAAATAATATAATGTGTCTAGAATATACGGTTTTATAAGTTGTAGTTAATTATTGAATGATTGTAGTGAAAATATAATAATAATAATAATAATGATGCGTCGCATTAATCAGATGTTGCCAATCCTTCCATAATTAAGATGCATGAAAAATATTGAAGATTTTTTTTAATTTGGTCGTATAAATCGCATCGAAGAAATTCATCTAAATGTTTGGAAGCATAAAAATATTAAAGGTAAATAGAACGATTTAAGGGGAGACTGACCGTTTGTTTGGTCTATTAATTAATGTATTAATAACAAAAAATTTAGTTTCCTCCCTAGACCTCCAACAAGCTTAGAAAAACACTCCCTAGACCCCACTTCAAGATAAATTTGTACATTTTTCGGTAGAAAAATGTCCCGGCCGAAGGCCAGATCCTTTTAAAATTGCAGGCTTGCTATCGCTCGTCAGGAAATAATCAACACCTAAGTGGCACGAAAGGTCTTAAAATTGACAACGAAATGGGGCGAAAGGTGTTAAAATCGCCAAACATATGGTCCGACCGTCTTATAATCTCTAAACTAGTGGGGCTAAACATTAGGGAGAAGGGGGTCCAAAAAAACGGTCTGCCTCCCCTTAAGTAGTACAATTTTCATGCTAATTATTAATGATGTAAATCTTCCTAATTATTCTTTTCCATAATTATATCAAATTAATAGCAGTCCAGCTCTCTTTGTCCTTCTTTCACAAATTCAAATACACACACACACACACACACACACACACACACACACACACACACACACACACACACACACACACATCCCTATCGTACCTACTACATCACTTTCTAATACATGCAGAGATTATCCCCGTAGGATCTAAAAGGAACTAAATCTCACCTTAATCTGATTATATTTGACATATCGATAAGCTCGGGGAATTATTTAGTCGGATTAATTTTAACTCGGAGTATTTATGAATATCGGCGTGTGTGTGTGTATGTATGTGTGTGTGTGTCTGTGTGTGTGTGTTTCTGTGTGTCTGTTTGAGTGTGTTTGTGTGTATCTGTGTGTCTGTGTTTATGTGTGTCTGTTTTAGTACGTGTGTGTGTGTGTGTACTTTTGCGTGTGTATGTGTGTACTATAAAATTTTATATTTAGATGATTTCAAATACCTCCTCATCCATTGTAAGAGCTTAATTTAAAATTTAAAAAAATACATTTTTTTTTCTTTTCTTGCCCATTATGGCCCTCTCTGAAAGGAACAGTAATTACAGTAATTTAAAGGGAGACGGTTGTTTTATTTCTGGCCCCCCTTCACCCTCATGTTGAGCCCCATTAGTTTTGAGATTTTATGACGTTCGTTACAGTAGTTTGGCGATTTCAAGAACTTTCCCCTCATTTTATTGTCAATATCAAGACCTTTCGTGGCATTTAGGTGTCGAGTTTTCCAAGCGAGCGATAGCGAGCTATTTTAGGAGGAATCGGCCTTCGGCCAAGACATTTTTCTACCGAAAAATCTACAACATATTTTGAATGGGGATCTTGGGGGTATTTTTTTTTGTATAGATTGATGGAGGTCTAGGGAGGAAACTACAAACAATTGTAAATGAATGAATACATTGACCAATCAAATTAATACGCCTATCCCCCCCCCACCCCCTTCCTTAAAGCATTCTGATATATCCCACATTACTTGGCTATTAAAGGTAATGCATATTTTCCATTCAGACGCCAAGATCATTTAATGGGTTATAATCCTGCGTTGTAAAGTTAATAGTTAGAACTGTATTTACACCTGTTGTAGTTAGGATGTATTATTGCTAGATCTACCTGTTGTTGTTTAGTAGTTTATTTCCATGGCTATAATTATATATTTCTTAACCCCTTCTGTACCGGCGACGTCTTTTTCATTTGATTCCAACTGTATTTAGACGATGTTGTGCAGTTTAAGATGGATCTGTGGTATTATAAAGGGTTAAGTCAGATCGTTCGAAGTCTGTTAATTGCTGGAGGCCCTTTTTAATTTGAATACAATCTTCTAATAGTAAGTCAGAATCGAGTTAACCCTTTCAAGCTCCAATACGCGTTTCTGTTCTGTTTTCTGGCTACTATTAGACGATTTATATTAACCCTTTCAAGCTCCAATACGCGTTTCTGTTCTGTTTCTGGCTACTATTAGACGATTTATATTAACCCTTTCAAGCTCCAATACGCGTTTCTGTTCTGTTTCTGGCTACTATTAGACGATTTATATTAACCCTTTCAAGCTCCAATACGCGTTTCTGTTCTGTTTCTGGCTACTATTAGACGATTTATATTAACCCTTTCAAGCTCCAATACGCGTTTCTGTTCTGTTTCTGGCTACTATTAGACGATTGTATTCAGATTAGTAACGGTATATGGAAGTCAAAGGGTTGATTGAGATAGTATTTACCCTTTTAATACCCACAGATACTTCCTAAGCTGCATAAAATCGTCTAATGATAGCCAAAATGAACTGCTATAACCGTCAGAGTGTCAGAGGGTTAAACGATGTTGCCGGTATAGAAGGGGTTAATTTTTCGTTAGCCAGTTTATTATACACTACTATCTGTAGAATATATTCGACTACAGTACACCCTGTTCCAAATAGCTAGGCGGAAACTCTTGAACATTAACCTCTATCGAGCTAAGTAATCGAGCTAATTTATCTACCATTTGGGAAGGATCAGTCAGGGAATAGGTGAGGAAATGTTCACCCCATTTGTTCTAGACGTTTTTGAGTTATATTCAATATATATATATATATATATGTATATATATATATATATATATATATATATATATATATATATGTAAAAATATATATATATATATATATATATATATATATATATATATATATATATATATATAGCCAGCCCTATGAGAGTTCCGTATGGAGCTCAGTGGTCTGGTTAATCTGCTCTACATAACTAACTAACTATATTATATATATATATATGTAAAAAAAAAAAATATATATATATATATATATATATATATATATATATATATATATATATATATATATATATATATATATATAGTTACTGTGAAATCAATGACAGTTAAATAATATATATGTTTCCTTAGCTTCAACAATCTGTTTGCGGTTTGTGGATGATAATATAATTGACTGTTGAAATGGATAATTGGAAATAAATATGTTGCTTGTTTATATATTGTTACCGTTTGAATCATAGGGGTTTTTCTAATAATCATGAAGCCATTTGATCATGTCTTATATAATGTAAAGCAAAATCGCTATAGATGAGAACAAAATATATAACATTCGGAATTTATCATCATCATGTCTTCCTATCACGTTTGTTCTATGTGAGTGAGGGAGACAAAAGGCAGAACTACCTGTAGCGAGTGCCTCCCCCAGAGTTGAAAGAGTGATAGGGCCAAAATCAAGGGACGTTCGAGCCAAAATGGCTGGACACACGGAGTTTGCAGCAATTTAAGTCATAGGAAGAGGGAAAGACTGATTCTGGGACAGAGTTCTAGAGCTCAGCAGTTGAATAGAAGAAAGACTGAGAATAGCGTTTCTCTCTTGGGTTGGAGAGTTGCTCATAGTAGGGGTGGGATTGTGTTGCAAGACGGGTACTACGTACAGTACCCTAAGTTGTATAGACTGGGAAAGCTCTGAGGAACACTGATTATATATATATATATATATATATGTATATATATATATATATGTATATATATATATATATGTGTGTGTGTGTGTGTGTGTGTGTGTGTATTAATTCTCTCTCTCTCTTTTTTAACCCATTCAGTACCGGTGACGTCAATTTCATTATACAGTATATCGGCAACTGATAGACGACATATTCAGTTTAAAATTGGCCTCCAACAACTAATAGGGTCAGAACTATACCACTCATTCCTTTTGACTACCACAGATCCTTCTCAAACTGCACAACATTATCTAAATAAAGGTAGAATAACATATAAAAGCCGTCGCCGGTACAGAAAGGGTTACAAGCACCCCGATCCCCAATTACCGACCAAACTACCGATTAAGGGGGGTGACCTGCTTTTTTCTCTTTCTTTGTTGTATCCATTCGGCCCCATTCAGCCTACTGTTTTAAGACATTTTTCCCCATCCAGGTGTCGATTTTTCATGGCGAGCGATAGCGAGCCAGCATTTTATGGAGAAATCCGGCTTCGCCGGAGAAATTTTTCTATCGAAAAATGTACAAATTTAGACAGTTATCTAACTCATCCAAAATATGGTGGCTCGCTATCGCTCGCCAGGTATGAATCAACACCTGGATGGGGATAAACGTCTTAAAACAGTATGCTAAATGGGGCCGAATGGATACAACCCAGAGAGAGAGTGAAAAGTAAAGCAGGTCACCCCCCTTTATTAACCCCGCAGAGTACCCGGTGTTCACGTCTAACCCGCAGCAACGCAGAGATGCCAAGGAAAAACAATTAACCACTTGCGAGTCTCAGGCTATAAGGAAGTTCGGCCTGTAAACATCGATACTAAACACAAATACAGTAATTGTGTAAGTTTCTGATGGATAAATTGTATGTTGAATTTGGTTTTATGTATTAGTAAATGTACTAAAACCGTATTATAGCTGGTTATTCTGCTAAATGTCTACAGCTCCAACTTCCTTATAGAATGATACTCACAGGTAGTCAATTGGCCGATTAGTTAAGGGGACAGTGGCTGTTTTTATGGTCTATAAAATTTGTTAGATTTATTAATTTCTTAGTTTCCTCGCTAGATCTCCATCAAGCTTTGACAAACACCCCCTAGAACCCCTTCATAAACAATGGGTACATTTTCGGTTGAAACATGTCCCTGCCGAAGTCCGGTTTCACTTCAAATTACACGCTCGCTATCGCTCTCCAGGAAAAAATCGACACCTAAATTGCACGAAAAGTCTTAATATTGACAACAAAATGAGGCAAAAAGTCTCAAAATCGTCAAACTAACGTGGAACGAACGTCTTAAAATCTCAAAACTAATATGCTAAACATGAGGCAGAAGGGGGTCCATAAATAGCGAGTACTACCCTCTTAAGATAGATATAGGGATGCGCTTCAACATTTTATTAAATTCGTTTATGATGCTTGTCTTTTTTGTTGTTCCACCTTCAGTCTTATCATTTAAGGGGAGGTATTTAGTTTGTTCCCTACGTTTTCATAAAGCTTAAAATTAGACCCCCTAGACCCCCTTTCAAGATCAATTTGTACATTTTTCGGTAGAAAAATGTCCCGGCCGGAGGCCGATTGCTCTTAAATTACAGGCTCGCTATCGCTCGCCAGGAAAAAACGACACATTAATGGCACGAAAGGTCTTGAAATTGACAGAAATGGGGCAAAATGTCTTAAAATGTCTAAACTACTAGAGCGAACGTCTTAAAATCTCAAAAGCAATGGGGCTAAACATGAGGGAGAAAGGGGTCCAGAAAAAAATCCCTCAAGTGGAAATCTCCCTTTAATCTAGCTTGAGAAAGGTCTACAATTATTTTGCATATTTTGACTGCTTCGAAAAGTTGACAATGACCAATAACCCCTCAAATAACCCCTCAAATAACCCCTTAAATAACCCCTCAAATAACCCCTTAAATAACCTCTCAAATAACACCTCAAATAACCCCTTAAATAACACCTCAAATAACACCCCAAATAACACCTTAAATAACACCTCAAATAACACCCCAAATAACACCTCAAATAACACCCCAAATAACACCTCAAATAACACTTCAAATAACCCCTCAAATAACACCTTAAATAACACCTCAAATAACACCTCAAATAACACCTTAAATAACACCTCAAATAACACCTTAAATAACACCTCAAATAACATACATATTTATTCGGATTAATGTCCTGTAAACTCTGATATAATCAAATTGATTAATTTCACTCCCAACACCAAATACCTCCCAAATGGAATTAATGAAAGCATCTGATCCTCCAAGGATTCGAACCTGGGTTACCACATACAGATCTTAAACACACCATATATATATATTTTACAACCTATAACAATGTTTGTTACATACTATATATATATATATATATACAGTATATACTGTATACTGTACATATAATTATACAGTATATATATATATATATATACTGTATATGTGTGTGTGTGTGTGTATAATTAAATCAATCTTTTTGAGGCTGTTAAACACAACATTTAATTTGTAATAAATGATTATGTTGCAATTAAATGGTGAGAAATAACTATAATTTGTACACATTTTTCTACTGCGTGCATGACAATATTTACCTTTACATTATTTAGTTTCCTATTACTTCCGTAGCATTGTTATTATGGGAACGCTTTGCAGTATATGAAAGTCTATGAAATATACGCAGTGAAAAAACGATTAAATAAAACTGAGTAGGCATTAGGCAGCCTATGAAGTTTAATACACGAATTATAATCTCTAACATTTTGAGTTATAGATCGAATGCCAGTAATATAATTATTTGTAATATATACGTGTTTAGTGTTTCGACTTTATACACATATACCGTGTAATATATACTGTATATATATTATATATATATATACTGTATATATATATATATATATATATATACACAGTTTATATATATATATATATATATATATATATATATATATATATATATATATATATATATATATATATATATATATATATATATATATATATATACAGTATATATACAGTATATACCGTATACTGTAAACTGTATATATATATATATATATATACGGTATATATATTGTTCTCAGAATATAAGATAGTTAGATACATATTCTTATGATGTCTAGGTGCTCTCTATCCCTATGAGCATGCGCAACTATTAATGTTAAACAAAATACGTTACCCATCCAGCAAAATTCAATATCCTTAAGTGGTTGCGGTGAGAATTACTGACCGAAGCAGAAGTATCAGAGTAATTCCGTGCTATTATTTGATGTCAGATTGTGGGAATGAAGAGCTGAAACCAAGGGAACGGTCATTAATTTCCTGTGCCTTAGAGAAAGAGAGAGAGAGAGAGAGTGAGTGAGAGTGTGAGTGTGTGTGTGGACGCTAGATGAAAGTACCTGGTGGAAGTGCCAGTGCCATTCTTTATTCCGCACAGTTCTTTATTTCAGTTTATTCATCTTTATTACAGGCTTGTATGACAGTTCTTTATACAGTATAAACATCATCTGAGGGGGAGCACTTTATTGACAACGTTTTTAGCCTCTCCAGGCCTATGGAGCAATAAGCGAAACGTTGTCAATACAGTGTTCCTCCTCGTAATGACGTTTAGATTCATTCTGCCAACGTTTCTGAGTGTATTTTCATCACTATATGTATAATTCGGTACACGTGAACTTAGCATTACGGTCGCATTTGCATACAGAAAAATCATTCGATGTCCACAGATTTTTATAAGTGCGTGTGTAGATGTGGTGCAATATGTCACATGCCGGAACCTCGTCGCATTTGGAAATTCATAAGCAGCTTGACTCGGGGAGATTGTTTTGTCTCAATTAATTTGTCTGACTAAGGTGAAATGTCTGTGTCGCTTGTGTGTGTGTGCAATAGACGGTTCAATTTATGTATCTACTTTGTCTATTTCCTAGAATTGTTTTTCCTGTCTATCTGTGTATCTCTATGTATTTGTCCAACTCACTCACTCACTCTCACTCTCTCTCTCTCTCTCTCTCTCTCTCTCTCTCTCTCTCTCTCTCTCTCTCTCTCTCTCTCTCTCTCTCTCTCTCTGTACACATATATATATATATTGTATATATATATATATATATATATATATATATATATATATATATATATATATATATATATATATATATATACTGTATATTAAGTTATTCATCAGGAACTTTCGCAACTATTACCGGAAAGTGACATTTATCATTACCACGCAACTGTATGTTGTCGCAAACCATTCGCGTAATGTTTTAGACAAACATATTGCCACAGGCAATAAAACTATCTTAGCACACACACACACACACACACACACACACACACACACACACACACACACACATACACACACTAGCACACACACACACACACACACTAGCACACACTCACAGAATCATACACATGCTATAAAAAATGTACAAGTTATTTAACCCTTGCTGATCTAAGACGCATAGTTCTGGCTGTTTTTAGTATAAAATTATATGTATATATTTTATAGGTTCGGAAGGGTACATATAAATCAGAGGGGTAAAGGAGATAGTCTTTACCCTTATTATTCCCACAGATCCTTCCAAAACTGTATATAATCGCCTAATGATAGCCTGAATACACTATGGGGCTAACAGTATCCAACCTCATATTGCCTTTCTTATTTTTTACCATGAACACCTGTTATACTGTATAATTATAAGAACGTAAGACAAATGGAAATCTGCAGAAGGCCTATTGGCACCCTACGAGGCAGACCCCTTCTTCCCTACTTGTTCTTTTACACCTTTATGCCCTACACTACATCTCTCACTATAACCTATACCCCCTACACTACATCTCTCACTATAACCTATACCCCCTGCACTACATACATCTTATAACTACCTAAGAACATCTCTCACTACAACCTATATCCCCTACACTACATACATCTTATAACTACCTAAGAACATCTCTCACTACAACCTATATCCCCTGCACTACATACATCTTATAACTACCCTAGAACATCTCTCACTATAACCTATACCCCCTGCACTACATACATCTTATAACTACCTAAGAACATCTCTCACTACAACCTATATCCCCTGCACTACATACATCTTATAACTACCCTAGAACATCTCTCACTATAACCTATACCCCCTGCACTACATACATCTTATAACTACCCTAGAACATCTCTCACTATAACCTATATCCCCTGCACTACATACATCTTATAACTACCCTAGAACATCTCTCACTATAACCTATATCCCCTACACTACATCTCTCACTATAACCTATACCCCCTGCACTACGTATATCCCCTACACCACATCTACCATATAACTACCCAAGAACATCTCTCACTATAACCTATATCCCCTACACTACATCTATCTTATAACTACCTAAGAACATCTCTCACTATAACCTATACCCCCTGCACTATATCTATCTTATAACTACCTAAGAACATCTCTCACTACAACCTATATCCCCTGCACTATATCTATCTTATAACTACCTAAGAACATCTCTCACTACAACCTATATCCCCTACACTACATCTATCTTATAACTACCTAAGAACATCTCTCACTACAACCTATACCCCCTGCACTACATCTATCTTATAACTACCTAAGAACATCTCTCACTACAACCTATATCCCCTACACTACATCTATCTTATAACTACCTAAGAACATCTCTCACTACAACCTATATCCCCTACACTACATCTATCTTATAACTTTCTAAGAACATCTCTCACTACAACCTATATCCCCTACACTACATCTATCTTATAACTACCTAAGAACATCTCTCACTACAACCTATACCCCCTACACTACATCTATCTTATAACTACCTAAGAACATCTCTCACTACAACCTATATCCCCTGCACTACATATATCTTATAACTACCTAAGAACATCTCTCACTACAACCTATATCCCCTACACTACATATATCTTATAACTATCCAAGAACATCTCTCACTACAACCTATATCCCCTACACTACATCTATCTTATAACTATCTAAGAACATCTCTCACTACAACCTATATCCCCTACACTACATCTATCTTATAACTATCTAAGAACAACCGACTAAGTAAGAACAGATGCAAACTTTCGTAACCCGGTTGGCACTTACACAAATTACTAGCCAGGTTGGCACTTACAAACATTCCTAACTGACATTTACAATCCTGTCTTATCTGATTGGCACTTACAATCCTTCCTTGTCCAGTTGGCACTTATAAATGTTCCTAATCTGGCTGGCACTTATAGACGTTCTTAACCCGGTTGGCACTTACAATCTTCCCATATCCGACTGACACTCATAAACGTTCCTTACCTGGCTTACACTTACATTTTTGCCTTATCCGGTTGGCACTTACATACGTTCCTAACCCGGCTGGCACTTACAAACGTTCCTAACCCGGCTGACACTTACAAACGTTCCTAACCCGGCTGACACTTACAAACGTTCCTAACCCGGCTGCCACTTACAAACGTTCCTAACCCGGCTGACACTTACAAACGTTCCTAACCCGACTGGCACTTACAATCCTTCCTCATCCGGTTGGCACTTATAAAAGTTCCTAACCCACCTGGCACTTACAAACGTTCCTATAACCGGGTTGGACAAAACGTATTGGTGAGAGCATCGGGTATATATTGGTCCCCAGGGCTGCTCGGACAAGTGTCAACATGGGGGTGGTCAAGCCTAACACATCAGTAAAGGAATTGTCAAGAGTTACTGCCAAGTTAGTATTTAGGTTACTATTATTATTACTAGTGTTATTGTTATTATTATTATTATTATTATTATTATTATTATTATTATTATTTTTATTATTATTATTATTATTATTCTGCCAAGTTACTGGTAGGTTAGTATTTAGGTATTATTGTTATTATAATTAGTGTTATTATTATTATTATAAGTATTATTATAAATTTAGTTTTTTATAATTATAATTATTAGTATTAATGTGTATCTGCATCGTTTAACCCTTTGAAGATTGTGACGCATTTTGACAGTTTACTCTGGTTATCATTAAACGATTTGATACCGTTTAAGAAGGATCTGAGGGCATGATAAGGGTAAGGACTATCTCAATTAACCCTCTGACTTCCATATGCCCTTCCTAGTCTGAATAAAGTCGTCCACAAGTAGCCGTAAAATATAAACTAAATGCGTATTGGATCTGGAAAGGGTTAAGGCGGTTTCACACGGGCGAATCTCGGATCATGAACAAAATACAAATACAAAAGTAAGTCACAGAGATCGATTAAGATCTTTCGCCCCATTTCTGTCAATTTTAAAAACTTTTGTGCCATTTAGGTGTTGATTTTCTCCAAGCGAGCGATAGCGAGCCTGCAATTTAAGAGGAACCGGGCGTTGGCAGGGACATTTTCTACCGAAATTTTTTCAAATTTATCTTGAAAGGGGGTCTACGGGGTGTAATTGTAATACTATAGTTTATTTGCTGTAAGTAGGCGAGCAATCATGACCTCTAACCTCTTTAACTCAAAATACGGCTAGAATAATCGAGCTAATGTTTCTACCATTTGGGAAAAGTCAGTCAAGGAACAGATGTGAACATTTACAACCCAATTGCTCTAGGCTTCGAACTATCTGACTTAACCATTTTTATTCCCACAGATCTTGATTAAACTGTACAACATCGTCTAAATATAGCTAGAATATAATATAAAAAAACGTGGCCGATACAGAAGGGGTTAACCTAGTATTTGCAATTAAAGGGGAAGTTTTTTTTTTTTGGTCGAGTATTTCATATATTTATTATTTTGTGTTTAGTTTCCTCCCTAGATCTCCATCAAACTTTAAAAAAAAAACATCCATTAGATCCACACTTCTAGATTAAATTGTATTTTTTTCGGTAATATTGACAAAGAAATGGGGCAAGGCATATTAAAATCTGAAAACTAGTGGGGCTAAACATAAGGGAGGAAGGGGTCTAGAAAAACGGTTCATCTCCCCTAACAACTCGTCCTCTTATGGGTGTTCCTCTTAGGGGTCGCCACAACAAGTATGTTATAAAAGGGGGTAGGGTTTATTTATGGGTTGATTTATATATTACTTTGAGGGGGGATGGTTCACTTTTTGACAGATTTTTGCATGTATTCATTATTGTTCTAGTGTTCTCCCTAGACCTCCATCAAATTTAAAATAAACATCCATTAGATCTCCCTTTTAGATTAATTTGTACATTTTTCGGTAGAAAAATGGACCGGCCGAAGGCCGGTTCTTCCTACATTACAGGCTCACTATCGTTCGCCAGGGAATAAATCGACACCTAAATAGCACGATAGGTCTAAATATTGACGACGAAATGGGGCGAAAGGTATTAAAATCGACTAACTAATGGGGCAAACATCTTAACATCTGAAAACTAATGGGGCTAAACATGAGGGAGAAAGTGGTCTAGAAAACCGGCCCATCCCCCCTTAATACGAAGGACCTGTGGGCTTCAAAGAGCTAAATGAGATATAGTTTTCAGTCCTTGTGAATCTTAGAGTTCCTTCCTAATCTACTAATTATTAATATTATAACTCTATTATTATTAGTATTAATGTGTATCTGCATCGTTTAACCCTTCCTAATCTTATATAGTCTACTAATAACGATAGCCAAAATAATAATTTAGACGAGGGATTAGTATTGAAAGGGTTAGATATGTAATTATCGTTACCAATACAACATAAAAGTGAGCAATTACTGATACAAACGATATAATCAGTAACAATTAATTAATGAGCTGTGTCCACTTTAATTAAGGAAATATACCTGCTATATCTAAGAAGAAGATAGATCCCTGCTAATTAACTCCGCTATTATTGCTAATGTGTGCGGCTATTGTCCCTACAGGTAATAATAATTGAGGTTTTGTTTTTGTGATCCTGGTTAATTGTTCCTTAAGGGGGTAGGGCTTGTTTGTTGGACTATATATTTATTCATTTATGTATTTTTGAGTTCCTCGCTAGACCTCCATCAAGCTTAGAAAATTACCCCCTAGTCCCCCTTTCAAGATAAATGTGTACATTTTTCGATAGAAACATTTCCCGGCCGAAGGCCGGTTCCTCTTAAATTACAGGCTTGCTATCGCTCGCCAGGAAAAAATCGACTCCTAAATGACACGAAAAGTTTTAAAATTGATACAGAAATGGGTCGAAAGGTCTTAAAATCGCCAAACTATTGAGCCGAACGTCTTAAAATTTGAAAACTATTGGGGCTAAGCATGAGGAAGAAAGGGGACCAGAAAAACGACCCATCTTTCCTTAATGATAGAGGCTTTTGTTAACTTGTGTTCCAGGTTAATTGTTCCTCGAGAGATCTAAACCATCAGGTCATTAATATCTGGCCCCCCTTTTCCCTCGTGTTTAGCCCCATTGGTTTTTAGATTTTAAGACGTTCGGCCCATTTGTTTGGCGATTTTTAGACCTTACGCCCATTTTCTTTGTCAAAAATAAGAGCTTTCGTGTCATTCAGATGTCGAATTTTTCCTGGCGAGCGGATATCGTACCTGCAATTGTATGAGTGAAAAATTTACAAATTTATCTTGAAGGAGGTCTAGGGGGTGTTTATTACAGCTTGCAGATGTTAGCCTTGTTCATTTTAGCATATCGTACAGTTGCCCACATTAGTTCTGGTTCTTGTCGTGATCTTATGTGTGAAAGTAATATTTGTATGAAGGAATTGCGAGTGTGGTTTCCTTGGATTATCAGTTGATTCGTCAGATGAATTAACCACTGCATGAGAAACTACACACGTAATTCAGTCATTCGCATTGTATTTGCATGTAGGCCTATCAGATCGTGGAAGAATGTCTATGTCCGTATATATATATATATATATATATATATATATATATATATATATATATATATATATATATATACCGGGTATATATATATATATATATATATATTTATATATATATATAGAGAGAGAGAGAGAGAGAGAGAGATTATATAGCAATATATTTTATGAACTAAACAAAATAAAAGAATCTCCCTCTCTCACACACACACACACACACACACACACACACACACACACACACACACACACACACACACACACACCTTCTCACAGTGGCTCAGCGGATAATCCCTCAAAATATTTATATTTTAGATAATGAGTGGACACAATATAGGAATTCACATGAGCGGTTATCAAATTCCATGATATGAAGCAATTATATTGGTGTTTACATTAAGGGGGGACGGGCCTTTTTATTTCACCATTTATGTATTTTTATTTCACCATTTATGTATTTTTATTTCACCATTTATGTATTTTTATTTCACCATTTATGTATTTTTTTTATTATTTATGTAGTTTCCTCCCAAGACCTCTATCAAGCTTAAAAAAGACAATCATTAGATCCCCCTTCTACTGTAGATTAATTCGTACATTTTTCGGTAGAAAAAATGTCCGGCCAAAGGCCGGTTCTTCCAATATTACATGCTCACTATCGTTCGCCAGGAAAACAATATGGACACCTAAATAGCACGAAAGGTCTTTAATATTGACCAAGAAATGAGGCGAATGGTCTTACAATCGACACAAACTAATGGGACAACCATCTTAAAATCTGAATACTAATGGGGCTAAACATGAGGGAGAATGGGGTAAAAAAGAAAAAAAAAACAACGGCCCATCCACCCTTAATATTATAATATTATTTGTATATATAACTTGTCAGCGATTAAATCGATTATTGTTTGTTCTTCATGATATCATTATTCAGAATTAAGAGGAGATTTCCACCTGGAGGATTATTTTCTGAACCTCTTTCTCCCTCATGTTTAGCCCCATTGCTTGTGAGATTTAAAGACGCTTGCCCCATTAGTTTGGCGATTTTAAGAACCCTCGCCCCATTTATGTCAATTTTAAGACCATTCGTGCCATTTAGGTGTCGATTTTTTCCTGGCGAGCGATAGCGAGCCTGTAATTTAAGGGGCACCGGCCTTCGGCCGGGAAATTTTTCTACCGAAAAATGTACAAATTTATCTTGAAAGGGGGTCAAGGGGGAGTAATTTTAAGCTTGATGGAAGTCTAGGGAATCAACTAAAAACCTCCCCTTAAGCTAATAATATTCTAGTTTGTTTGCTATATATTAACTGTCTTGATAGCGCAATGCATAGTGCGCGGAATTTCGATGTGAATATCCTGGGTTCGAGTCCTCGGAGTGCCACATGTATTTGTTGATTTCATTAATTAAGTTTAGATGTGAAGTTGGTGTAAAAAACATAATAATAAATAATAATAATAATTAGTCATGCCATTTGAAGTCCGAACTGAATGTCGTGTTTGTATATTTTGTCTATTCCCGTGCTGAAGGGGTTAAATTCCCTGATGATAGCACTTCTATACTGAATTATGTTACGAAGATTGTCTCAAATACGTTCGACGAAAGCCAACTTCATACTCCTAATGCATTCAAACGTGTTAATCATTTCAAGATTCGATTAGGCATTTCTGTTCTGTTTTCTGGCTATTATTAGACGATTTTATTCAGATTAGGAAGGGTATATGGAAGTTCGAGTGTTAATTGAGATAGTGTTTACCCTTATGATTATCAAAGATCCTTCCTAAGCTGTATGCAATCGTCTAATGATAGTCAGAATAAACTGTTAAACCCCGTCTTAATCTTCATCGGGTTAATCTAGGAATATATTGAGATTATCCATGTAGTCTTTAGTAGCTTATAAACCCTTAACTCTTTCACGCTTTTATGACACAGAGGCTGCCAGATTGGCAATAAGAAATAGAGTTCTCTCACTCTTATAATTACCTCTCCAAAATTAGTTTGCTGCCCACAGCTAACTCAAAGACAACTGCAGAGGTTGAAGTAACTAAACTAAAGGTTTCTAAATATCCCTGATGGTAACAAAGGCTTTAAAGTATCCCTAATAGGCTCAAAATTGTGTCATAAGCGTGAAAGGGTTAACATTTGGAGGGAATTCCTAAGCTGGATAAGTCAGGGGGATTTAACAACATAATTAGTGTGGTTAAAACGTTAATATAAGTTAGAGGGAAGAGTGTAGTCCAATTAAACCTGTAAATAAATAATGCACACATCAATACGTTATATCTTGCCCTAGTATTATATTTTTCCAATTACTTTTGCTATTAAATTAATTCTACTGTATATTGATACATATGTATTGTATTGTTGTAATGTTCTTGCCTTCTCTCTCTCTCTCTCTCTCTCTCTCTCTCTCTCTCTCTCTCTCTCTCTCTCTCTCTCTCTCTCTCTCTCTCTCTCTCTCTCTCTGTATAAATGTGTGTGTATGTGTATTTGTACAAGTAGAGGACATAGCCTGTCAAATGAGGCACTCGATCATCCGTTTCCAAATATTGCTTGCAAGTGCTTTTAGTATTTTGCATAGTAACAGTTGCATGACCGTAATAAATGATAATGTAAAATTATATTTATAGTCTTTTGCTTAAGGGTGGGTGACCTGTTTTTGTTCTGTCCTTTTCTATCTTTCTCTGGCTTGTATCCATTTGGCCCCATTCAGCCTACTATTTTAAGACGTTTATCCCCATCCAGGTGTCAATTTTGTACTGGTGAGCGGTAGCGAGCCAGCATAGTTTTTATTTTTGTTTGACAGCAGGCTAAATTTGTAAATTTTCGATAGAAACATTTCTCCGGCGAATCCGGATTTCTTCATATAATGTTGGCTGGCTATCGCTCGCCAGGAAGAAATCGACACCTAGATGGGGATAAACGTCTTAAAATAGTTGGCTGAATGGGGCCGAATGGATACAAGCCAGAGAAAGAGAGAAAAGGACAGAAATAACAAACAGCAGGTCACCCCCCCTTAAATTGCAACTCATTATTTCATGCCGTTTTCATTTAGTTCACTTGCTTATTTGTGTTATGATGCGTACGGTCGCGCTAATAAGTCATGGCCCAGCTATCATTACGTTTGGATCTATCTCTGTGCTGTATTAATGTCTGTCGGATGTTGAATAGGGTGGGTAAGTGTTGGAACATGTTTGTACAGTATATTTCACTCAAAAAGAAGAAATCATGGGTAAAGATTGTGGATACCAATTATTTATCAAAACTAATGTAACTAATATACTTCCATGAACAAAATAAAAATACAATATAATGGAATGAAATAACGTACACAAAATGGGAGTTAAATTAAATCGGTCCCTCAGTCTCCAGGAAAAAAAAAAAAAAAAAAAAAAAAAAGTCTCCAGCATATATTTCAGAACTTTCATATGGAGATGCAAATTGCCGGGCGATCCATCATAGTTATGAAAACCTCATTAATCATCTGTAGGAGTTAAATATTCAGCAATCAGTCATAAGGGCAGACTGCTCAGTAAACACTAGCATGCCTCACTGCCAGGGAGCCCAAACTTAGTTATAATACAACCAAATATTTAGTTTGTTCCATAGACTTCCATCAATCTTAAAATTACACCCCCTAGACCCCCTTTCGAGATAAATGTGTACATTTTTCGGTAGAAAAATGTCCTGGCCGACGGCCGATTCCTTTTAAATTACAGGCGAGCGATAGCGAGCCTGGAAAAAATCGACACCTAAATGGAACGAAAGGTCTTAAAATTGACAGAAATGGGGCGAAAATTCTTAAAATAATCCAACTAATGGGGCGAACGTCGTACACTTTCAAAAGCAATGGGGCTAAACATGAGGGAGAAAGGGGTCCAGAAAAAATTCCCTCAAGTGGATATCTCCCCTTATAATAACAGAGCACTATCATATCGCTATCATATATCATCATGGCGTAGCGTTATGTATTGCTGCATAGGAAAACGTAGCCGAATTTCGTATAGCACATTTTATTGCGTAGGTACACTCGGATGCCATAGTGTCTAGCCCACCTATAATTAATCCTTGATCTCCTATGATTGTCTTGATGCAATTATAACTATCTGGATTGATTTTTGGATAGAATTTGCTTTTTATTAAATAGTATATATATTTCTGTAGTTGATGTATAGATAATTATGTTCATAAATTCGGTTCAAGAGATATAGGTCCACGAATATTTATGAATGGGATTGAGACTATGGTATCTGACTGTACAATCGCGCTAATAAGTCATGTTTCGGCACCAAGTATGTTTTGATCAATAATTGGTATCAGCAATCTCTAAGCTTTATTTCTTCCTATCCAGTGAAATATACAAACCTATTCCTACACTTTCCCACCTTATTGAACATCTGACAGACATTAATACACCACAGAGCGAGCCAAACGTAATGCCAGCTGGGACATGACTTATTAACCGCGACCGTACACACATATTTTTCTGCATATACGCACTTACGCAAGGCATCGCATGACATTCAGTTCCTTTTATAATGTCTTGTCCTCGTTTTGGTTTGTTTATTTTGCAAGTTTTACATTATGACAGCCATGTTTAGTGATTAACATAGCGAACTATAGGCTTTTATTTTCAACTGACGGTAAATTGCAAAGCTCCCATCAAGATTTCTCAGTTATTTTGAAGATTTTGTAGTGACATATGGTGTTAATTATATACAATGGGTCTTAATTGGATGCAGAGACTAGTATTTTGTAGTGAAATATGGTGTTAAGGGGAGATTTCCACTTGAGGGATTTTTTTCTTGACTCCTTTCTCCCTCATGTTTAGCCCCATTGCTTTTCTAATTTTAAGACGTTCGCCCCAATATTTTGACGATTTTAAGAACTTTCGACCCATTTCTGTCAATTTTAAGACCTTTCGTGCCATTTAGGTGTCGATTTTTTCCTGGCGAGCGATAGCGAGCCTGTTATTTAAGAGGAACCGGCTTTCGGCCGAAACATTTTTCTACCGAAAAATTTACAAATTAATCTTGAAAGGGGCTCAAGGGGGTGTAATTTCAAGCTTGATGGAAGTCTAGGAAACACACTAAAAACCTCCCCTTAAGTATATACAATGGGTCTTAATTGGATGCAGAGCCGTAGTATTTTCACATTCTCCCATTAGGTACCGAAAAATCAGCAGCTAAGAGATCCAATTTACCGCCAAATGAAATCAAACCGACTATATTGTTCTGCACAATAACAAGCCTAACCCCTTCAGTACGGTGACGTCTGTTTACCTTTGATTCTGGTTAAAGGTAGACGATTTTATGCAGCTTAAGAGGGAGCTATTATGGTGAGGTCGTATTTAGGGGAGGTTTCCACTTGAGGGACTTTTTTCTCGACCCCTTTCTCCCTCATGTCTAACCCCATTGCTCTTTGAGTTTTTAAGACGTTTTCCCCATTAGTTTGGTGATTTTAAGAATGTGCGCCCCATTCTGTCAATTTTAAGACCTTTTGTGCCATTTAGGTGTCGATTTTATCCTGGCGAGCGATAGCGAGCCTGTAATTTAAGTAAGCGGCCTTCGGCCGGGACATTTTTCTACCGAAAAATGTACAAATTTATCTTGAAAGGGGGTCATGGGGTGAAATTTTAAGATTCCTGGAGGAGTAGGAAACAAACTAAAAACCTCCCCTTAATCCCTTTGCGCCCTAGAGGTAAATTATATAATATAGAGAATCGTCTAAGGGTATCCAGAATAAGATATATATATATATATATATATATATATATATATATATATATATATATATATTACGTCATCGTGCTGAAGGGGTTAAGGGGAAGTACTTGCGGGGGGGTGGGGGGGGGGGGGGTTTCTGGACCACCCCCTTGTTTCTCTTACCATGAACACATCAATATTTCGCTTCGTGACGTAACATATTATATTTTCCCTTTGCTTGCTAGAGGTCCTCCTTCATAAGCTGTATCAAATCATCTAGTGTGGGCAAGAATACAGTGGAAATTGGCGCCTGGTATTAAGATCTGTATGGGGTAACCCAGGTTCGAATCCCGGTAGGATCACATGCTTTTATTAAGGGGAGGTTTTAAGTTTGGTCTCTAGATATCCATCAAGCTTAAGATTACACCCCCTTGAGCCCCTTTCAAGATAAATTTGTAAATTTTTCGGTAGAAACATTTTCCGGCTGAAAGCCGGTTCTTCTTAAATAACAGGCTCGCTATCGCTCGCCAGGATATAATCGACACCTAAATGGCACGAAAGGTCTTACAATTGACAGAAATTGGTTTAAAGTTCTTAAAATCGTCAAAATAATGGGGGCAAACGTCTTAAAATTAGAAAAACAATGTTTCTAAACATGAGGGAGAAGGGAGCCAAAAAAAAATCCCTCAAGTGGAAATCTCCCCTTAAACTAGCTTTTACATTTGTATTATTTATCTTATCAATAATTTTATTTGTGAAGATAGAACTGTATTTGTAGTCATTTAAAATACTCTTACTGTGAGTTTGGGATTATCTTGTATATGTGTGTGTGTGTGGGTGTGTTATTTATGTGTGGGTGTGTGGGTGTTATGTGGGTGTGGGTGTTATGTATGTGTGTGTGGGTGTGTTATGTATGTGTGGGTGTGTGGGTGTTATGTGGGTGTGGGTGTGTTATGTGTGTGTGGGTGTGTTATGTGTGTGGGGGTGTGAGTGTTATGTGGGTGTGGGGGTGTTATGTGTTATGTGTGTGTGGGTGTGTTATATGTGTGTGTGTGGGTATGGGTGTGTGTATGTGTGTGGGGGGGGGGTATTATGTGTGTGTATGTGTATGTGAGTATGTATATGTGTGTGTATGTGCGTCTATGTGTATATGTGGTCCTGTAAACCCTGAGGAACTAGCGGTGTACACAAAACAATACCGACTCTCCAATCTCCATGGCTTAGCCTTGAGATAAGTCTGTATGATGGTCCGGTCGTATTGAACACTCTCTCTCTCTCTTAAAGTTGACATTCATTTATTTACTCCTATTTAGTTTCCAGATATTTATGAAGGTAATTTAAGTTATATATTGCTTACTACATGTATACTGTATATATACTCAGACACATAGGAGGAGCACATATTTATTGACAACATTTGAGTGACCTGAAGAAGCTATATATCTGCGAAACGTTGTCAATAAAGTGCTCCTCCTCGTGTGGTGTTTATAGTCAGAGATAAAGAGAGAGAGAGAGGATAAAGGCCAAACACACACATACATACACACACACACCAGAAGCCAACCATACCAGGACCCCGGGAGTCGCCGATAGCTTAAATTCAGACGGGTCCTTGTTCGACAAAAATGCAAGCAGAATTTTTTATATTGCACTTCAGTTTTTTCCACCCCTCCACCCCACCCCTAACCCTCTGCTGCCCCACCGTCCCTACCTACCTGCCTACTAACTTGTTCACCCTTCCTAGCCCTACCTACCTACCTATCTACCTACATACCTACCAGCCAGTTGCTTCTATCACACCCTCCCTACCTACCTGCTTACTAACTTGTTCACCCTTCCTAGCCCTACCTACCTACCTACCATCCAGTTACTTCTATCACACCCTCCCTAACTACCTACCTACCTGCTTACTAACTTGTTCACCCTTCCTAGCCCTACCTACCTACCTATCTACCTACATACCTACCAGCCAGTTGCTTCTATCACACCCTCCCTAACTACCTACCTACCTGCTTACTAACTTGTTCACCCTTCCTAGTTCTACCTACCTACCTACCTACTAACTTGTTCACCCTTCCTAGCCCTACCTACCTACCTACCAGCCAGTTGCTTCTATCACACCCTCCCTAACTACCTACCTACCTGCTTACTAACTTGTTCACCCTTCCTAGCTCTACCTACCTACCTACCTACCTACCTACCTACCTACCTACCTACTAACTTGTTCACCCTTCCTAGCCCTACCTACCTACCTACCAGCCAGTTCCTTCCATCTAGCCCTCCCTACCTACCTACCACCCAATCCACCCCTCCTAGCCCTCTCTACCAACTAGTCTACCCCCTACCCCTCCATACCTACATAATACCAGACCCCTTAACTTAAACCTACCTACTTACCTACCAACCAACCAACCTAGCCCTCCCTACCTACCTACCAACCACATAACCCCCCCCCCACCTAGCCCTCCCTACCTACCTACCAACCACATAACCTCCCCCCCCCCACCTAGCCCTCCCTACCTACCTACCTACTCCCCCCCCCACCACCTAGCCCTCCTGCTGCCCGAAATGGATACAAAAATGGAGAGATAAAAAACTAAGCGTTGGTTAGTTCGCTTCGGTAATGTGATATAGACGGTCTCGGAGGGGTCGAGCCTGTCTGCCTGAAGTAATGCATAATCAACATTTTAGCTCGTGTTGGCTGGTGAAGGGGGTGGAGGTGAGATGGGTAGGTAGGTTGGTTGGTTGGATGGTTGGTTGGTAGGTAGGCTGGTTGGTAGGTTGGTAGGTGGGTAAGCAAGTTGGTTGGTTGGTTAGTTGGTTGGTAGGTTGGTAGCTAGGTAGGTTAAGATAATTAGACAAATATGTAGAAAGTTTTGTAAGTAGGTATAACACGAATTATATATACAGTATATATATATATATATATATATATATATATATATATATATATATGCGTGTGTGTGTGTGTGTGTGTTTATATCGATAAACAAATATATAAGAGAAAGAGCGAGAGAGTTAAGTAGCTCTATAGGCAAGCAAGGTATTAGGCAAGTGGGGTACATCATTATTGGTCATTTAGTTATAGAGAGGGAGGAAGGCAATTACAATACACCCTATAATACATAATAACAATTACAATATACCCTATAATACATAATAACAATTATAATACACCCTATAATACATAATAACAATTACAATATACCCTATAATACATAATAACAATTACAATACACCCTATAATACATAATAACAATTACAATACACCCTATAATACATAATAACAATTACAATACACCCTATAATACATAATAACAATTACAATATACCCTATAATACATAATAACAATTACAATACACCCTATAATACATAATAACAATTACAATACACCCTATAATACATAATAACAATTACAATATACCCTATAATACATAATAACAATTACAATATACCCTAAAATACATAATAACAATTACAATATACCCTATAATACATAACAATTACAATATACCCTATAATACATAATAACAATTACAACATACCCTATAATACATAATAACAATTACAATATGCCCTATAATACATAATAACAATTACAATATACCCTATAATACCCTATAATAACCTACAATATACCCTATAATACCCTATAATAACCTACAATATACCCTATAATACCCTATAATAACCTACAACATACCCTATAATACATAATAACAATTACAATATGCCCTATAATACATAATAACAATTACAATATACCCTATAATACATAATAACAATTACAATATACCCTATAATACATAATAACAATTACAATATACCCTATAATACATAATAACAATTACAACATACCCTATAATACATAATAACAATTACAATATGCCCTATAATACATAATAACAATTACAATATACCCTATAATACATAATAACAATTACAATATACCCTATAATACATAATAACAATTACAATATACCTTATAATACATAATAACAATTACAATATACCCTATGATCTTCTATGTTATACTCAAATGGTTATACCTTTTTGTTATCCAATACGCATTTTTTTTCTGTTTTCTGGCTATTATCAGACGATTTTATTCAGCTTAGGAAGAATCTCTAGCCAATAATAATGCCTCAAACCACCTCACCCAACCCTTTTAATGACCACAGATCCTTCCTAAGCTGCATTATAGGGTCTAAATATTGCTAGAATATAATACAACCCACGTCGCTGGTACTCAAAGGGTTAACCGTTAAGAGAAAAGAAAAGAAGATCCATAGATACTGTTAATGAGCATCAATGACTCGTTTATGAAGATTATATGCAATTTTACTATCACTGCTATAAATTAACTTAGTGTAAACAATAACTTTGATCCATGATTTATAAATATATCATAAAGTACGTATATATTGAAATAGTGGCGAAAAAATTAAATACTACGAAAACCCAACCAAAATGGAACACTGGGAGTTGGAAATAATAGAACAAAAAAATGCATTTGGACCACTTAAGGGAGCCCACCTCGCTTTTTTTTCTCTTTCTCTCCCTCTCTCTTTGGCTTGTATCTATTCGGCCCCATTCAGCCTACTGTTTTAAGACGTTTACCCCTATCCAGGTGTCAATATTTTCCTGGCGAGCGGTAGCGAGCCAGGATACATATTGTTTTGTTTTGACAGCAAGCAAAATGTTTACATTTTATCGAAAAATTTCTCCGGCGAAGCCGGATTTCTCCATACAATGCTGGCTCGCTATCGCTCGCCAGGAAGAAATCGACACCTGGATGGGGATAAACGTCTTAAAACAGTTGGCTGAATGGTGCCAAATGGACACAAGCCAGGGAAAGAGAGAAAAGGAGAGAAAGACAAAAAAACAAACCGGTGACCCCCCTTAAAAACAACATTGGGCCCACTTAATGGGGTCCTCATCACCCGCCCTTGATGAAGCCCGCGGCAATTGGTCCAACGGCACTGCTTTATTTCGCTGGGTTCCCCTTTTTCCCGAGTGCCAGGCTTCCATTGTTGTGTTTTAGTGCCACGGGTGTCTCTGTATTTAGAGTTCGAGAATAGTTATCCCCGAAATCAAATGCTGGCGACAATTAAGGGGACAATGGCTGTTTGTTTGGTCTATTAATTAATTTATATCATATATTTTTTTTTAGTTTCTTCACTAGACCTCCATCAAGCTAAGCAAAAAAAAAACCTAGACCCCCCTTCAAGATAGATTTGTACATTTTTCGGTAGAAAAAATTTCCGGCCAAAGGCCGATTCCTCCTAAAATTACAGGCTCGCTATCGCTCGCCAGGAAAAATCGACACCTACATGGCACGAAGGGTCCTAATATTGACTAAGAAATGGGGTGAAAGGTCATACAATCTCGTGTTTTAGTGCCACGGGTTTCTCTTTATTTTAGAGTTCGAGAATAGTTATCCCCGAATTCAAATGCTGGCGACAATGAACTTAGCTTTATATTCTGTTTCACAAAATTGAATAGAGGGTTCTTTTTTAAGAGAGCAGTGGGAATTATCTAGTGGAAATGACCTTAATCCTTTGTTTTCAGTATTTAGAAAAAGATGGATAATTAACCCCTTCAGTACCGAATTGTCCTTGTCATTATAATCTGGATATTATCAGACGATTTTATCCAGCTTAGGGAGGACGTGTAGCAATTAATACGCTTCAAACTATCTCGATTATCCATTTTATCTATCACGATTTCCTCCAAGGCTGCATAACATCTGGTAAATATAGCTGGAATAACACAAAATACAGCCTCGGTAAGGAAGGGGTTAAATTACACAGAGTCAATCCAATTGTTCACGATTCTATATAAATAGATTAGTATGCTATTAAAACAGTCTTTCTCCTTCCTGATGTTGATATACTAAGTTAACCCTTTGAGTACCAGCGATGTGTGTTATAGTTTATTCTAGCTGTATTTAGGCGATTCTGTGTAGTTTAAAACAAATATGTGGTAGTAAAAAGGGTTAAGTGAGATAGTTCGAAGCCTGTATATTGCTGGAGGCCCTTTTTGAAGTGAAGAAAATCGTCTAATGGTAGCCAGGATACAATAGGAGGGAGCTAAAAGGATTGATAGAGATAGTTTGAAGCCTTATTATTGCTAGAGGTCCTTCCTAAGCTAAATAAAGTCGTCGAATATTTGTCAGAATACAATACAAAAGGACGTCACTGGTACTGAACGGGTTAAAACATAATACAATTTTGATTTCCCAATACATCGGATAAAAGGGGTGTTAGTGTGGGGAACCTCAATATCAAGAGGAATCATATGACAAGCGAAGTAGGAGAAATATTAACCCTCTCCGACATATGACGCGATTTTGAGCCTATTGGGGATACTTTAAAGCCTTTGTTATCATCAGGGGTATTTATAAACCTTTAGTTTAGTTACTTCAACCTCTGCAGTTGTCTTTGAGTTAGCTGTGGGCAGAAAACTAATTTTGGAGAGGTAATTATAAGAGTGAGAGAACTCTATTTCTTATTGATAATCTGGCAACCTCTGCGTCATATGAGCGTGAAAGGGTTAATGGGGATTTTATTTCGTAACCCCTTCCTTACCGAGGCTGTATTTTGTGTTATTCCAGCTATATTTACCAGATGTTATGCAGCCTTGGAGGAAATCGTGATAGATAAAATGGATAATCGAGATAGTTTGAAGCGTATTAATTGCTACACGTCCTCCCTAAGCTGGATTAAATCGTCTGATAATATCCAGATTATAATGACAAGGACAACTCGGTACTGAAGGGGTTAACGTGTTATATTATATCTCTTGAATAATAATTTAAGGGGAGGTTTTTAGTGTGTTTCCTAGACTTCCATCAAGCTTGAAATTACACCCCCTTGACCTTTCAAGATAAATTTATACATTTTTCGGTAGAAAAAATTTCCGGCCGAAGGCCGGTTCCTCTTAAATTACTGGCTCGCTATCGCTCGCCAGGAAAAAATCGACACCTAAATGGCACGAAAGGTCTTAAAAGTGACATAAATGGGTCAAAAGTTCTTAAAATTGACAAACTAATGTGGCGAACGTCTTAAGATCTCAAAAGCAATGGGGCTAAACATGAGGAAGAAAGGGGTAAATAAAAAAATCCCTCAAGCGGAAATCTCCCCTTAATATGAATTTCAAAAGTCATATTGTTTATTATTAATTATTTCAAAACTATAATATGTAAGCTAAGTCCACACACACACACACACACACACACACACACACACACACACACACACACACACACACACACACACACACACTTATATAAAACCATCATTGCATTAACTCCTTCAGCACCATGACGCCTTTTAGCCTTTGATTCTGGCTATCGTTAGACGATTTTATGCAGTTTAAGAAGGACCTATGTTACCAAGAGGGTTAATTGAGACCGTATTTACCCATTTGAGTTTCATAGGTAGATTATAAACCAGTGGAAATCGTCCAATAGTAACCAGAATATGATGAAAAGTGCTTAATGGTGGAGAAGGGGTTAAAAATTGGTGTTCCTTAGTATCCCCAAAATTATAGGCAAGCTAAGGACACCTAAATTATATAAAGCCAGATTTTTCTATACATTTTTTTTTTTTTTTTTTTATTAGCTACGGAAAAGAGTTTGGCACTCTTTTTTAACAGTAATTAATGATTCTCCTGGACGTGGAAACATAGCAGTCCCAACACAATTTAATTAGTTGTATCGCTCGCTGGGAAGACAGAAGGTTGAGAAAATAGAGAAAATAGATAAATATACTCTCTCTCTCTCTCTCTCTCTCTCTCTCTCTCTCTCTCTCTCTCTCTCTCTCTCTCTCTCTCTCTCTCTCTCTCTCTCTCTCTCTCCTACCACTACTAAATTTAGAAGGACGTCATCGGCACAGAAGGGGTTAATGGCGATTTCTGGCATTTGTATTTCATGCATGATAAATACCTCTTATCTTCAAATATGTCCTTTGGTTATCAAAGATGCAAGATACACTATACATTCTAGCAACAGAAATATATTTTAGAGACATATATAAAGTATAATATATATATATATATATATATGTGTGTGTGTGTTTGTTTATAAGTTTGTGTACCTGAGTAAATATATTTGTATACTTATAACATTATCTATAATTAATATCTGCAGTCACATATGGCGATATTGTGTTCGAGAGATGTGATGAATGGCTCGAAATGAGGCAGAAGTCCAGATAAGACGTTTGGCCCATTAGTTTGACGATTTAAACACCTTTCGCCCAATTTGGTTGTCAATTCTAAGACCTTTCGTGCCATTTAGGTGTTGATATTATCCTGGCTAATGATAGCGAGCCTGTAATTTTAAGAGGAACCGTACAAATGTATCTTGAAGGGGGTCTAGCGGATGTTTTTGTTAAGCTTGATGGAGGTCTAACGAGGAAACTAAAAAACATATGATATATATATATATATATATATATATATATATATATTAATATACCAAAATAATAGCCACTAACCCCTTAACGTTTTCATATTTAATAATGATTTTATGCGTTTATGTAATGCGTACACATTAATTTTGTGAATATTATGAAAATACCGACCAAGGAATATAATTTAATGGTGTTGTAAAGTTTCCTGTACTACAGCGTTCCATGTATTATATTACTTATACCATGGTGTGTGTGTGTGTGTGTGTGTGTGTGTGTGTGTGTGTGTGTGTGTGTGAGAGAGAGAGAGAGAGAGAGAGAGAGAGAGAGTGTTACAAGGAATATAATTTAATGGTGTTGTAAAGTTTCCTGTACTACAGCGTTCCATGTATTATATTACTTATACCATGGTGTGTGTGTGTGTGTGTGTGTGTGTATGTGTGTGTGAGAGAGAGAGAGAGAGAGAGAGAGTGTTACAAGGAATATTTAGTATCTCGGAGACCTTGCGGTCCATTCCGAGGCGATACTCGAAGTGGAAGGAGAGATACTTTAGTGCACTATACTCTTTACAGATTGTGCAAAATACAATCTACTCTCTTTTTGAACTGCTCTACTGAGAGAGAGAGAGAGAGAGAGAGAGAGAGAGAGAGAGAGAGAGAGAGAGTGAGTGAGTGAGTGAGTGATCCGGAGCCAGCGAACGAAAGAGAGTAGGCGTACACAATCCCGCACACACACACACACGCACACACATACATACGCACACACCTGGGGCAAGAGGTAGGTAGCGACGGTAGCAGCGGCGGTGGTGGTGGTCGCCGCGGGAGAGAGAGAGATAGAGAGAAGGGGAGGGAGGGAGGGAGGGAGGTAGGTATGAGAGAGAGAGGCCGTGAGAGAGAGAGAAAGAGAGAGAGAGAGACCGTATGACCGCCATTACCTACGTCCTGCCTCCAGAGAAAATGGCCGACATTAGGCAGAGGCATCATTACGCATTTTTTTGACAAGTTCCCCCCAATATTTTTTTCGCGTGGCGCCCGTTTTCCCTGGTGTATATTTCGGGTTCGTAGGCTTTGTTTACATTGATTTTTTTCCGTTTTCCGTCGCTCTTCATTTGTGATTTTAATTTATTTGTGTACATACATTATTTGTCACCGTTTTATGGGCCTATATTTCACGTCTTATTTGTCTGAGTTTATTGTTTTGAATGTATTTTTTTTTTTTTTTTTTTTATGCTGAATCAATTATCTTGTCCTTGGTTCTTGTGTACTCTTGTTATGCTTACGACTGTATCTTATTTTGTATATCCTTCTGGCTTAGATTACTGTCCGTTTGGGCATGCGCATTTTGCTTCATGTTACGTATCTGTCTAAAAAAAAATCTCTCTCTCTCTCTCTCTCTCTCTCTCTCTCTCTCTCTCTCTATATATATATATATATATATATATATATATATATATATATATATATATATATATTTATATATATATAAATTATATATATATATATATATATATATATATATATATATATATATATATAATTATATATATACAATGTATATATATATATATATATATATATATATATATATATATACTGTATAAAATTCACATATCTAACTATATTTATATATAATTATTTATTTAACTATTTATTTGAATTAATTAATGCCATAATGTACAGTTGGCCATATAAATTTCCATTCATCCCGTTATTTGTTGAATGGAAAGAAACCTAGTATGATCAACTTACAAGGATACTTTGTTATATAACCGTTAACCCTTTCAATATACAATATTGATGATAGTAATTATTAATCAAAATATACTTGCCGACTGTACACAGATAATATGATATACTAAAAATACTTAACCCTTTCAAGATCCAATACGCATTTCTTCTCTGTTTTCTGGCTATTATTAGACGATTATATTCAGATTAGGAAGGGTATGTGGAAGTCAGAGGGTTAATTGAGATAGTCTTTACCCTTATTATTCCCACAAATTCTTCTTAAACTGTATATAATCGTCTAATGATAACCAGATTAAACTGTCAAAATAATAAATACAAAAAAATATCAATCAATTGCAATGTATTGTTTTACATTTTGCATTAGCTTGTAAAATAATTAATGTTTCTTTAGTTTTATACATTTGTGTTTATATACAATACCTCGTTCATAGGCTTTGAAGATTGTGACGCATTTTGACATTTTTTTCTGGCTATCAATAGATGATTGTATACAGTTTAGGAAGGACCTGTGGGAATAATAAGGGTAAAGACTCTCAATTAACTCTCTGACTTCCATATATCCTTCCTAATCTGAATAAATGCGTCTAACAATGACCGGAAAGCAGATAAGAAAAGCGTATTGGATCTTGAAAGTAATAATAAATCAAAGGAGTTCAAACTAGTAAATAATTCAAATTCCTCTTGATTTTCTGTTTGTAGGATTTTCTTCTTGAGTGACAAATAGGGAATGATAAAGATTGGAGAGAGAGAGAGAGAGAGAGAGAGAGAGAGAGAGAGAGAGAGAGAGAGAGAGAGAGAGAAGGCAAGACAGAGAGAGTTACTGTACATAGATACACAGACTACACAGACCTTGCGGTCCCTACTAGGTAGTCTGGACTTAATGCTAAAATAGAATTTGCTACAAAGTGGAAGGCAAGGGTAACAAAGAAGAGAGAGAGAGAGAGAGAGAGAGAGAGAGAGAGAGAGAGATGTAGGGTGAGAATCAATGAGCAAGACCAGCCGAAGTAGTTTTTACAGAGGGTGAGGGTGGTCTGGTGGAACGGGGTGTAGGCCAGACCACTAAATTGATGCCGCCGAGGGGTGCCAACAACAACAACGACCTCAAGATAAAAGAGGCCAGTACAGAAACGACCTCCAGATTTCGCAGCTAATGGACAGAGAGAGAGAGAGAGGGGGGGGGGGGGGGCAGGGTGAGAGAGAGAGACTGTGTGTGTGTGTGTTTGTGTGTGTGTAATCGGTCTGGTATACTAAAAGAAGTATATGGATAACAAAATTATTAAAATATGCAATAATAATAATAATAATAATAATAATACTATTGATAAATAATAATAATAATAATAATAATATAAATAATAATAAAAACAATAATAATAGTAATAAAATAATAATGATAATAATAATACAAATATTTAGAAGGAGTAGAAGAAGAAGAAGAACATGAAATAAGCTGAAGACAATTAAGGAACTGGAATAATGAGATAACCTTAGAAAATTTATCTTTCTCTCCTTTTCTCTCTTTCCCTGGCTTGTATCCATTCGGTGCCATTCAGCCTACTGTTTTAAGACGTTTACCCCCATCCAGGTATCAATATTTTCCCAGCATATATACAGTATATATTCTATTTTGACAGCAAGCTAAATTTTTACATTTTTCGATAGAACATATCTCCAGCGAAGCCGGATTTTTCCATACAATGCTGGCTCGCTATCGCTCGTCAGGCAGAAATCGACACGCTGGATGGGGATAAACGTCTTAAAACAGTAGGCTGAATGGGGCCGAATGAATACAAGCCAGAAAAAGAGAGAAAATGAGAGAAAGAGAAAACAAAAAGCAGGATGACCCCCCTTAACAAAGACAGCTGAATACAGATTAAAAAGGATGTGTGACTGCGGAGACTAGAAATATAGAAAGATAGATAGATAGATTGGTAGAAAGAGACAGAAAAGCTGACACGAGAGAAAACGGGAATATATGAATTTATTTTTGTCTATGGGTAAATATTTTGAAGTTAACCCCTTCTGTACCGGTGACATCCTTTTTTATCAATATCTGGCTACTGTTAGACGATTATATTCAGTTTAAAAAGGGCCTCCAGCCATTAAGGGGAGGTATTTAATTTGTTCCCTACGTTTTCATCAAGCTTAAAATTACACCCCCTAGACCCCCTTTTAATTTGTACATTTTTCGGTAGAAAAATGTCCAGGCCGGAGGCCGGTTGCTCTTAAATTACAGGCTCGCTATCGCTCGCCAGGAAAAAATCGACACCTTAATGGCACGAAAGGTCTTAAAATTGACAGAAATGGGGCAAAGTGTCTTAAAATGTCCAAACTACTAGGGCGAACGTCTTAAAATCTCAAAAGCAATGGGGCTAAACATGAGGGAGAAAGGGGTCCAGAAAAAAAAGTCCCTCAAGTGGAGGAACCTCCCCTTAAGCGGACACTGGATAGTTGTTTGGGTTTATTTATTTATATAATCATTTATTTGTTAGTTTATTGACCTCCATCATACATACACCAAAAAAAGAACATCCATTAGATCCCACTTCCAGATTAATTTGTATATTTTTCGGCAGAAAAATGTCACGGTCGAAAGCCTATTCCTCCACAATTACAGGTTTGCTATCGCTCGCCAGGAAAAAATGACACCTAAAGGGCACAAAAGGTCATATATTGACAACGCAATGGGGCGAAAGGTCTCAAAATCGACAAACTAATGGGGCAAACGTCTTAAAATCTCAAAGCTAATGGGGGGGGATAAGCATGAGGAACAAATGGACGTTTGTTGTATTTAATCTAGCAAAATATAGACGACATTGTTTCAGTTTAGGAAGGAGCTGTGGTAGTTGAAAGGGTTGGTTTAGAATTTAGATAGTTTGAAGCCTTACTATAATGCTAGAGGTCCTTCCTAAGCTGCATAAAATCGTCTAATAGTTGCCAGAATATGATGAAAAGGACGTCCCTGGTACTGAATGGGTTCATCATTTTTACTACCACAGATCATTCTTAAGGGGAGATCTCCACTTGAGGGATTTTTTTCTTGACCCCTTTCACCCTCATGTTTAGCCCCATTGCTTTTGATATTATAAAACGTTTGCCCCATTAGTTTAGCGATTTTAAGAACTTTCACCCCATATTAAGACCTTTCGTGCCATTCAGGTGTCGATTTTATCCTGGCGAGCGATAGCGAGCCTGTAATTTAAGAGGACCGGGCTTCGGCCGGGACATTTTTCTACCGAAAAATGTACAAATTTATCTTGAAAGGGGCTCAAGGGGGTGTAATCTTAAGCTTGAAGGATATCTAGGGACCAAACTAAATTCCTCCCCTTAAGAATCAATCTTCTAATCCTCTAAATCCTCTAAATATAGCTAGAATGTAATTAAATAGACGTCGTCGGTACGGTAGCGCTCATAAGTCATGGCCCAGCTATCATTATGTTTGGCTTGTTCTGTGCTGTATTAATGTCTGTCAGATGTTTAATAGGGTGGGTAAGTGTAGGAACATGTTTGTATATTTCTCTCGATATGAAGAAATGAAGCTTAGATATGGATGATACCAATTATTGAACAAAATATACTTGGTGCCGAGATATCACTTATTAGCGCGACTGTACATAAGAGTGTACATGTTATTGACAACGAAATGGGGAGAAAGATATTAAAATCGCCAAACTAATGGGCCGAACGTCATACAATCTGAAAACTAATGGGGCTAAACATGAGGAAGAAGAGGCACTAGAAAAATGGCCCATGTCTCCTTAAGGGTGTTGCGATGCTGAATAGACGAAGACATGCTTATACCCAAAAAGACATGCTTATCCCCAAAAAGACATGCTTATACCCAAAAAGACATGCTTATACCCAAAAAGACATGCTTATACCCAAAAAGACATGCTTATACCCAAAAAGACATGCTTATACCCAAAAAGCGGAAAGTTGACAAGATTGAGGGCGGATTTTTTCTGGACCCCCTTTTCCATTATGTTTATCCCATCAGTTTTGAAATGTTAAGACGTTTGCCCCATTAGTTTGGTGATTTTAAGACCCTTTTCCCCATTTCCTTGTCAATTTTATGACATTGCGTGCCATTTCGGTATCGATTTTATCCTGGCGTGCGATAGTGAGCCTGTAATTTAGGAGGAACATTTGTCTACTGAAAGATGTGGCAAATCTATCTCGAAGGGGGTTCTTG
>CM064532.1:33024876-33047376 GCA_032716605.1 Paralithodes platypus | reverse complement strand
TGATCAATGAATGTTGACTATAAAGGCTCTCGTGTGATACTGGCTTAAGGGGAGGTTTTTAGTGTGTTTCCTAGACTTCCATCAAGTTTGAAATTACACCCCCTTGACCCCCTTTCAAGATAAATTTGTACATTTTTCGGTAGACAAATTTCCCGGCCGAAGGCCGGTTCCTCTTAAATTACAGGCTTGCTATCGCTCGCCAGGAAAAAATCGACACCTAAATGGCACGAAAGGTCTTAAAAGTGACATAAATGGGGCGAAAGTTCATAAAATCGCCAAACTAATGGGGCAAACATCTTAAAATCTCAAAAACAATGGGGCTAGACATGAGGGAGAAAGGGGTCAAGAAAAAAAAGTCCCTCAAGTGGAAATCTCCCCTCAAGTTGAACAAGGGATAAGATAATTTCCTTAGTATTATTTATTATCTGTTTTCTGGCCATTATTGACGATTCTATTCAGATTGGGAAGGGTTAAGGGGAGGTATTTAGTTTGTTCCCTACTTTTTCATCAAGCTTAAAATTAACTTTTTCATCAAGCTTAAAATTACACCCCCTAGACCCCCTTTCAAGATAAATTTGTAAAATTTTCGGTAGAAAAATGTCCCGGCCGGAGGCCGGTTGCTCTTAAATTACAGGCTCGCTATCGCTCGCCAGGAAAAAATCGACACCTTAACGGCACGAAAGGTCTTAAAATTGACAGATATGGGGCTAAATGTCTTAAAATATCCAAATTACTAGGGAGAAGGTCTTAAAATCTCAAAAGCAATGGGGCTAAACATGAGGGAGAAAGGGGTCCAGAAAAAAGTCCCTCAAGTGGATATCTCTCCTTAATGGAGGTCAGAGGGTAAAATGAGAGTCTTTACCCGTATAATTCCCACAGATTCATCGTAAAGTGTCTTAAGGTCGTCTGATGATAGCCACCATGAACTGACTACATACGCCACAATCTTCAAAGGGTTAAGGGGAGATTTCCACTTGAGGGATTTTTTTCTGGACCCCTTTCTCTCTCATGTTTAGCCTCATTGCTATTGAGATTTTAAGACGTTCGCCCCCTTTAGTTTGGCGATTTTAAGAACTTTCGCCCCATTTCTGTCAATTTTAAGAACTTTCGTGCCATTTAGGTGTCGATATTTTCCTGGCGAGCGATAGCAAGCCTGTAATTTAAGAGGAACTGGCCTTCGGCCGGGACATTTTTCTACCGAAAAATGTACAAATTTATCTTGAAAGGGGGTCTAGGGGGTGTAATTTTAAGCTTGATGGAGGTCTAGGGAAGAAACTAAATATCTCCCCTTAAGATAGGTGTTTAGTTATGAAAACCTATTAGATACACTCGGTAGTGTGAGTGTTGGTTTTATCTGTGTTTGTGCGTTTGTTTTATGTTGTGTTTTGTGTTGTCCCTGTTCTTGCTCTGTCTCGAGTCAGCCCCACCCCCTCCTAGAAAAAATAAAATCAATAAATAATAAAATAATATAGAATAAAAATAAAAATGGGAAAAGTGGGGATTGGGCCTGAGCATATAGATAGATAGTTAGATAGCTTAGATACACCATTAAGGGGGGGGCCTGTTTTTTTGTATTTCTCTCCTTTCTCTCTTTCCCTTGCTTGTTTCCATTCAGCCCCATTCAGCCAACTATGTAAAGACGTTTATCCCCATCTAGGTGTCGATTTCTTCATGGCGAGCGATAGCGAGCCAGCATTATATGAAAGAATCCGGCTTCGCCGGAGACATTTTTCTATCGAAAAATGTACAAATTTAGCCTGCTGTCAAAAACATTTCAAAGATATGCTGGCTCGCTACCGCTCACCAGTAACAAAATTACACCTGGATGGGGATAAACGTCTTAAAACAGTAGGCTGAATGGGGCCAAATGGATACAAGCCAGAGAAAGATAGAAAAAAAAAAAAAAAGCAGGTTAACCCCCTTCTATCTATCTATCTATCTACATGCTCAGGCCCAATCCCCATTTTGGGGGTAGCCGACTCAAGACAGAGCAAGAACAGGGAAAACACAAAAACAACATAAAACAACGAATAAACACAGATAAAAAGCACCAACTCACACACATCCAGGTCAGCCAGGAGAAGACCCAGAGACCAGGGTCACCAAGGTCGCTCCAGCCCTCCCCCGGCCCCCGACCACCCGGAGAGGTTCCGATCTCGGCAGGCAGACATGCAGCGGAGCCAAAGCCACAAGCCCTCCCACCAGGCGCACCCTTCATATTAAACCCCCTTAATTAAGTGAATGTTATACTGTCTATAGCATACTATGTTTCTTTTCAGCTGATGATAAACTGAGTCCCTTAGCAGCAAATTGTTCGATACTTAAGGCGAGGCAGACCGTTTTTCTGGACCCCCTTCTCCCTAATGTTTAGCCCCACTTGTTTTGAGATTATAAGATGTTCGGCCCATTAGTTTGGCGATTTTAACACCTTTCGCCCCACTTTGTTGTCAATTTTAAGACCTTTCGTGCCAGTTAGGTGTCGATTATTTCCTGACGAGCGAAAGCGAGCCTGCAATTTTAAGAGGAATCGGCCTTCGGCCGGGACATTTTGCTACCGAAAAAATTACAAATTTATCTTGAAGAGGGGTCTAATTGGTGTTTTTCTAAGCTTGATGGAGGTCTAGGGAGGAAACTAAACAAAAATATGAATAAATTAATTAATAGACCAAACAAACGGCCAGCCTCCCCTTAAGGGAAAAATATGAAATAAGACCAAGTTTATATATTTAGCAACCAATTTCACTACAAAATCTTCAAAATAACTGAGAAATCTCGAGGGGAACTTTGCAATTTACCGTCAGTTGAAAAGAAACCGAGTATAGTTATTAAAGTATGGGAGTAAACACACATTAGGGTTATCATTTTCTTTTCAGAGTTCTTTAATTGTCTATTTTGTGTGTTCTTGTAATTATTACTGTAAACATCAAAGTTATACTACTACATCTACTACTACTACTACTACTACTGCTACTACTACTACAAGTAATACAAATATTAATTACTACTAATAATAACAGTATATATTTATATCACGTTAATTTTTACCATACGTAGTTGTAGTAGTAGTAATATTAGTAGCAGTAATAGTAGTAGTAGTAGTAGTAGTAGTAGTAGTAGTAGTAGTAGTAATGCTCATACTATTATGTAGGCATTTTTTGTTATATATATATATATTACTGTTTATACAATACATACATGAATGTATTATAATAATTATACAATAATTTGATTGTAAGGATAAATAAACTATGCTCAGATGTATCATGTTTTATTCCCATGCCAGACATTGTATTAAGGGCAGATCGCCACTTCAGGGATTTTTTTCTTGACCCCTTTCTCCCTCATGTTTATCCCCATTGCTTTTGATATTATAAAACGTTCGCCCCATTAATTTAGCGATTTTAAGAACTTTCACCCCATATTAAGACCTTTCGTGCCATTCAGGTGTCGATTTTATCCTGGCGAGCGATAGCGAGCCTGTAATTTAAGAAGAACCGGCCTATGGCCGGGACATTTTTCTACCGAAAAATGTACACATTTATCTTGAAAGGGACTCAAGGGGGTATCATTTTAAGCTTGATGGAGGTCTAGGGAACAAAGTAAATACCTCCCCTTTAGCCAGAATCCCAAGTATATTGAGGAAGGATGGGCGTATTAATTGCCTGCTTTATACTCTACTGTGTTTATTGAGGAAGGATGGGCGTATTAATTGCCTGCTTTATACTCTACTGTGTTTATTCTCTTTTGTTTAGTTTCCTCCCTAGACCTCCATCAAGCTGAGAAATTAAAAACCCAAGACCCTCCTTCAAGATATATTTGTACATTTTTCGATATTTACATTACAGGCTCGCTATCACTCGCCAGGACAAAAATCGACACGTAAATGACCAGAAAAGTCTTAACATTGACAAAGAAATGGGGCGAAAGATCTTAAAATCGCCAAAGTAATGGGCCGAAACGTCATACAATCTGAAAACTAATGGGACTAGACATGAGGAAGACGGGGAACCAGACAAACGAACCGTCTCCCCTTAAAGAGACTATTAAAGAGACTATTAAAGATAAGCCCTAAAAGACCCTGCCCAGACGGTGTGTAAGTGAGAGTAATTATCTGAACACTAGGGGAGGAACAGGGAGAGAGAGAGAGAGAGAGAGAGAGAGAGAGAGAGAGAACAAATAATACAAATAATAATAGTAATAATAATTAAGTGTATTTTCACAGAGAGAGAAAGAAAGAGAGAGAGAGAGAGAGAGAGAGAGAACAAATAATACAAATAATAATAGTAATAATAATTAAGTGTATTTCCACAGAAAGAGAGAGAGAGAGAGAGAGAGAGAGAGAGAGAGAGAGAGAGAGAACAAATAATACAAATAATAATAGTAATAATAATTAAGTGTATTTCCACAGAAAGAGAGAGAGAGAGAGAGAGAGAGAGAGAGAACAAATAATACAAATAATAATAGTAATAATAATTAAGTATTTCCACAGAGAGAGAGAGAGAGAGAGAGAGAGAGAGAGAGAGAGAGAGAGAGAGAGAGACCTCAAAGACGAAAGCTGGCCTATGATAAGAAAGGTGATACAACTGAGAGAGAGTTACACAGAGTTACACAGATACTCAGACCACACAGACCTTGCGGTTTCTTCAGCATGATGACGTCATTTTCGCCTCATTCTGGTTACCCTTAGACGTTTTTGGTTAGCTTATAATCTATCTCTAGGACTCAAAGGGGTAAATTCAAACTAGTACTAATAATAATAATAATAATAATAATAATAATTGGTTGTACTGTATGTGTGGGTGGGTGTATCTGGCTCTCTCACTCTCTGAACTTTGGGGGAGACACTTGTTGCAGGCACATTTACCTTTTGTCTCCTTCATGGACAGAAATAAAATAAAAAAGAGAGGCATGCATAACCAGCATGGCCTCCTATTGACCCTTGTGTGTGTGTGGGTGGGTGTGTAGGTGTGTGTGTGGGTGGGTGTGTGTGTATGTGGGTGGGTGGGTGTATGTGTGTAGGTGTATATGTGTGTGAGCGTGTGTATGTGCATATGTGCATATGTGTGTGTGTGTGTGTATGTGTGTGTATGTGTGTATATACCGGTGTAGTGTTGAGCTGATAATGTTGAATCTGTTGCTCATTATCGGAACCCACACAGGGTAATGCAGTGATCACGGTTTTCATTGCAGATCAGTTGCAAACGTTTATTTACTCTCACGTAACGACTCTCTCAATTAACCCTATGACGTTCCATTAATGTGAATAAAATTGTTTAATAATAGCCAGAAAACAGAAAAGAAATGCGAATTGGATCTTAATTGAAATGGTAAATATGATATGAATATGATATGTTCATATTTGATAACCTTATATAGATGACTATAAAATATTGTTTAAGGGGAGTTTTTTAGTTTGTCGATTTTGTCCTGGCGAGCGATAGCGAGCCTGTAATTTAAGAGGAACCGGCTTTCAGCCGGGACATTTTGCTACCGAAAAATGTACAAATTTATCTTGAAAGGGGCTCAAGGGGGTGTAATCTTAAGCTTGAAGGATATCTAGAGACCAAACTAAAAACCTCCCCTTAAGCATGTGTTTTCCTCCCACAGCCACAATGCAGATTTATAATGACAACTTAATACATCCAACACATAGATAAATATATAAACAAATAAATATATAAATATTTTAATATATAAATTAATATATAAATTGATTAATACATACAAACATGTAGAATAAATAAATTAATATAGATAAATGTATAAATGAATGAATTAATAATATATTTATATAAATTTCACTCCAACACCAAACACCTCCTAATGAAATTAATGAAAGTAGGTGATCCACCGGGATTCGAACCTGGGTTACCACACACATATATTAAACACTCTAACCATTACACTATCAAGCCAATAAGGAACTAAAAAACAAAACTAAAAACTCAATCCGAGGACCTAAATTACCCCAAATGGACAAGCCCTAAGTATTCCAACATGACCGAATTCAGTGGTCAGTAATTACCCAGTTTGGGAAAAGTTGCAGCAGGTAACAAGCTGGAAAAATCACGGTGATAAAAAAACAAAAAATATTATAACTGAGCAAATATTAAACTGACCATATAGTTCAGATATATGGACTTAGAAAAAACAAACTATATATCAAACTATGCACATATAATATAGGTGTTGGTTGTGGTAGTGATGGTAGTGGTTGTGGTAGTTCAATTCAATTCAATTCAATTGTCTTTATTTCATAATATATACAAAATTTACATTCATGTACATATTACATATCCATTAAAATAATTTAGAAAAGTAAAATAGCTGAAAAGGTATACACATGAATTGCTACAACTCTTGTTTATTTACAGTATAGCCTATAATCAAATACATATTTTATGATATCATCTTTAGCAACCGCATTTAGTTATGAATAATTATATGACATCCTAGATAGACCGAAGAAGCATCACCTTGTATTTGGGTCATAAGACACGGGAGCCCGTCGTTCTTCATGTCGCTGAACCCATAGGATTCTAGAGTAGATTGTGTTAAGATCATACTTCCATACATCAATATTATAGGTCTTATGAAATAGATTTTCAACATTGTTTATAAACAAGTCCAGACTGCAAGTATTGCCAATTAGTATTAATTATAAGATTATTAGACTTGGCTATTCTGTGAAAATATCTTGCCTGAATAAGAGCAACGTGATGCTTCGGCAGTAATTGTTCACATGACTCTGCCACCTCATGGTTACTGGTATAGAAAGGTACACCAAGGATCCGCTTCATTGACTTGTTGATAGCTAAGGCAAAAGTTTTGAAGATACCTGTAGAAAAAGTCTTACAATTGTTCCAGAGTGGAAGTCCAAAGTCTGGCTTACAATACGCATTGTATAAATATAAAAGTGTTTTCTTATCAACATATGAAACATTTCTAATTACTGTATTAAAACTTGAATAAAATGTTTTCAGCCTTAAATCAACGTCATCATTGTCATGTAGAGAAGAAGAGATCACATGGCCCAGATACTTAAACGATTTTACTAGGTCTAGTTCATCATCATGTAATTTTATGGTATTACCCGAAGATTGGTTTCCTTTCCTTTTGAATTTCATGCATTTTGTCTTGTTTTTATTAATAATCAAACCATGTTTTTCTAATTCAATTTTCAATTTAATATACAATTTGTCCATATCACCATGTTCGTGAGCAATAAGACCTATATCGTCGACATAGGCCAAAATATTAATGTTTGTTATTCCCAGTTGACACCCTTGATTCATATTAGACAGTTCTTCTATAATATTATCTATATATAGTTTAAATAAAAAGGGGGATAGTATTCCTCCCTGCCTTACTCCCCTCTCCACATAATAAAAGGATCCCTGGTGCCCCTTCCATGTCACATTAGCTAATTGATTTATGAGGTAATGCATAAGAAAATACACTAAGTCCACTGGGACTCCCTTATTCAATAATTAGTGGTAGTGGTTGTGGTAGTGATGGTAGTGGTTGTGGTAGTGATGGTAGTGGTTGTGGTAGTGATGGTAGTGGTTGTGGTAGTGATGGTAGTGGTTGTGGTAGTAGTTGTGGTAGTGATGGTAGTGGTTGTGGTAGTGATGGTAGTGGTTGTGGTAGTGATGGTAGTGGTTGTGGTAGTGATGGTAGTGGTTGTGGTAGTGATGGTAGTGATGGTAGTGGTTGTGGTAGTGATGGTAGTGGTTGTGGTAGTGATGGTAGTGGTTGTGGTAGTGATGGTAGTGGTTGTGGTAGTGATGGTAGTGGTTATGGTAGTATGATAACAATACAACACGTAAACTAACAGGGAACATGATTATTATTGCCTACATGCTAATTACACGACACCACATTAACTTAACCCCTTGACTATCATGACGTAATGTTAATCTTATTCTGGTTACCATTAGACGATTTTCTTGAGACTGTAATCTACCTATAGGACTCAAAAGGTATGGCACGAAAGGTATTAATAAAGAAATGGAAACGTCTTAAAAGCTCATAACTAATGGGAACTAAACATGGGAGTTCAGAAAAAACGCAAGTACCTCCCATTAATCGCTTGTTTAGAATTATCAAACCTCCCACCAATTAACCCTCTCAAGATCCAATACGCATTTCTTTTCTGTTTTCCGGCTATTGTTAGACGATTATATTCAGATTAGGAAGGGTATATGGAAGTCTGAGGGTTATTAGAGATAGTCTGTACCCTCATAATTCCCATCGATCCTTCTTAAACTAAAAATTCAGACTCGCTTTCGCTCGCCAGCAAAAAATCGACACCTACATGGCCTGAAAGGTGTTAATACTGACAAATAAATGGGGTGAAATGTATTAAAATTGCTAAAGTATGGTGCGAACGTCTTAAAATGTAAAAACTAATGGGGCTAAACAGGAGTGAGAAGGCCCAGAAAAAGCAAAGGAAGATTTGTAGAGCATATCCTATACTATTGTTCTGGTATGTCAAAAGTCGCTACACAACTCCTGCTACCGACTGTACCGTTCTCTGGAGGCAGTCTTCATGGAACCAGTTATATTTTCTCTACACAACTCCTGCTACCGACTGTACCGTTCTCTGGAGGCAGTCTTCGCGAAACCAGTTATATTTTCTCTACACAACTTCTACTCCTGCCTGTAGTTTCCCTTGAGGTAGTCTTCGCGAAACCCGTCCTAGTTTCTCAGGGTAGGATACTGGATGCCTCGCCAAGCACAGCAAGTACCCGTCGTGGTGTTCCTTATGATGATACCAGTGATCTCTTTATTTAACTCTTAAATTAATCAGAAGAAATATATGAGTAACTTGTTTCAGCCATTTCAAAGCATTTACAAGAAGAGAGTTTCTAAGTTCTTTTATAATACGTTATAATGCATGTTGAGACTGTTTACTATTGAAGTCTCTCTCTCTCTCTCTCTCTCTCTCTCTCTCTCTCTCTCTCTCTCTCTCTCTCTCTCTCTCTCTCTCTCTCTATCTATAATATATATATAATATATATATATATATATATATATATATATATATATATATATATATATATATAGGAAACTACTTAGATATATAAGATGTTATAATATACTTTATTTGTGTATTAAAACATGGCAAAGGAGTGCTTGAAGTATACTAATTAACCCTTTCAAGATATAATACGCATTTATTTTCTATTTTCTGGCTATTATTAGACGATTTTATTCTGATTAGCAAGTCATATGGAAGTCAGAGGGTTAATTGGGTTAGTCGTTACTCTCATAATTCCCACAGATCCTTCTCGTACTGTATACAATCATCCACACAATCACCCCTACCCCTTCCAACCACTTGCTAGACACAAACACATACAGACACCCATTGCAATCATACATACAGACACCCATTACAATCATACATACACATAAAACCACTCAAGTAAACACACACACACACCTACCCCCTCCCACACACACACCTACCCCCTCCCACACACACAATCACCCCTACCCCCTCCCCCACACACCTACCCCCTCCCACACACACACCTACCCCCTCCCACACACACACCTACCCCCTCCCACACATACAATCACCCCTACCCCCTCCCACACACACAATCACCCCTACCCCCCCCCACACACACAATCACCCCTACCCCCTCCCACACATACAATCACCCCTACCCCCTCCCACACACACACCTACCTCCTCGCACACACACAATCACCCCTACCCCCTCCCACACATACACCTACCCCCTCCCACACACACAATCACCCCTACCCCCTCCCACACATACAATCACCCCTATCCCCTCCCACACACACACCTACCCCCTCCCACACACACAAACACCCCTACCCCTCCCACACACACACCTATCCCCTCCCACACTCACAATCACCCCTAACCCCTCCCACACCCACAATCACCCCTACCCACTCCCACACACACAATCACCCCTATCCCCTCCCACACACACAATCACCCCTACCCCCTCCCACACACACAATCACCCCTACCCCCTCCCACACACACAATCACCCCTACCCCTCCCACACACATACCTACACCCTCCCACACACACAATCACCCCTACCCCTCCCACACACAATCACCCCTACCCCCTCCCACACACACAATCACCCCTACCCCCTCCCACACACACAATCACCCCTACCTCCCCCCACACACCCAATCACCCCCACCCCCTACCACACACACAACCACCCCTACCCCTCCCACACACACAATCACCCCTACCCCCTCCCACACACACAATCACCCCTACCCCCTCCCCACACACACAATCATCCCTACCCACTCCCACACACAATCACCCCTACCCCCTCCCACACACACAATCATCCCTACCCCCTCCCACACACACAATCACCTCTACCCCCTCCCACCACACCAAAAAAACACACACACACAATCCCCCCTCCCCCACACAGACAGAACACACACAGAACACACAGCATAATATATCCATGTGCCTGGCTCTGTTTACTGGCACTCTTAGCACCGGGTGGGAATCATTTGCTCGCGATATGCCTAATGAGTTGGTGGGTAGCTTACAAAATGGCCGGCGGGTTGGGCTGGCATTAGGAGAGCTTGGTAGAACAGGGTGCTGATTCTGTTGTTCATATGGCTTAGAGGATTTCATCTTGATTCCTCCTCTCCCTTGTATAATGAGGTCACGGTATTACTATTACGCTTCATTATTAGGTTTTGTAATGAACACCATATTATACTTATTAATTTAACCCTATCAGGCTCCGATGGCGCATTTCATTTCAGGAGGGTAGCGACTGTACAGTGGCGCTAATAAGTGATGTCCCGGCACCAAGTATATTTTGATTAATAATTGGTATCAGCAATATCTAAGCTTCATTTCTTCATATCGAGTGAAATATACAAACACGTTCCTACACTTACCCACCCTATTCAACATCTGACACACATTAATACAGCGCAGGGCGAGCCAAACGTAATGACAGCTGGGACAGGACTTATTAGCGCGACTGTACTTATCATTGCAATCACAGCTATTAGTGTATATTAGTGACTGAATATGAATACGGCACAACCCTGTTGCAAATATGTAGGCCAAAACTCTTGAACATTAAGGGGAGATTTCCACTTGAGGGATTTTTTTCTTGACTCCTTTCTCCCTCATGTTTTGCCCCATTGCTTTTCTAATTTTAAGACGTTCGCCCCCTTATTATGACGATTTTAAGAACTTTCGACCAATTTCTGTCAATTTTAAGACCTTTCTTGCCATTTAGGTGTCGATTTTATCCTGGCTAGCGATAGCGAGCCTGTAATATAAGAGGAACCGGCTTTCAGCCGGATTTTTTTTTCTACCGAAAAATGTACATATTTATCTTGAAAGAGGGGGTCTAGGGGATGTAATTTTAAGCTTGATGGAGGTCTAAGCAACACACTAGAAACCTTCCCTTAACCTCTATATATCACACACGACTAGAATGATCCACCTAGTGCTTCTACCGTTTGGGAAGGATCAGCCAGGGAATAGGTGAGGACATTAACAGCCCATTTCCTCTAGCCCCTGTTGAGTTACAGAAGTTAGGGTTCACGATTTATGGCCTACTTAACCCCTTGAAGCTCTGACGCATTATAGCAGTTTATTTTGGCTATCATTAGACGATTTTATACAGATTAGGAAGAATCTGTGGATATTAAGAGGATACATACTATCTCAATCAACCCTTTGACTTCCGTATACCGTTACAAATCTGAATAAAATCGTCTAACAGTAGCCAGAAAACAGAACCGAAACGCGTATTGGAGCTTGAAAGGGTTAATTGGAACAGTGTATAGTAATTACCACCAACAATAATATGGTTGGTCTAAGGGTACAAGCCCAGGCAACAAGATGGCACCGGGTGACCTGCTGGCTCCGGGTACCATGTTCTGTTAGGTACTCTTGTTGGCATGGAGTAAGCTCACTGCTGCTTTGGCCCCGGAAATTATTGGAGCCCAAAAAAATTATCTGGGGGAAAAAAATGATAATGAAGGAAAAGGAAATGTGTGAGTGGATTAAACAGGAATAAAAATATGCAAATGACTGTTAATTAGGAATTGAGAGCTTTTTGTTTTATCAATTGTGTAGGGATACGTGAATTGTCCTGACAATTATTCTCAGGGGAACTGAAAATTGTAGAACTATGGATTATGGGAGCATATTGAAAACCGTATTAATGAATAATGTTGTTTAGATATCTATAATCTATGTTGTATTAATGAATAATGTTGTTTAGATATCTATAATCTATGTTGTATTAATGAATAATGTTGTTTAGATATCTATAATCTATGTTGTATTAATTTCACCACAACACCAATACCCCCAATGAAATTAATGAAAGCATTATACAGTATGTGATCCACCAGGATTCGAACCCGGGTTATCGCACACAGATTTTAGACACCTTAACCATTACACCACCAAGACGGTTAAAGGTGTATGCACACACCTACGACTTATTATCCATATATCTATATTATATAAATATAATTAGGATTTTGTTGATGCACTATTATAGGTCTAAGAAAAACGTTCATAAGCATTGACAAATTAACCCCTTCAGACTCATATGACGCAGAGGTTGGCAGATTAGCAATAAGAAATAGAGTTCTCTCACTCCTATAATTACCTCTCCAAAATTAGTTTTCTGCCCACAGCTAACTCAAAGACAACTGCAGAGGTTGAAGTAACTAAACTAAAGGTTTCTAAATACCCCTGATGGTAACAAAGGCTTTAAAGTATCCCTAATAAGCTCAGCATTGCGTCATATGTCGAAGAGGGTTAAGGAAAAGGATCTGTAAATCTTGGTTAAGTTTCATATAGCAAGCGAAATTACTCAAGACGATAGATTATAAATATGTAAGATCATATTAACTCCTTGAGGATCATGACACGTATTGACAGGTGGGGATAAACGTCTTAAAACAGTAGGCTGAATGGGACCGAATGGATAGAAGCCAAAGGAAGAGAGAAAAGGAGAGAACAAAAGCAGGTGACCCCCCTTAATGGGTTGAATTTACCATCAGGTGGATAAATACCGACTATAGTGAATCCCAGGGGAATGATTTGGGTGGTTCAGGCAGTCTTCCAAAATAGTTCGTATTATTAATATTCCACAGTTCTTCAATAACATACCTTTATATTATATGAGCCTCCATGTATGCAAGTTAGTCAGTATAATGAAAGAGTCTATTGTTGGGGAGGGTATTGACTTTTAATATCATAAGCAGAATAGAGTGAGGACTTATAATTCACAAAATCACCCTATATTAGCCTAGATAGGAATAACCCATACCAAACCGGTGACGTCCTTTTCATTATATTCTGGCAACTATTAGGCGATTATGTCAAGCTTAGGAAGGACCTCTACCCATTAAAAGGCTACCGACTATCTCAAATAATCCATGTAGCTACCATATATCCTTCCTAAGCTTCATAAAATCGTCTAAATGTAGCTAGAATAAAGTATAACAGACGTCGCTGGTACTGAAAGGAATGACAGCACAAAGTGAGGACTTAAGGGGAGGTTTTTAGTTTGGTCTCTAGATACCCATCAAGCTTAAGATTACACCCCCTTGAGCCCCTTTCAAGATAAATTTGTACATTTTCGGTAGAAAAATGTCCCGGCTGAAAGCCGGTTCCTCTTAAATTACAGGCTCGCTATCGCTCGCCAGGATAAAATCGACACCTAAATTGCACGAAAGGTCTTAAAATTGACGGAAATGGGGGCGAAAGTTCTTAAAATCGCCAAACTAATGGGGCGACTGTCTTAAAATCTCAAAAGCAATGGGGCTAAACATGAGGGAGAAAGGGGTCCAGAAAAAAATCCTTCAAGTCGATATCTCCCCTTAAAGTGAACAGACTTGGTATCAATCAAGAAAATTGATACCTCATTATATAGAAAATAACCCTGTATTAGCTTCGATAAGAGTAGTTAGAACGAAATGATGACTTATGTAGTCAACAAATTCACCCTACATTAACCTAGAGAGGAATAGCAGAACAGAGTGATGCCTCATTCTGAACATAATCACCCTGCATTAGCCTCGATAGGAATAGTTAGAACGAAATTAGGACTTATATAGTGTACACAATCACCCTATGTTAGCCTAGATAGAAATAGCAGAACCAAATGAGAACCTATGTTATATTATACAATCACTCAATATTATCCTCGATCAAAGTAGCAGCACGAAATGAGGACTTATAGTCGACAAAAGCACCCTATATTAGCATCGATAGGAATAGTAGAGCAAAATGATGATGCATAGTGTACAACATCATTTTATATTAGCCTCAGTCAAAATCAAACAAAGCTTCCTTAATCAATACTAGCATCTAATTGCAGTCTCAGAGAGCAACAATTTTGTTTCTATGTATACTTCACATGTCTCACTCCCTAGACTGGAACAAGACCTCACGGGCTTCACTGTTCATTGTAAAGCGGTGAATGTTAAGGCTCTCAGCCTATGCCCGAGAGGATGTAAGTTGGAATATAGAAAAAAAAAAAAAAAAAACTTACCTAATATTTAATTTATTTTAAGCATACTGAGTAGGTCACATATAAACTATAAAATATATTAAGAACCACTACTAATTATTATAGCTTGAATATTTTTGATTACATCTAATAATTGTTTAGCAACTATGTGCTGTTTAGCTTCATATATTTTATTTATACCTATATAGCTAGCTAGCTAATATGAACTACTTCTTAGCTAGCTGCACTTGCCACACTAATTAGTATATGTACCGTCATTCTTATTGTGTATGTACCTATTGGCAATAAAACACCAATACAAAACAAAACAAAACAAAAATAGGATTAGCAAAACAAACTGAGGACTTAAGGGGAGGTATTTAGTTTGTTCCCTAGACCTCCATAAAGCTTAAAATGACACCCCCTTGAGTCCCTTTCAAGATATATTTGTACATTTTTCGGTAGAAAAATGTCCCGGCCGAAGGCCAATTCCTCTTAAATTACAGGCTCGCTATCGCTCGCCAGGATAAAATTGACACCTGAATGGCACGAAAGGTCTTAATATGGGGTGAAAGTTCTTAAAATCGCTAAACTAATGGGGCAAACGTTTTATAATATCAAAAGCAATGGGGCTAAATATGAGGGAGAAAGGGGTCAAGAAAAAAATCCCTCGAGTGGAGATCTCCCCTTAAAGTGTACAAAATCACCCTATAATATCCTAGAAAGGAATATCAGAATAAAATGAGGACTTCTAGTGAACAAAATCACCCTATATTTACCGTGAAAGGAACAGCAAAATAAAATGAGGACTTACAGTGAACAAAATCACCCTATACAAGCCTAGATAAGTGTAACAGAACAGAGTGTCACCCCATACTGTACAACATCACCCTGTCTTAGCCTCGATAGGAAGAGTTAGAACGAAATACGGACTTATATAGTGTACGAAATCACCCTGTATTACCCTCAGTAGGAGTAACAGAACACATGGATATCCCATACTGGAGAAAATCACCCTATATTAAGGGGAGGTCTCCACTTGAGGGAGTTTTTTCTGGACCCCTTTCTCCCTCATGTTTAGCCCCATTGCTTTTGAGATTTTAAGACGTTCGCCCTAGTAGTTTGGACATTTTAAGACACTTTGCCCCATTTCTGTCAATTTTAAGACCTTTCGTGCCATTAAGGTGTCGATTTTTTCCTGGCGAGCGATAGCGAGCCTGTAATTTAAGAGCAACCGGCCTCCGGCAGGGGCATTTTTCTACCGAAAAATGTACAAATTTATCTTGAAAGGGGGTCTAGGGGGGTGTAATTTTAAGCTTGATGAAAACGTAGGGAACAAACTAAATACCTCCCCTTAACCTAGTTAAGAGTACTAGAACAAAGTGCGAACCTATATTACTGCATATACAATCACCCTATATTAGCCTTGATAGAAGTGGATGACCAAAGTGAGAACCAATGCTGTACAAAATCACCCTGTATTATTAGCCTAAATCGGACAAGCAGAAGAAAATGAGGACTTAAGGGGAGATTTCCACTTGAGGGATTTTTTTTTCTTGACTCCTTTCTCCCTCATGTTTAGCCCCATTGTTTTTCTAACTTTAAGACGTTCGCCCCATCATTTTGACGATTTTAAGAACTTTCGACCCATTTCTGTCAATTTTAAGACCTTTCGTGTCATTTAGGTGTCGATTTTATCCTGGCGAGCGATAGCGAGCCTGTAATTTAAGAGGAACCGGCTTTCAGCCGGGACATTTTTCTACCGAAAAATTTACAAATTTACCTTGAAAGTGTCTCAAGGGGGTGTAATCTTAAGCTTGATGGATATCTAGAGACCAAACTAAAAACCTCCCCTTAAAATGTACAAAATCACCCTGTATTACCCTAGATAGGAATAACAGAACGAAATGTGGACATATAGTGAACAAAATCACCCTATAATAACCTATATAGGAGTAACAGAAGAAAGTGAGAACCTATACTATACACAATCACCCTATATTAGCCTAGATCGGAATACCAGAACTAATCAGAGCGCTTTGATCTCCAAGCTTATCTATTTCATATGCACAGACAAATAGAACGGCCAATATATATCTGTTTGAGAGGGAATAGACCGACAGAGGGATCCAAATGGCCGCTCCAGTGTAACGAGTAATAATATGGGGAAATGGCAATCACTCGACTCGGTTCACGGTAATTCGTTTGGATGGAAAATTTGGTGATTAGCCGAAATTGGAAATGTTAATGGTTATTAGTTGATCTCATGGGTGTGGGCGTATAACAAAGACGGATTACTTGTCACGGCCTAAGGCCGATTCCTCCATAATTACAGGCTCCCTATCACTCACCAGGAAAACAATTGACACCTAAAGGGCACGAAAGGTGTCAATATTGACTAAGAAATGGGGCGAAAGGATCTGAAAATCGACAAACTAATGGGGCAAACGTCTTAAAATCTCAAAGCTAATGGGGATAAGCAGGAGGAAGAAAGGGGACCAGAAAAACGGCCTATCTCCCCTTAACTTGCATATTTGGATCTTGAATGGGGTAGTCTTTGTTCATATTGTTCTGGCTTAGACGATGCTATGCAGTTTAAGAAGGACCTGTGTTATTCAGAGGGTTTATCGAGATCATAGTTACCCAGTTGAGTCCGAGAGGTAGATCAACACCTAAAGAAATTCGTCTAATGATAACCAGAATATCATGAAAATAACGACGCGTATTGGATCTCGAAAGCGGATATTATGACTTGTTTGTGAAGAAGTCTTGAAGCATTATGTGTTGTATCCTATCATACAAAAAAAAACAAAAAAAAAACAAAAAAAAAGTGGGATTGGGCCTGAGTATAATAGATAGATAGATAGATAGATAGATAGATAGATAGATAGATCCTATCAGTGTAAACCTCCTCAACTTCCTAAGACCATCAAATATTCATGCATTTACTTAATTACTTGTACGACACAAATCATATATTGTATGTTTCTCTGTGCATTTCTTCTCTAGGCATGATTGTATTTAATTTATATTCCTAGTGTTTTTTCTCTTTATTATCTCATATATATATATATATATATATATATATATATATATATATATATATATATATATATATATATATATATATAATACCCGTTTATTCTCTTCTGTTGGTGCCCTCCTTCAATTTCAAGACTGTTGCCCCCTCTCAGACTAACATAACAGGCTGAGTACTGTGTTATGTAAACCTGTATTAGTGTGTGTGTGTGTGTGTGTGTGTGTGTGTGTGTGTGTGTGATGTTCTGAGTGTGTGTGTGTGTGTGTGTGTGTCTTAACGGTGTACACAGTTCCGGCTATTATTAGACTATTTTATTCAGATTAGGAAGGGTATTTGTAAGTCAGAGGGTTAATTGAGATAGTCCTTACCCTTATCATTCCCTCAGATCCTTCTTAAACTGTATACAATCGTCTAATGGTTGCCAGAAATTACTTATTACAAAATGTGTTCAGTATAATATGACGGATTTATTCAGGCAATTATTAGGCGAATATATCAAGTTGATTAACCCTTTGGATTTCTAGAGATCCTTCCTAAGCTATATAATATCGTTAAGTTCTAGTAGTATAAATACTTAAGGGTAGACTGGCCGTTTGTTTGGTCTATTAATTCATTTATTCATATATGTGTCTAGTTTCCTCTCTAGACCTCCATCAAGCTTAGAAAAACACCCCCTAGACCCCCCTTCAAGATAAAATTGTACATTTTTCTACCGAAAAATTTCCCGGCCGAAGGCCGGTTCCTCTTAAAATTGCAGGCTCTTTATTGCTCGCCAGGAAATAATCGACACCTAAATGGCACGAGAGGTCTTAAAATTGACAACGAAATGGGGTGAAAGGTGTTAAAATCTAAAAACTAGTGGGGCTAAACATTAAGGAGAAGGGGGTCCAGAAAAACGGTCTACCTCCCCTTATATCAAACAAAGACGCCTTGTTAGTGAAAGAGAAAAAAAAAAAAAAAAAATGAAGTTACGAAATTAATCTAAGGCTTTTAATAATACCCACTATACATTACATTATCCAATTTTGAATGTGCTGCCGAAGTGATGACATGGTGGAGTAGTGTTGTGTTAGAAAGATAAACTAGGATAGAACTAAAGATAACTAGGGGGTATTTTTTTAAAGGTTGATGGAGGTCTAGCGAGGAAACTCAAAAATAAAGACATAACTAAATATATATAGACCAAAAACCAAGCACTACCCCCTTAACCCCTTCCTTACCGGCAACGCATTTGTAACATTAATCTGGCTACTATTAGACGATTTTATTCAGTTTTATTCAGCATTTAATAGGCCTCGAACTATCTCACTTAACCCTCTTTACTGCCACAGATCCTTCTTAAACTGCACTAAATCGTCTAAATATAGCTAAAATAAAATACAATAGACGCCGCCGGTACAGAAGGGGTTAAGGTAAAATACGCAACCTTATAGTTTTTTGTAATATATTCCAACTGCAGAAAGGCAACCACGTCTGAGCCGTTACAATGTATGTAATGGAAACCTATACGTTAAGGGGAGGTATTTAGTTTGTTCCCTAGACCTCCATCAACCTTAAAATTACACCCCCTTGAGTCCCTTTCAAGATAAATTTGTACATTTTTCGGTAGAAAAATGTCCCGGCCGAAGGCCGGTTCCTCTTAAATTACAGGCTCGCTATCGCTCGCCAGGATAAATAGACACCTGAATTGCACGACAGGTCTTAATATGGGGTGAACGTTCTTAAAATCGCTAAACTAATGGGGCAAACGTTTTATAATATCAAAAGCAATGGGGCTAAACATGAGGGAGAAAGGGGTCAAGAAAACAATCCCTCAAGTGGATATCTCCCCTTAAGGGGAGATGGTTCAGTTTTCTGGTCCCCCTTCTTCCTCACGTTTAGCCCCATTAGTTTTCAGATTTTAAGACGTTGGGCTCATTATTATGGCGATTTTAAGATCTTTCATCCCATTTCTTTGTCAATATTAAGACTTTTCGTGTCATTTAGGTGTCGATGTATGCTGCTGTTTCTGTCATTTCTGTCAGTTCTTTCACCTCCCTGTCACCCCACCTGTCCTCCGTCCTAGCTGTCTGTCAGAGCAAGACCTCATCCTGTCTTTTATTTTCCTTCGCTCTTCAGTTCTTCATTTTTTTTTCACATTTTTTTTCCGTTTTTTCGTGTTTTTTGTTTTGTTTTGTTTTTTCTCACCATTCCCAGTCTTCTACTATCTGGGCCTGTTAAGGGGAGATGGGTCATTTATCTGATCCTCCTTCTCCCTTATGTTTAGCCCCATTAGTTTTCTGATTTTATGACGTTCGGTCCATTTTTAGTTTGGCGATTTTAACACATTTCACCCCATTTTGTTGTCAAATTTATGACCTTTCATACTTTCGATTTGCATGCACTGACATACCTCTTTTAACCCTTCATGATACTATTACGCATTTGTTTTTTTGTTTTCTGGCTGTTATTAGACGATTTTATTTAGATTAGGAAGGGTATATGAAGGTCAGAGGGTTAATTGAAATAGTGTTTGCCGTTTTCTTTCCCATCTTTACCATCGCCTAAGGATTGCAATAATAACCCGTTCAGTAATTTTCATCGTATTCTGGCCACTATTTGACGATTTTATTCAGCTTAGGAAGGGCCTCTAGCAATGATATGGCTTGAAACTATCTCAACCAACCCTCTTAACTACCACAGATCTTTCCTAAGCTGCATAATATCGTCAACATTGAGCTAGGATAGGATATAAGACACGTCGCTGGTACTCAAAGGGTTAAACAGGCAAAATGCTGCATATTCTTCAAAGGGGAATCGTTTTTATTAACCCATTCAATACCGGTGACGTCCTTTTAGCTTTATTCTGGCTACTATTAGACGATTTTAATCAGTTTTAAAAGGGACTCCAGCAATTATTAGGCTTCGAACTATCTAACTTAACCCATTCTAAGACGAAAGATCCTTCTTAAACTGCACACAAATCGTCACAATGTAGCTAGAATAACATTTAAAAGACGTCGCCGGTACAGAAGGGGTTAAATTGCCATTCCTCCTCCTTTTCCTCCCCCTGTCAGTATCCCTGGAGCTTCCCGTCAGTAATTCCCGGCCTTCCTGTCACCTCCGCCCGTCAGTTCGTCCTGGGCCTCTCAAAATAAACGACGAGGCCTCCAATCCGTCTACCGTCCAGGAAAAAACACACCCAGGATTTTTTTTTTTTTTATCCCTCGTGTATCAATTGAGTGACTAAGGGCAGTGTCACACGTGCTGGGTTTTCGTCAATTTCTTTACGGGCAATATTTTTCTGGCATCTTCAGAATTTAAGGGGACATGGGCCGGTTTTCTGGACCACTTTCTGCCTTGTGTTTAGCCCCATTAGTTTCCAGGTGCTTAGATGTTTGCCCCATTAGTTAGTCTATTTTAAGACTATCGCCCCATTTCTTCGTCAATATTTAGACCTTTCGTGCTATTTAGGTGTCGATTTTTTCCCTAGCGAACGATAGTGAGCCAGTAATGTTGGAAGAACCGGCCTTCGGCCGGGAAATTTTTCTACCGAAAAATTTACAAATTAATCTAGAAGGGGGATCTAATGGATGTTTTTTTTTTTTTTTTTCATGGAGGTCTAGGGAGGAAACTAGAAAAATAATGAATTCATCCAAATCGCCCAAAAAGTGAACCATCTCCCCTTAAGCTGTATGAGAAATCAGTCGTCAACCCTTAAGCTACCTTCCGTCTAGTTTCCGATGTCACTGCGAAAGAGCCTCGAAATATGACGAGACCAAACTTGCTCGTCGAAAATTGCCGGAAAAAGCGCTCGTTCGTGTGACACCAGCTCGAACTCCGAATCTATTATGGAGTCGAACCCGGAATCATGACTTCTGCTCCGAAAATCTCTCTCTGACTGCAACCCATGTTACAGATTTGACTTGGCGGTCGTCACATTTTTTTTTTTTTTTTTTTTTTTGTCCCGACTAACCTACTATTTTTTTGTCTACGTCCGATTTCTAGTTTATTTGTATTCGATTCTCTGCCAAAAAAACATTGTGTCCTCTCAAAAATCGAGAACGAAATTTTTGCAACGCTGGTTTGAGTACTCGGTGTCCCCGGGGTGTTGTCTCAGAAAGGTGATTGTTTGGACTAAGCTTTGGTCCGGCTTAAGGAGGTAGTACTCGCTTTTTTCTGGACCACTTTCTCCCTCATGTTTATCCCCATTAGTTTTCAGATGTTAAGATGTTTCCCTCATTAGTTAGTCGATGTAATGACCTTTCGCCCCATTTCTTTGTCAATATTAAGACTTTTCGTGTCATATAAGTGTCAATTTTGTTCTGGCGAGCGATAGCGAGCCTGTAATACAAGAGAAACTGGCCTTCGACCAGAAAATGTTTCTATCGAAAAATGTACAAATTTATCTTGAAGGAGGGCCTTGGGAGGGTGTTTTTATAGCTTGATGGAGGTCTAGGGAGGAAACTAATACAATAATAAAATATACGTAAATGAGCCAATAAAAACGACCCATCTCCCCTTAACCCTCTCCAACATATGACACGATTTTGAGCCTATTGGGGATACTTTAAAGCCTTTGTTACTATCAGGGGTATTTAGAAACCTTTAGTTTAGTTACTTCAACCTCTGCAGTTGTCTTTTGAGTTAGCTGTGGGCAGAACACTAATTTTGGAGAGGTAATTATAAGAGTGAGAGAACTCTATTTCTTATTGCTAATCTGGCAACCTCTGCGTCATAAAAGCGTGAAAGAGTTAATATCTTTGGCTCGCGACTACGGGATTTGCTTGATACGTTCGAGCCGTCTGACTTTGATGGTAATCTTCCGGTAGTACTCTTCCTCCCGAATACTGGGGCTCTGTATTTTTGCTGGGTGTACAGTCGCGCTAATAAGTCATGTTTCGGTACCACGTATGTTTTGATCAATAATTGGTATCAGCAATATCTAAGCT
>CM064532.1:33002376-33022376 GCA_032716605.1 Paralithodes platypus | reverse complement strand
CTTAATCTGTATAAAAGCGTCTAATGATAGCCTGCATAAACTGTCAACATGTGTCATAATCATCAAAGGGTTGAATGAATCCGTGAAAGTCATATATATGAGGTACACAATATTACAGACGTTTCTATTCAGTTCTGCACCATTCGATTACTTAAGGGGGATTATTTTAGTAATTTCTTCCAATTTTGTTATTATTATACTCATATATATATATATATATATATATACTGTATAGATATATATAATATACCGATATATATATATATATATACTGTATATATATAATTTTTTTTTTTTTTTTTTTTTTTAAAGTTTACTCCCTAGACCTCTATCGAACTTAAAACAACCCCCCCCCCATCCTCCCATTCGAGATAAATGTGTACAATTTGTTGATGGAAAAATGGCATGGCCTGATTCCTATTAAATTACAGGCACGCTATTGCTCGCCAGAAAGAAATCGACACCTACATGGCACGAAAGATCTTTATATTGAGAAAGAAATGGGGCTAAGGTTCTTAAAATCGCCAAACTAGTGGGGCGAACGTCATCAAACCTCAAAACTAAGGTGGCTAAACAAGAGGTAGAAGGGGGTTCAGAAGAAAATATCTTCTTAACCCCTTCTGTACCGGCGACGTCTTTTAAAGTTTAATCTAGCTATATTTAGACGATAATGTGCAGTTTAAGAAGGATCTGTGGTAGTAAAAAAGATTAAGTGAGATAGTTCGAAGCATTTTAATTGCTGAATGCCCTATTAAAACTGCATAGAATCGTCTAATAGTAGCCATAATATAGTTCAAAGGATGGCACCGGTACTGCAGGGGTTAAGCTGGCTAATAAGATAATATTATACATTTTATTTATATTATTTTACAGACCCTGCGACCAGTATTGAAAAGGATAACCAATACAATAGTTTGGTCTTGCTGTTTACATTCAACTTGATGTCTCTTTTTATCAATGGCCATCAAAATACAACCGAACAGTTACGAGGATCAGACAGTTACGTGTCGGCGTAGTTGCGTAGTTGTGTGTGTATATGAGGTTTATGTAGTATGCATGAGTGTGAGTATGTGTTCATGTCGTGTGCGTAGAGGTGGCCAATGTGTATGTGTGTGTGTGTGTGTGTGTACATGTTACAACTATCTCGTGAAACCATGTCTAAAAACAAGTCACAATAAAGCTCCAATATCCATCGTATATTTCACATGGGACTACGATCCACGAGGTTCACTACACTATTGGATAAACAGGGTAAACCAGCCCTATTTTAACTAATTTAATATTAGTTAGTTAAAATAGGACTTCAGAGGCTATCAACCCTTCTGGATTATTATGCCAGCACACTGTAAGTAAAGAATAGCCTTAGGATTGGAGCCCCTTTGTTAGTTAGTTAGTTACAATAGGACTTCAGAGGCTATCAACTCTTCTGGATTATTAAGCCAGCACACTGTAAGTCAAGAATAGCATCAGGACTGGAGCCCCTTGTCGAGAACTCCAGTCCCTTGTAATTAAATATGTTTTAGTACAACATTATATATAGCCACAGCATATTATTGAACAATTCTGAACACGTTGACACAATTGCCAGAGAAAGCCATATCTCCCCTCAAGCAATATGTTCACTGCCTTCTCCCTCATGTTAAGCCCCATTAGTTTTCAGATCTTAAGACTGTTCACCCCATCTCTTTGTCAATGTTAAGGCCTTTCGTGCCATATAGGTGTCGATTATAGGAGGAGTTGGCCTTCGGCCGGGACGATTTTCTACCGAACAATGTACAAATTTGTCTTGAAGAGGTGTCAAGGGGGTGTAATTTCAAGCTTGATGGAAGTCTAGGAAACAGACTAAAAACCTCCCCTTAAGATCATCATGCAGTAGTGTGCACGCTACTTGTGCAGGCTAGTGTACAGGTGTTCTCATATATACCTGTACACCTACTACCGGAGAGAGAGAGAGAGAGAGAGAGAGAGAGAGAGAGAGAGAGATATGAGAGTGAGTGAGAGTGTGTGTGTGTGTGAGTGTGTGAGACAGAGAGAGAGAGAGAGAGTAGTGTGTGAGAGGTGAGAGTGAGTGAGAGAGTGTGTGTGTTTGTGTGTAAGAGAGAGAGAGTGAGTGAGTGAGTGAGAGTGTGTATGGTTGTGTGTGTGAGAGAGAGAGAGAGTGAGAGAAAGAGAGAGAGAGAGAGGTAGTGTGTGAGAGGTGAGAGAGTGTGTGCATTTGTGTGTATGAGAGAGAGAGAGAGAGAGAGTGTGTGAGATATGAGAGTGTGTATATTTGTGAGAGAGAGAGAGAGAGAGATAGAGTCAATCAGTGAACCCCAGTAATTTAGTCTTTTAGTTTAAGTAGCATCTCAAAAGATTTCTCGAGCGTATCAAAATGGCCCCTTCAAATATTGTCCAGATATTTTCGTGCGCGACTGTACCTTATACATGTTGCCAGGAATTAACCCTTTGAAGATCGTGCCGCATTTTGACAGCTTATTCTGGCTCTCATTAGACGATTGTATACAGTTCAGGAAGAATCTGTGGCAATGATAAGGGTAAAGACTCTCTCAATCAACCCTCCGACTTCCACACACCCTTCCTAAGCTGTATAAAACCGTCCATTAAGGGGAGGTCTCCACTTGAGGGATTGTTTTCTGGACCCCTTTCTCCCTCATGTTTAGCCCCATTGCTTTTGATATTATAAAACGTTTGCCCCATTAGTTTAGCGATTTTAAGAACTTTCACCCCATATTAAGACCTTTCGTGCCATTCAGGTGTCGATTTTATCCTGGCGAGCGATAGCGATCCTGTAATTTAAGAGGAACCGGCCTTCGGCCGGGAAATTTTTCTACCGAAAAATGTACAAATTTATCTTGAAAGGGACTCAAGGGGGTGTAATTTTAAGCTTGATGGAGGTCTAGGGAACAAACTAAATACCTCCCCTTAATAGCCAGGAAAACAGAACAGAAATACGTGTCGGATCTTGAAAGGGTTAATGGCCAAGATTTAACCCCTTGAGGATTATGACGGATATTCAAGCAGGGTTTTTCTGGCTGTTATTAGACGATTTTATTCAGATTAGGAAGGTACATGGAAGCCAGAGGGTTAAATGGGATCGTCTTTGCTGTTTTCATTCCCACATGTCCTTCGTAAGCTGTCAAAATGCGTCATAATCCTCAAGGGGTTAAATCCTGAGGATCTAAGACGCAGTTCTTTCATATCATCTGGCTATAGCTAGACGATTTTATTCAGATTAGGAAGGGTTTATGAAAGTCGGGGGTATAATTGAGATAGTCTTTACCTTATTTACTCCCACAGATCCTTCCTAACCTGTATAAAACCGTCTAATGATAGCCAAGAAAAACTGTTCAAATGCGTAATTATCCTCAAGGGGTTAATACTAAGTAATAATAAGTTAATAATACGTTAATACTAAGTAATAATAAGTTAATAATACGTTAATAAGTTAATATGTAATTAATGATAAGTTAATAACAAGTCAATAATAGTAATAGGTTAATAATAAGTTAATAATACGTTAATAAGTTAATATGTAATTAATGATAAGTTAATACTAAGTTAATAATAAGTCAATAACAAGTCAATAATAGTAATAGGTTAATAATACGTTAATAATCCTCAAGGGGTTAATAAGTGTTTGTTTCGTTTTATCTTACAACCAACGAGTGCACACACACACACACACACACACACACACACACACACAAAACAAAACAAAATATCCATAAATAAATACACACGGAACATTCACGGAAGCGTACATGTTCCGAACGCGAAACACGAAGCGCTAAACAAAAGTGTGTGTTTGTGTGTGTGTGTATATGTGTGTGTGTGTGTGTGTATGTGTGTGTGTGTGTGTGTATGTGTGTGTGTGTGTGTCGTCAGCTTAGACTGCCAACCATAACATGCAATAATTCAGTCTTTGGTCATGAGAGATCAAAACTTCTTCAAACGGGATCGAAGGGACTGGAGTTCTCGAAAAGAGGCTCCTGTCCTGATTATATTCATGACTTACAGTGTGCTGGCTTAATAATCCAATAGGTTTGATAGCCTCTGAAGTCCTATTGTAACCAAACGGGATCGATCTCACAAGTAGGCCTATATGTGATGATATTAACCCCTTCTGTACCGGCGCCGTCTTTTCAACTTTATTCGTGCTATATTTAGACGGTTTTGTGGAGTTTAAGAAGGATCTGTGGTAGTAGAAAGGGTTGAGTGAGATAGTTCGAAGCCTGTTAATTGATGGAGGCTCTTTTTAAGCTGAATAAATTCGTCCAATAGTTGCCAGAATATAGTGAAAAGGACGTCGCCGGTACTGTAAGGGTTAAAGAAGTATACCCGGGGCCAGGCAGCCTAGGGAACGACAAAAAAAAAAAAAAAAAAAAAAAAAAACTCAACCAGCGGGGGCGGGGGCCCCCCCCCCCCCTTTACTTATTTCCCGTGTGTGTGTGTGTGACCCTACGGGGCAGGAAAGAGAAGGGAAAAGAGGAGAAGGTAGTGAGAGAGAGAGAGAGAGAGAGAGAGAGAGAGAGAGAGAGAGAGAGAGAGAAAGAGTGAGAGTGAGTGTGAGTGAGTAGAGAGTAGAAGAGGGGGAAGGGTGATGAAGAAGTTTTGGAACAATTGTGAAGGAAAGGTAGGTAGTTTCCAATTCTAAATTATAGACAGTGGGATCCAGAGGCGTCCAGAGTTGGTAAGATCAGGAGTACGAAAAGAGAGGGGAGACAGGAGAAGAAAGGAAGGTAGTGAAGGAGGTGAGAGGGATTGGGAGGAGGAGGGGAAGGGAGAGAGAAAAGAGAAACACGAGGGAAAGAACGAGGGAGAGAGAGAAGGAGGAAGGAGTGTTGGAAGGAAGGTAGGTGGGTAGAAAAGTGAGTTCCCAATGGTAAGTTATGGTTCATGGACAGGGGGATTTAGTGGGGTCAGTTGAGAGTGAGAGAGAGAGAGAGATCACACAGATGTGATGATAATGGTGAGACGTCTGTCTGTCTTTCTTAAAACTCCTCCTAGACCGTTCGACGGATTTTCACACAAACTTCTAATTGTAGTGATAATGGTGATAATAGTAGTGATGATGGTTGTAGTTGTAGTGATGATGACAGCAGTGATGATGATGGTAATGATGTTGATGACAATTGTAGATATGATGGTGACAGTAGTAGATATGATGGTGACAGTACTAGTAGTAGTGATGATGTTCATAATAGTATTGATGATGGTGACAAGCAATGATGATAGTTGTAGTGATAATGATGACAGTAGTGATGATAGTGACATTAGAAGTGATGGTATTAATAGTGGGTATGAAGGTAATTGTAGTGATAATGGTGATAATAGTGGTGATGATGGTAATTGTAGTGATAATAGTAATGATGGTTGTAGTTGTAGTGATGATGACAGCAGTGAAGATGATGGTAGTGATGATGATGAAAGTTGTAGATATGATGGTGACAGTACTAGTAGTAGTGATGATGGTGACAAGCAATGATAGTTGTAGTGATAATGATGACCGTAGTGACAATGGTGACAGTATTAGTGATGATGGTGAGTAGTAGTGACGATGGTGAAAGTTGTAGTGATGATGACAGTAGTAGTGATGATGACAGTAATAGTGATGACTATAATAGTAGTAGTGTTGATGATATTTTTTTTTTTTTTTCTATGTGATTGAGGGAGGCAAAAGGCATAACTGCCTATAGCGAGTGCCTCCCCCATAGTTGAAAGAGTGACAGGGCCAAAATCAAGGGACGTTCGAGCCAAAATGCCTGGACACACGGAGTTTGAAGCAATTTAAGTCATAGGAAGAGGGAAAGACTGATTCTGGGAGAGAGTTCCAGAGCTCAGCTGTTGAGTAGAAGAAAGTTTGAGAGTAACGTTTCACTCTTGGGTTGGAGAGTTGCACAGGCTAGGGGTGGGATTGAGTTGCAAGACGGGTACCACGTGCCCTACGTAAAGGAGGTGGTATGCACTGGGATAGCTCTGAGAAACACTGATTATTATAGTAGCGATAGAATAGCGAGAGAGATGCAACATTGCGGCGGAGAGAGAGAGAGAGTGCAGAGAGTTGGTGAGTGGACGGGAGTTAATGATACGAAAGGCCTTCCTTTCAACTTTGTCTAGGAGAGCGGTGTGAGAGGAACCTCCCCACACATGTGAACAATACTCAATACAAGTAATGGTGATAGTGACTAGTAGTGATGATGGTGACCCATCGCAGAGTTGGGTATGCCGTTTTGATTTTGGGCGAAACGGCACGTCTACTTTATTGTAGTAGTGATGATGATCATAGTAGGCTAATGGTGATGATGAAAGTAATCGTGATGATTGTGGCAGTTGTAGTGATGATGGCAGTAGTAGTGATGATGGTGATTGTGATTGATGATGGTATTAGTAGTGATGATGGTAACCCATCGCAGAGTTGTGTATGCCGTTTTGATTTTGGCAAAACGGCACGTCTACTTTATAGTAGTAGTGTTGATGATATTAATGATGATAGTGACTAGTAGTGATGATGGTGACCGATCGCAGAGTTGGGTATGCCGTTTTGATTTTGGGCGAAACGGCACGTCTACTTTATTAATAGAAATGTGCCAAACTAAATACAGTGTCGCTAATGTCGTAATCATAGCATTACACGAAAATGATAATGCAATACATTAGTGATCTCAAAATAATGTCTAGAATGCAACACTTAGGTCTCTCATTGACACCCAGCAACACGTGTCTTGCATCTTGTGGGGTTGGTAGGTCGAGCGGGTAGCAGACACTCACTAGTGAATGTCTGCTACCTGACTAGGCCCACGTGTGGTTACCTTCTCCATGTAACACGGTGCGTCCGTATCACCTCTTTGGCTTCAGCTTAGTGTACCTATGCAATACATAGTTGCCATATAATTGTATACAATTATCTCGGTTAATTAATCATTGGTGTATTTCCAACATATAGATTCAAAAATAAAATAATGATTAACAGTGATAATTTTGTATAATAGAGGAGTAGTCACTAGCCAAAGGTGAGGAATCGGACAAGCTACCTCCTTGCCGGACCCACCGCCCTCACTTGAAGGAGTCGCGGTGGAGAGTGTGGGTGTTTTAGTGAGTGCGCGTGTTTCCGTGAGCAAGAAGGCGTATTTCGGATCAAGATATATAGTGTTTCGGATAAAGTGATCTACAGGTACAGTACTTTAACCCTTTCATACCATTACGTCATTGTTTGGCTGACGATAGACGATTTCGCTGAGGTTGGGAGGGCTTTATCACCTCAGTTAGCTCTCTTCTCCGGTCGTGACTGGTCTATAGAACATCATGTAATGGTTGCCAGCACAATTGACGCCATCCTATAGTAAAAGCGATAGTATAGATTTTATATAAGCAATCGTGTATAATATATAAGCCAATTGGTTATCTTGCATCTTTACATGTCTAGGAATACAGCAAACGACCGCTTGTTCACATGTTTGATTAATATTAATTGGTTTAGCAAATATTTAATGAATTGCTTGAATTATATAAATAAGGCGATGGCCTATCAAGTTGCCGTAATTTAATTATCCAATCTATTTAACTTATTACGATGCTATCGAATACAACTGATTTGGTTATCGGAATGGTTGTAGCACTCGGCATAAACCTTGAACTGCTACTTAACTGGCCGACAGCTTGTTACCATTTTCATTCAGGTGACGTCAAAATTTAGCTACGGTTAGCATATTTTCTTCAGCTTAGTAAAAAATTCTACGTAAAAAATTAAGGACTGGACCATTTAACCCTATACCGTAACTAGGCCTATGACAAACATTTCCTAAGTATACAAATATTGCTTGCATGTAACTAGAATAAAGCAAACATTAGCGTCATGCGATTGAAATGGTTAACTTTCGACTTTGTAGGGTTGTATTTCAATCAATCAATCAGGTCATACGCCGTGACAGCATGTAGCTGCACTCACCCTTTGACTCCACTCCTGGGGATCCTCCTGGCCGAAACTCGAGGCCCATATCAAGTATCCTATATCATGATTGTTTGACTTGCCTCAGCCGTGAGTTCCGTGGTCTTCCCCTAGGCCTCCTCCACTCAGGGTTGTCTTTTGTAGAGACCACGTGGTGAGCAGTGTCTGCTTCAGGGAGGCGAATCACATGCTCATATTATAGCCCAAGTTGGCGTTCACGGACCATGCAACAAATATATATTGAATCAGGGTTGTATTTGGGAGGGTTGAGTTGTGTTTAGTTGAGTGTGTTTAGTCGAGTTGGGTTTAGTTAATTTGGGTTAAGTTGAGTAGGGTTTAGTTGTGTTGGGTTGGGTTTAGTCGGGTTGGGTTTAGTCGTGTTGGGCTTAGCCGTGTTGGGTTTAGTTGAGTTGGGTTTAGTTGAATTGTGTTTAGTTGTATTGGGTTTAGTCGTCTTGGGTTTAGTTGGGTTGGGTTGGAATTTGTTGAGTTGGGTTTAATAAATTTGGGTTAAGGTGAGTTGGGTTTAGTTAATTTGGGTTTAGTTGAGTTGGGTATACTTAGGTTGGGTTTAGTTGAGTTGGGTTTACTTGGGTTGGGTTTACTTGGGTCTGGTTTACTTGAGTTGGGTTTACTTGGGTTGGGTTTACTTTAGGTGGGTTGGATTTAGCTGTGTTGGGTTGGTTTACTTGGGTTGGGTTTAGTTTTGTTGGGTTTAATACATTTGGGTTAAGGTGAGTTGGGTTTAGTTTAGTTGGGTTTAGTTGAGTTGGGTTTACTTGGGTTGAGTTGGGTTTACTTGGGTTGAGTTGGGTTTACTTGGGTTGGGTTTACTTAAGTTGGGTTTACTTGGGTTGGGTTTAGTTGAGTTGGGTTTACTTGGGTTGGGTTTACTTGAGTTGGGTTTACTTGGGTTGGGTTTACTTGAGTTGGGTTTACTTGGGTTGGGTTTACTTGAGTTGGGTTTACTTGGGTTGGGTTTACTTGAGTTGGGTTTACTTGGGTTGGGTTTACTTGAGTTGGGTTTACTTGGGTTGGGTTTACTTGGGTTTGGTTTACTTGGGTCGGGTTTACTTGGGTCGGGTTTACTTGAGTTGGGTTTACTTGGGTCGGGTTTACTTGGGTTGGGTTTACTGAGTTGGGTTTACTTAGTTCGGGTTTACTTGGGTTGGGTTTACTTGGGTTTACTTGAGTTGGGTTTACTTGGGTTGGGTTTACTGGAGTTGGGTTTACTTGGGTTGGGTTTACTTGGGTTGGGTTTACTTGAGTTGGGTTTACTTGGGTCGGGTTTATTTAGGTTGGGTTTACTTGGGTTGAGTTTACTTGGGTTGAGTTGAGTTGGGTTTAGTTGTGTTGGGTTTAGTTGAGTTGGGTTTACTTGGGTTGGGTTTAGTTGAGTTGGGTTTACTTGGGTTGGGTTTAGCTGAGTTGGGTTTACTTGGGTTGGGTTTACTTGAGTTGGGTTTACTTGGGTCGGGTTTAGTTGGGTTGGTTTGAGATAAGTTGGGTATAGTTGGGTTGGGTTTAGTTGAGTTTGGTTTAGTTGGGTTGGGTTTTGTTTAGTTTAGTTGAGTTTGGTTTAGTTGAGTTGCGTTGAGATAAGCTGGGTTTAGTTGAGTTGGGTTGGGTTTAGTTGAGTTGAGTTGAGATGGGTTGGGTTTAGTTGAGTAGGGATTGGTTGGGTTGGGTTTAGTTGAGTGGGGTTGGGTTTAGTTGAGTTAGCTTTAGTTGGGTTGGGTTTAGTTGAGTTGGGGATAATTATTTGGAAAAGGCTCGCCGCGTTAGTATTAATTATGTATTATGGACAATGCAGGTCTATGGAATCCTTATATTATACTGTACTCCTGTATAATCCACTGTGGGAGAATAATTTTGATTATATTAATAAATCCCGATATTACTGGAAAAACGCACCAAATCGTATCACTCCCAGAGCTCCCTTGGACGTCCTCACTGTTTACAAACGTCTTTATTATTGAGTATAATCCATATTTTCCCCCTGCTGGCAACATATTTTCCCCCTGCTGGCAACATATTTTCCCCCTGCTGGCAACATATTTTCCCCCTGCTGGCAACATATATGAAGATTTCAATAAGTCATGCGAGTGAGGGCCCTCAACCCTGTTTGTATCCCACATTGGAAATATAACTAAAACCATGAAAACACTCAGTTCTCAAAATCTGGAGGAATGAACTTGGAATATAAGGGTGCGAGCCTTTTCCCTATAACTACCAGAAACATTCATGCAATATAAAATATAATATTCTAAGCGATACTACTAACAATAAGAAAACAAATAGCTAGAATTGCCAGGTCCATATTACTTTTAGAAATCTGGTGCGTAGCTGTTTAGCCAGTGAAAGGTGAATGACAGCTACATTTTTAATCGGGAGGAAGATAAAATGTCCGTCCTTCCCAAATCTAATCGGCTGCCAAACGGGATCAATCACATTTTTTTTGAGCTGATGTTGTGGGTCGGGTTCTCGCATTGATTTTTTTTTCTTTTTCTCTTTTTTTTTTTTTTTTTTTTTTTTTTTTTTTTTTTTTTTTTTTTGTATTTTTGACTGGCTATACTAAGGGTTAATTATACCGACAATATTAATTTATAGAAGTACTACTCGTTAATCAAGAGGTTCAAAGTATAATTGATCCTAACTGTTTTGCTCATGACAGACGATTTTTTGTTTTGGACAAGGTTAAGTTTATACTATAATGGAAGTACCTCGATAATTATGTCGATAAGTATTTTGTCTTCTTCTATATCAATGCTATGACCAGCGTGGGTCTGGGGAGGTTAAATTAGGTTGTTTGGTTAGGTTGATGACAAAATATTGTTCTTTGAGGGGCATGTTTTAACATTGTTAGATAATGGGTAAATACTAAGGGGCATGTTTAACATTGTTTGATAATGGGTAAATCCTGATTTGCACCGGTAATGACATATATAGGAATGATGTATGGGTCATAAAGATTGTATATATGGCATAATTACAATATATTACGGATGTATCTCCATTATACTATAAATTCAACCTTCACCTTTTTTTAGGTTACGAACGACATCTCATAGGCTGGTCAAAGGGAAAAGGGGTTTTATTCAGTTGCCATATATCAAACGCCACTGGTTAGTTAATTACTATACTCTATTCCAAGGAAGTAGGCCAAAACTCTTGAACAATAACCTCTATAACCTACAAACGGCTAGAATAATCGTGCTAATATTTGGAAAGGGTCAGCCAGGGAATAGGTATGGAAGTGTGAAGCCCATTTGTTCTAGCCCATTTTGAGTTACAGAGGTTAGGGTTAGCGATTTTTGGACTACCTACTTGGAACAGGGTCTAGTATAAGCAATAACCTACTCTACTTTGTTCCAAATAGGTAGGCCAGAAATAGTGAACTCTAACCTCAATAAATTAAAAAGGGCTAGAGCAACTAGGCTGTACATTTCCACACCTATTACCTGGCTGACCCTTCCCAAATGGTAGACATATTATTAGCTTGATTTCTCCAGTCGTTTGTGAGTTAATTAAAGAGGTAAATTGTTAAGAGTTTTGGCCTACTTGTTTGGAACAGGGTGTATTGTATTGTTTCAGTACCATGTTCTTTTCCCTGCCTAATTACGATCGTATTCTTTGCATACAATAAGGGGGAGGTAGTTGCTTCTCTGGACCTCCTTCTCCCTCATGTTTAGCCCCATTAGTTTTGAGATTTTAAGACGTTCAATCCAATAGTTTGACGATTTTAAGACCTTTTGTGCCATTTAGATGCCGATTTTTTTCCTAACGAGCGAAAGCGAGTCAGTAATTTAGGAGGAACCGGCCTTTGACCAGGATATTTTTGAGAAATATGTACACATTTATCTTGAAAGGGGGTCTAGTTTTTGTTTTGTTTTAACATTGAGTTTTAGCGAGGAAACTAAAACATAAATTAGTAAATACGTAAGTAGACCAACAAATCATCACTACCCTCCTTAAATGGTCATATTATACAGTAAACAAATTGATTAAGTATCCCTATATTTAGATATGAATTTGTTTAACCCCTTCTGTACCGGTGACGTCCATTTAACTTTATTCTGGCTACTGTTAGACGATTTTATTCAGGCTAAAAAGGGCCTCCAGTAATTAACAGGCTATAAACTATCTCACCTAATCCTTTTTACTACCCCAGATTCTTCTTAAACTGCACAAACTCGGTTAAATATAGTTAGAATGAAATACAGGCTTCGAACTCTCTCTTCCTTTTTAACTACCTACCTAGATTCTTCTTAAACTGCACAAACTCGGTTAAATATAGTTAGAATGAAATAAAAAAAGACGTCGCCGGTACAGAAGGGGTTAGCAGACACACCACTGGACACAGGCTTCAATGGCTTGGAAATCCACACGGCCATGAATGTTGTTGTTGTGGTAATCCTCTCCTCTCCATCCAACCAGCTTAGGATTTACAAGAAGCGATAGGTACACTCGGACACCATAGTCTCTAGCCCACTCATACATATTCGTACGGTTTTGCTAATAAGTCATGTTCCAGCTGTCATTACGTTTGGCTCGCTCTGTGCTGTATTAATGTCTGTCAGATGTTGAATAGGGTGGAAAAGTGTAGGAACATGTGTGTGTATTTCATTCGATATGAAGAAATTAAGCTTAAAGATTGCCGATACCAATTATTGATCAAAACATACTTGGTGCCGAGTCCTCACTTATTAGCGCGACTGTACACTCGGATACCATAGTTTCTAGCCCATTCATAGATATTCGTACACTTCACTTATTTCTAACTATGGAAGTATATCTCTGGAAACCAACTTATGAATATAATTGTCTATTAATCAACTAGAAAACTATATACCGGTATACCATTTATTGAAAAGAAAATTATATCCAAAAATCAGTCCAGATACAGGTAGTTATAATTGCATACAGACAAATATATATAGGGACCACGATCTATTATGGGTGGGCTAGAAACTACGGTATCCGAGTGTGCACTCTAAAATCGAATGGTCGCCTTGTATTTTTCGAAATTATCCCCAAAATACCCTGATTTTGTACCTTAACCACTTCAGCACCATGACGCCTTGTTTACCTTTGATTCTGGCTGTAATTAGATGATTTTATACAGTTTAACCCCTTCTGTACCGATGACGTCTTTTGTTTCACCAACATTTAGACGATTTGATTTAGCTTAGGAAGGATATATGCTAGCTAAAAGGATTAATGAAGAGAGTCTGACAGTATTTAATTGGTAGACGCCCTTCCAAAGCTGAATAATATCGTCTAATAGTAGCCCAAATAGTGACAAATAGATGTAACCGGTAAAGAAGGGCTTAAGAAGGGTGATGTTACTAAGAGGATTTATTGAGCTCTTATTTACCCATGTCAGTCGTATGTGCAGATTACACATTAAAGAAAATCGTCTAATGGTAACCAGAATATGATGAAAAATACGTAGTGGTCGTGAAAGGGTTAATTCCTTAACCCTTTCAAGATCCAAATACGCATATTTTTTCTGGTTTCTGGCTATTATTAGACAATTTTGTTCTGATTAGAAAGGGTATATGGAAGTCAGAGAGTTGATAGATATTGTCTTAACCCTTATAATTTCCACAAATCCTCCCTAAACTGTATTAAATCGTCTAATGATAGCCAGAATAAACTGTCAAAATGCGTCACAAATTCACAATCTTCAAAAGGTTAATAGAGATACCGTTATAATTCCCACATATCTTTCCTAAACTGTATACAACATAATAATGACAGTAATCAATGTTTCAGGTGAGTGTGGCGGTCGGAGGGCGAGGTTGGAGGGTGAGGGTGCTTCAGTGGATGCCTCAAGGGTGAGTTATCGGTTTACACTTGTTTCAAGGAGCGTAGGTCGGAAATTATGCTGACGAGTGTTGTCATTAGTAAGGAAACAGGTCATCACAGCGGCATTCTTAAGCGTCATCAATCCTCAGCAGCTTAAATAGTTTGTTTTATTAAGGTAGTTTTGATTAAGTTAAATGAGGTTAGGTTAGACAAGTTTATTTTTTAGGTGTGGTTCCGGTCTCACGTCTTAATGACGAGGCTCCAGGCAACTCTGTTCAGAGCTGCCCATTTGTCAGGTTATATATTTGAAGATCAGACCGTAAAGTCTGACTTCACATCTGTCTTGGTCCGTCTCTTGGTGCAGCTCCCTCCACGTTCACGGACTTGCATCTTTTCACCCAACTTAGTTCATCCATCCTCTCGACATGTCCAAACTGCTAATAAGCATCTCGTCACCGATACTCTTGATACCTAACTGTCTCCTCAGCTCTTCACTAGGTATCCTATCTTGCACTTTGGCCCCACACATCCATCTCGCCATTCTCATCTTGTTAGGTCCCATTCTTTTGACATCATCCGGTTTGACAGGCCACGTTTCTGAAGCATATATCATTGTGCTTCTAGCACATGAAGCCTACACCTTTCCCTTCAAGGGGAGAGGGAGTCATCTCATGGTAAGACTTAGTGGCAACAGCTATGTACACTTTTTCAAAACGTATCTTATTCTGGCGATGGAGGCGGCCTCGGCCCCACCAGTGGCAGAGATGTTATCCCCCCCCCCCCAAAAAAAAAATAGCAAAATTGTTCTCAGGTTTGGCGTGGTTAAGTTAAATAAGGTTTATTTAAACTAAATTGAGGAAAGATATGTCTATGAGACTGCTCTGTAAACAATGGCATACAGATTTGTTTTTTTCTCTCTCTCTCTGTCTCTGTCTCTCTCTCTCTCTCTCTGTCTCTGTCTCTGTCTCTCTCTCTCTCTCTCTCTCTCTCTCTGTCTCTCTGTCTCTCTGTCTCTCTCTCTCTCTCTCTCTCTCTCTCTCTCTCTCTCTCTCTCTCTCTCTCTCTCTCTCTCTCTCTCTCTCTCTCGGTCTAACACGTTTTCAGTTGAAGAGAGCAGAAAATAAGTGAAGGTGTGCATGCCTTTTTCTTTCCATTTCTCACTATACTATACATTCCTTCAGGCTATTTCCAAGCCCTGCAAGGTTATTCACTTGTAACTGTTTTCATGTACGGGAAATTGCCGGGGGGTGGGGAGAGAGCCTTCATTCTGTGGCTTCCCCACTTTTCTCTTTAGGTTAACTGATTCCTCTACCAGGATTAAGTCCTGGCTATCTCCGCAGGGACTCGGAGGAGGGGAGAGTTAAGATGTGGGGTGGGCCGTCCCAGTGTATTGTTGTACATCTAATTTAAAGATCTCTCTCATCGTCTCTGGCAAACCTTCCCCTCTCTCTCTCTCCCCTTTACTAACTTGTCTCTTATCCCCTGGTCAGTCCTCATTCACGTCTCTCTCTCTCTCTCTATGATATTTTCCTTAGCAGGGCAGCGTCTCCCCTTCCCCTTGACAAGAGATTAGACAAACTGTTACCCGGGCAATATCATATCTCTCTCTCTCTCTTACACACACACACACACACACACACACACACACACACACACACACACACACACACACACACACAACACACCACACACACCCCCCCGTCACACTCACACTCACTTACTCACTCACACACTCTCTCTCTCTCTCTTGCACACATACATTTTCTTATATATATATACACACACACTCTCTCTCTCTCTCTCTTGCACACATACATTTTCTTATATATACACACACACACACACACACACACTCTCCCTCTCTCTCTCTCTCTCTCTCTCTTACACATACATACATTTTCTTATATATACACTCTCACACTCTCTCTCTCTCTCTCTCTCTCTCTCCTCTCTCTCTCTCTCTCTCTCTTCTCTCTCTCTCTCTCTCTCTACCGCTCTCTCTCTCTCTCTTAACACACACATACATTTCTTATAATACACACACACACCTCTCGCCCTCTCCCTCTCTCTCTCTCTCTCCGTCTCTCTCTCTCTCTCTCTCTCTTCCTCTCCTACCCTCTCTCCCTCTCTCTCTCTCTCTCTCTTCTCTCGCTCCTCTCCTCGTCCTCTCCTCTCTCTCTCCTCCTTACACAACACATACGTCTCTTAATTATATATACAAAACACACCCTCATCGTCTCGCTACCCACTCTCTCTCTCGCGGTCTCTCTCTCTCTCTCTCTCTCTTACACACATACCATCTTTTCTCTTATATACACCCACACACTCTCCTCTCTCTCTCTCTCTCTCTCTTACACACACATACTTTTATCTTATATAACACCACACACTCTCTCTCTCCTCTCCTCTTACACACATACATTCTCTTATATAATATCCCAACCCCCCCCAAACACCCAAAAAAAAACCCTTTTTCTCTCTCCTCTCTCTCTCCTCTCTCTCGCTCTCGTCCTCTCATCTCGCTCTTCGTCCTCTCTCTCTCTTCTCTCCTCTCTCTTCTCTCTCTCTCTTTCTCTCTCTCTTCTCTTACACCCACATACCTTCTCTTCTTTAATTACAAATTATTAAAAAACACACACACACGAACCCGCGAGACACACACGCTCTCTCTCATCTCTCTCTCTCTTACACCCACATACCTCTTTCTTATATACACACACAACACACACACTCTTCTCTCTCTCTCCTCTCTCTTACCCCACATACATTTTCTTATATACACACACACTACCACACTCTCTCTCTCCTCTCTCTCTCTCTTACCCACACATACATTTTCTTCTATATACACAACCACAACACCTCTCTCTCTCTCTTACACACAGACATTTTCTATTATATACAGCACACATACACATCGCCTCTCGCTCTCTCTCTCCTCTCTCTTACACACACATACCTTATCTTATATATATACACACCCACACACACAACACTCTCCTCTCCTCTCTCTCTCTCTCGCCTCTCTCCTCTCTCTCTCTTCTCTCTCTCTTACACAACATACATTTTCTTATATACCACGACACCCATACTCTCTCTCTCCTTCTTACCACACATACATTCTCTTATATATACAACACACACAACACTCTCCTCCATCTCTCTCTCTCTCTCTTACACCACATACATTCTCTTATATATAAAACCACACACACACACCACCACTCTCGCTCCTCACACACACTACATTTGCCTCTATATTACACACACACTCACACAAAACTCTCTCTCTCTCGCTTACACACATACATTTTTTATACCTATATCATATATATATATATATATATATATACACACACACACACACACACACACTCTCTCGCTCTCTCTCTCTCTCTCTCCAGTGTTGATTATATTTAAAGACTTCCCAATAGGGTCTTGGAAGCGATACAGTTCGCTTGGTTTTATCGCCAATTTAAAGAAACGAAAAGATATTTAGACCAATTAATTATATTCGTATTGTTATGCGTAAATAATATTTAGACCAATTAAAGAATATTAGTATTGGATTTGATAAAGATATTTAGGACCAATTTATTTATAATTAGTATTGTTATGAGGACAATATTAACTACAAATACTGCAAGGTGTCAAGGGAAAAATCAAGTCCCTTTAAGGTGAGGTTTTTAGTTTGGTCCGCTAGATATCCATCAAGCTTAAGATTACATCCCGTTGAGCCCCCTTGTCAATATAAATTTGTACATTTTTCGGTAGAAAAATGTCCCGGCTGAAAGCCGGTTCCTCTTATAATACAGGCTCGCTCTCATTTGTCAGGATAAATTCGACACCTAACTGGCACGAATGGTCTTAAAATTGATAGAAATGGGTCGAAAGTTCTTAAAATCGTCAAAATAATGGGGCGAACGTCTTAAAAATAGAAAAACAAGGGAGCTAAACACGAGGGAGAAAGGAGTGCAAGAAAACAAAAATCCCTCAAGTGGAAATCTCCCCCTTAACCCCTTCAGTACCATGACGTCATAATTTCCCATTTGATTCTTGCTAAAAATAAATACTATTTTATTCATTTGCGAAGGACCTATGTTATCATAGGTTGTTGGTTTATTGAGATCATATTCACCCCTTGGATTCCTAGAGGTTGAGTACAAACCTAAAGAAAATCGCCGAATGGTCACCAACATACCATATTATGATTAACATTACGTACTGGTGGTGGTGACAGGGGTTAAGGGGATATTTCCACTTGAGGGATTTTTTTTCTGGACTCCTTATCCCTCATGTTTATCCCCATGGTTTTTCCAATTTTAAGACGATCGCCCCATTATTTTGACGATTTTAAGAACTTTCGACCCCTTTCTGTCAATTTTAATAACCTTTCGTGGCCAGTTAGGTGTCTGATTTATCCTTGCGAGCGATAGCGAGCCTGTTAATTTTTAAGAGAGAAACCGGCTTTCAGCCGGGACCTTTTTCTACCGAAAAATGTACAAATTTATCTATGAAAGGGTCTCAAGGGGATGTAATCTTAAGCTTGATGAGGCGGTCTAGAGACCAAACTAAAAATCTCCCCCAAAGTCTATATCTCTGTATATATTATATCATGGTGTATAGTTCAAATGAGGTCTTGGATCAGTGATACACCAAATGGAAAACAAAAAAAAAACCCACAAAAAAAAAAAAACCCCAAACAATGCTGTACCATGTTATTTGTCTTGTATTCCCCTTCCCCCTCTCGCATAAATTCAAGTCCTTCAAACCAAAATGGCTCCCTGACCAACAGCAAAAAAAAACACCAAACCACGTCTCGCCTGGGTGAAACACATACCCAAAGATGTGGGTGGTTGGGAGGGGGGGGGGGAGGGGGGGGGGGGGGGGGGGAGGAGGAATGTAGATATATATGTAAATGATTTTTTTTTTTTTTTTTTCGAGACTCCCTTCTACCTCATGCTTAGCCCCCATTAGTATTGACATTATAGGACTTTTGCCACCATTAGTTTAGGCGATTTTAGCACCTTTCGCCCTATGTCCTTTGCCAGTAATATTAGTTTTTTTTGTTTGGTTTTTTGCCATTTATGTGTCCATTTTTCCCTGGCGATCACTAGGGAGCCTATAATTTCAAGGAACAGGTCTTCGGCCGAGACATTTATCTACCGAAAAGTGTACACCCCTTTATCTCGAAAGCGATCTTGAGGGGTCTTTTAACTTAGATTGTTTATGTTTTCCTTCATGTTTGGGTTTTGTTTTTGTTCAAGTTTCATGGAGGTCTGGGGAGCAAACGAACTCCCCCTCCCCTCCCCCTTTAAGGGGAGTTTTTTAGTTTATCCCCATAGACTTTCCATCAGCTTAAAATTTCACCCCCTTTACCCCCTTTCAAGATAAATTTTGTACATTTTTCGGTTAAAAAATTGTCCCGGGCCGAAGGCCGGTTACTCTTAAATTACAGGCCTCGCTATCGCTCGCCAGGATAAAATCGACACCTAAATGGCACAAATGGTCTTAACCAAATGGACAGAATCGGGCGAAAATTCTTAAAATCACCACATGAATGGGCAAACGTCTTTAAAATATCAAAAGCAAGGGGGCTAGACATTAGGGAGAAAGGGGTCCAGAAAAAAGTCCGCAAGTGGAAATCTCCCCTTAATTAAATCAGTCATACATACATAATATTTGTTCATCTGTTATTCTTTGCTTGCGTCATTTCAGCAATGTTCGTGTGTCCGTGTGCCTCTGTTGTCTAATGGAAAGCTTTTTTATAAGGGGAATGGGTCGTTTTTCTGGCCCTGCTTCTCCCTCCTGTTTAGCCCCATTAGTTTTCAGATTTTAAGATGCTTGCCCCGTTAGTTTGTCGATTTTGAGGCCTTTCGCCCCCATTTCTTTGCCAATATTTAGATCTTTCGTGCTATTTAGGTGTTTTTTTTCCTGGCGAACGATAGTGAGCCTGTAATTTTGGAAGAACCGGGACATTTTTCTACCGAAAAATGTACAAATATATCTAGAAGGAGGATCTTATATATTTTGTTCAAGTTTGAGGGAGGTCTAGCCAAGAAACTAAACAAATAAATGAATAAATTAAATAATAGACCAAAACAGAACCGCCACTACCCCCTATGGCCCGCACCATTTCGCATATTTTCCTTGCTTTTTTTCTTTTTTTTTTTTTTCATCTTGTAGCCTCCCTATTTCAAAAGGCTGCAAAAATCCGCGTCCCGAAATCCTTGGTATGATG
>CM064532.1:32896937-33002276 GCA_032716605.1 Paralithodes platypus | reverse complement strand
TATATATATATACAGACAACCACTCTCTCTCTCTCGCTCTACTCTGCACACATACATTTTATTTCTTATATATCACATACAAACCAAACACACACAACACACTTCCTCTGCTCTCTTCTCTCTCTCTTCTTTACACATACATACTATGTTCTTATATATACACTCTCTCTTCTCTCTCTTCTCTATCTCTCCTCTCTCTCTCCTCTCTCTTCTCTCTTCTCTCTCCTCTATTCTCTCTCTCTCTCTCTCGCTCTTCTCTCATCTTTACACACACAACATTTATTATATATACACACACACACTCTCTCGCCCTGCCTCCCTCTCTCCTACTCTCTCTCTCTCTCTCTCTCTCTAATCCCTCTCTCTCTCTCCCTCCCTCTCTCTTCACTTCTCTTCTCTTCTCTTCCCTCTCTATCTCCCTCTCTCCTCTCTCTCGCTCTCTCTCTTACACACACACACAATTCGATTTATATATATATTACACCACACACTATCTCTCGCTCTCTCTCTCTCTCTCTCGCCTCTCTCTCCTCCTCTCTTACACACATAATTTTCTTATATACCACACACACCACTCGCTCTTCTCTCCTCTCTCTCTCTTCCTATTACCACACACATACATTTTCTTATATATACACACACACACTCTCTCTCTCTCTCTTACACACATACATTTTCTTATATATATACACACACACTCTCTCTCTCTCTCTCTCTCTCTCTCTCTCTCTCTCTCTCTCTCTCTCTCTCTCTCTCTCTCTCTCTCTTCTCTCTGCTCTTCGTTCTCTCTCTCTCTCTACACACAATACCATACATTCTCTATATATATATCACACACACACGAACCACACACTCTCTCTCATCTCTCTCTCTCCTCTTACCCCCCCCCCCCCCCCCCCCACACACACTACATTTTCCTTATATACACACACCAACCACACACACTCTCTCTCTCTCTCTCTCTCTCTTACACACACATACATTTTCTTATATACACACACACACACACACTCTCTCTCTCTCTCTCTCTCTCTCTTACACACACATACATTTTCTATATATACACCCACACACACTCTCTTCTCTCTCTCCGCTTACACACCTCATAATACTCTTTTCTTATATATATACACACACCTACACTCTCTCTCTCTCTCTCTCTCTCTCTCTCTTACACACACATACATTATCTTATATATATACACACACACACACACACTCTCTCTCTCTCTCTCTCTCTCTCTCTCTCTCTCTCTCTCTCTCTCTCTTACACACACATACATTTTCTTATATACACACACACACATACTCTCTCTCTCTCTTACACACACATACATTCTCTTATATATACACACACACACACTCTCTCTCTCTCTCTCTCTCTCTCTCTTACACACACATACATTCTCTTATATATATACACACACACACACACACACTCTCTCTCTCTCACACACACATACATTTGCTTCTATATATACACACACACTCACACACACTCTCTCTCTCTCGCTTACACACATACATTTTCTTATACATATATATATATATATATATATATATATATACACACACAGACACACACACACACTCTCTCGCTCTCTCTCTCTCTCTCCAGTGTTGATTATATTTAAAGACTTCCAATAGGGTCTGGGAGCGAGACAAGTCGCTTGGTTTTATCGCCAATTTAAAGAAAAGAAAAGATATTTAGACCAATTAATTAATATTAGTATTGTTATGAGGAAAGATATTTAGACCAATTAATTAATATTAGTATTGTTATGAGGAAAGATATTTAGACCAATTAATTAATATTAGTATTGTTATGAGGAAAGATTAACTACAAATACTGCAAGGTGTCAAGGGAAATCAAGTCCCTTTAAGGGGAGGTTTTTAGTTTGGTCTCTAGATATCCATCAAGCTTAAGATTACATCCCCTTGAGCCCCTTTCAAGATAAATTTGTACATTTTTCGGTAGAAAAATGTCCCGGCTGAAAGCCGGTTCCTCTTAAATTACAGGCTCGCTATCGCTCGTCAGGATAAAATCGACACCTAACTGGCACGAAAGGTCTTAAAATTGACAGAAATGGGTCGAAAGTTCTTAAAATCGTCAAAATAATGGGGCGAACGTCTTAAAATTAGAAAAACAATGGGGCTAAACATGAGGGAGAAAGGAGTCAAGAAAACAAAAATCCCTCAAGTGGAAATCTCCCCTTAACCCCTTCAGTACCATGACGTCATAATTTCCCATTTGATTCTTGCTAAAAATAAAGACTATTTTATGCATTTGAAGAAGGACCTATGTTATCAAGAGGTTGTTGGTTTATTGAGATCATATTCACCCCTTTGATTCGTAGAGGTTGATTACAAACCTAAAGAAAATCGCCTAATGGTCACCAACATCATATTATGATGAACATTACGTACTGGTGGTGGTGAAGGGGTTAAGGGGAGATTTCCACTTGAGGGATTTTTTTTCTGGACTCCTTTCTCCCTCATGTTTATCCCCATTGTTTTTCTAATTTTAAGACGTTCGCCCCCATTATTTTGACGATTTTAAGAACTTTCGACCCATTTCTGTCAATTTTAAGACCTTTCGTGCCAGTTAGGTGTCGATTTTATCCTGGCGAGCGATAGCGAGCCTGTAATTTAAGAGGAACCGGCTTTCAGCCGGGACATTTTTCTACCGAAAAATGTACAAATTTATCTTGAAAGGGGCTCAAGGGGATGTAATCTTAAGCTTGATGGAGGTCTAGAGACCAAACTAAAAATCTCCCCTTAAAGTCTATATCTCTGTATATATATATCATGGTGTATAGTTCAAATGAGGTCTTGGATAGTGATAACATGACCCCAAACAATGCTGTACCATGTTATTTGTCTTGTTTTCCTTCCCTCTCGCATAAATTCAAGTCTTCAAACAAAATGGCTCCCTGACTCGCCTGGGTGAAACACATGCCCAAAGATGTGTGTGGGAGGGGGGAGGGGGGGGGGGGGGAGAGGAGAGTGTATATATATATGTAAATGATTTTTTTTTTTTTTTCTGGACTCCCTTCTCCCTCATGCTTAGCCCCATTAGTATTGACATTATAGGACGTTTGCCACCATTAGTTAGGCGATTTTAGCAGCTTTCGCCCTATTTCTTTGCCATTAATATGATTTTTGTTTTGTTTTTGCCATTTAGGTGTCAATTTTTCCTGGCGAGCAATAGGGAGCCTATAATTTAGAAGGAAACGGTCTTCGGCCGAGACATTTATCTACCGAAAAGTGTACACCCTTTATCTCGAAAGCGATCTTGAGGGTCTTTTACTTATATTGTTTTTTTCCTTCATGTTGGTGTTTTGTTTTTGTTAAAGTTTCATGGAGGTCTGGGGAGCAAACTAACTCCCCCTCCCCTCCCCCTTTAAGGGGAGGTTTTTAGTTGATCCCCTAGACTTCCATCAATCTTAAAATTTCACCCCCTTGACCCCCTTTCAAGATAAATTTGTACATTTTTCGGTAGAAAAATTTCCCGGCCGAAGGCCGGTTACTCTTAAATTACAGGCTCGCTATCGCTCGCCAGGATAAAATCGACACCTAAATGGCACAAAAGGTCTTAACATTGACAGAATCGGGCGAAAATTCTTAAAATCACCAAATGAATGGGGTAAACGTCTTAAAATATCAAAAGCAATGGGGCTAGACATGAGGGAGAAAGGGGTCCAGAAAAAAGGTCCCTCAAGTGGAAATCTCCCCTTAATTAACTCAGTCATACATACATATTTGTTCATTTGTTATTCTTTGCTTGCGTCATTTCAGCAATGTTCGTGTGTCCGTGTGTCCCTGTTGTCTAATGGAAAGTTTTTTATGGGAGATGGGTCGTTATTCTGGCCCTGCTTCTCCCTCATGTTTAGCCCCATTAGTTTTCAGATTTTAAGATGCTTGCCCCGTTAGTTTGTCGATTTTAAGGCCTTTCGCCCCATTTCTTTGCCAATATTTAGACCTTTCGTGCTATTTATGTGTCGATTTTGTTTCCTGGCGAACGATAGTGAGCCTGTAATTTTGGAAGAACCGGGACCTTTTTCTACCGAAAAATGTACAAATATATCTAGAAGGAGGATCTTATATATTTTGTTCAAGTTTGAGGGAGGTCTAGCCAAGAAACTAAACAAATAAATGCATAAATGAATTAATAGACCAAACAAAACCGCCACTACCCCCTATGTCCCGCAACATTTCGCATATTTTCCTTGTTCATCTTGTAGCCTCCATATTGCAAAAGGCTGCAAAAATCCGCGTCCGAAATCTTGGTATGAGTGTCATGTTGTGCCAGTCAATAATAGAGGTTCTGGCGGAGAGAGAGAGTGAGTGAGTGAGTGAGCGAGAGAGAGAGAGAGAGAGAGAGAGAGAGAGAGAGAGAGAGTGAGTGAATGAGGACTGACCAGGGGATAAGAGACAAGTTAGCAAAGGGGAGAGAGAGAGAGAGAGAGAGAGAGAGAGAGAGAGAGAGAGAGAATGAGGACTGACCAGGGGATAAGAAACAAGTTAGCAAAGGGGAGAGAGAGAGAGAGAGAGAGAGAGAGTGTGAGAGTGAGTGAGTGAGAATGAGGACTGACCAGGGGATAAGAAACAAGTTAGCAAAGGGGAGAGAGAGAGAGAGCGAGAGTATATATATATATATACAGTGAATGGGGTGAGTCGTCTTATTATCGTAGATCTAAGAGGTGAAACATCTTAAAATCTCTAAACTAATGGATTGAAACTGTGGCTATCCAAAGAAAGGCCTCCCTTGGACCAAATAGTATTAAGGGGAGATATCCACTTGAGGGACTTTTTTCTGGACCCCTTTCTCCCTCATGTTTAGCCCCATTGCTTTTGAAAGTTTACGACGTTCGCCCCATTAGTTGGATTATTTTAAGAATGTTCGCCCCATTTCTGTCAATTTTAAGACCTTTCGTGCCATTTAGGTGTCGATTTTTTCCAGGCGAGCGATAGCGAGCCTGTAATTTAAGAGGAATCGGCCTTCGGCCAGGACATTTTTCTACCGAAAAATTTACACATTTATCTCGAAAGGGGGTCTAGGGGGTGTAATTTTAAGATTGATGGAAGTCTAGGGAACAAACTAAAAACCTGCCCTTAATTGAACAGATCTGGACTTAGAGTTAGTTTGTTTTTATTTGGCATTTTCAGTTGGATGACGCCTTACTTTGTTATTAATACTACCGCTAGGCAATTTTATTCAGTTTTAAGTTAACCCTTTCAATCCGATCTTGGTATGAGAGTATTGTTGTATCAGTCAATAATAGTGTGCGGAATTTCGGTGTGAGTATCCAAGGTTCGAGTCCTTGGAGTACCACATGTATTCATTACTTTAAATTGATTTCATTAGTTAGGGTTATTTGTAAATTAATTGTTGAGTTGGTGAAAACAAATATGAATGGAAGGCAAGCTTAGGTCAAGGAAGGTGATTATATTTTTGTGTATGGCACGAAAGGTCTTAATATTAACAAAGCAATGAGGCGAACAGTTCTTAAATTTGCCAAATGAATGGGCTGAACATCTTAAAATGTCCTAACTAATGGGCATAAATAAGCCCCCTTAAGGGGAGGTATTTAGTTTGTTCCCTAGACCTCCATCAAGCTTAAAATTACACCCCCTTGAGTCCCTTTCAAGATAAATTTGTACATTTTTCGGTAGAAAAATTTCCCGGCCGAAGGCCGATTCCTCTTAAATTACAGGCTCGCTATCGCTCGCCAGGATAACATCGACACCTGAATAGCACGAAAGGTCTTAATATGGGGTGAAAGTTCTTAAAATCGCTAAACTAATGGGGCAAACGTTTTATAATATCAAAAGCAATGAGGCTAAACATGAGGGAGAAAGGGGTAAAGAAAAAAATCCCTGAAGTGGAGATCTCCCCTTAAGTCATGAGACGATAGTTCTGTGTTCGTATTTTTTCACCAGCAGACAATGTTATTCAGTTTAAATTAATCTTCTAAGATCTGTATGTTAGGATTAGGGGTCTGGAATTAGCGGAACATTGGTGAAGCCATTAGACCAATTTTGAGTTTCATGCTATTAGGAAGTTGAAGTTGTAGGCATGATATCTAGCACAATTACCAATTACAATACGGTTGTAGTGCATTTTTAAGGGTGCTGAGACGGTATTGTGCAGCATAATGTACTGGTTCGGCTCAATGGTTTAAGGAAGGGGTTTAGTTTGCTCTCTAAACCTCTATCAAGCTTTACAAAACACCCACAAGACCCCCCTTCGATATAAATCTGTACATTTTTCGGTAGAAAAATTTCCCGGCCGAAGGCCGATTCCTCTTGAAAGACAGGCTCGCTATCGCTCGCCAGAAAAAAATCGACACCTAAATGGCACGAAAAGTCATAATATTAACAACAAAATGGGGCAAAAGGTCTGAAAATCGCCAAACTAATGGGGCGAATGTCTTGTAATCTCATAACTAATAGGGCTAAACATGAGGGAGGAGGAGGACTCGAAAAATCAACTGCCTCCCCTTAACTACATCAAACCCAATGCAACATACTTTTATCCATCCTACTGTACTATTGCATTCCGGTTTAAGGGGAGATATCCACTTGAGGGACTTTTTTCTTGACCCCTTTCTCCCTCATGTGTAGCCCCATTGCTTTTGAGATTTTAAGACGTTTGCCCCATTAGTTTGGTGATTTTTAAGAATTTCCGCCCCATTCTGTCAATTTTAAGACCTTTCGTGCCATTTAGGTGTCGATTTCATCCTGGCGAGCGATAGCGAGCCTGTAATTTAAGAGTAATCCGCCTTCGGCCGGGACATTTTTCTACCGAAAAATGTACAAATTTATCTTGAAAGGGGGTCAAGGGGGTGAAATTTTAAGATTGCTGGAAGAGTAGGAAACAAACTAGAAACCTCCCCTTAATTAAGATGTGCTGCAGCCTTTTAATGTGTAGAGTTCCATCCTAAGCTGAATCAAAGCGTCTAATAGTTACTATACCGGTACCGAGTGGGCTAAGCATACTAACTTGAATACATTGTAGAAAGCTTCTCTAGTTTGGCATTCATTATAAAGCACAGTTAAGGGGAGGTATTTAGTTTGTTCCCTAGACCTCCATCAAGCTTAAAATTACACCCCCTTGAGTCCCTTTCAAGATAAATTTGTACATTTTTCGGTAGAAAAATGGCCCGGCCGAAGGCCGGTTCCTCTTAAATTACAGGCTCGCTATCGCTCGTCAGGATAACATTGACACCTGAATTGCACGAAAGGTCTTAATATGGGGTGAAAGTTCTTAAAATCGCTAAACTAATGGGGCAAACGTTTTATAATATCAAACGCAATGGGGCTAAACATGAGGGAGAAAGGGGTCAAGAAAAAAAATCCCTCAAGTGGAAATCTCCCCTTAACCTTATCAGTTCAGGTACCGTCCTTTTAACTGTATTCTGGTTACTGTTAGATGATTGTATTCAGTTTCCAAAGGGCCTCCAGCAATTAACAGGCTTCGAACTATCTCACTTGTACATGCTTAGATTGATATGCAGGATTCGAAGTTGCATAATAAATCGTAGGCAGTGTCCACCAACCTTTAACTGTCTTCGTGGTGCGATGCATAAGGTGTTGATTTTCGGTGTGAGCATCCTAGGTTCGAATCCACGGACTGCCACATGTGTTTGTAAATTTCATTAATCGATTTTAGGAGTATGGTTGGTTGTTGGAAGGAACATAATAATTGACCATTTTCACTACCGCAGATCCTTCTTAAACTGGTCTAAATCCTTTAAATATGTATATTGTATGTGTTCAAAAAGCTTGGAAAGGCGTTCAAATTGCCACGCCAAACAATTTATTACCCAATTATTGTGCATTCCTGTTTCGTCACATTACATTGTTTCAAAGTCCCGTGTGTCTAGACATTCTGGCTCGAACGTTCCTTGATTTTGGCCTTGTCACTCTTTTAACTCTGGGGAGGCACTCGTCACAGGCAGTTTTGCCTTTTGTCTCCCTTATACACATAGATTTTTGTTTTGTTTTTTCACCCACACCAAGCACGTTATTTTTTTGTTTTCTGGACCCCCTTTTCCCTTATGTTTATCCCCATTACCTTTGAGACGTTCGCTCCATTAGTCTGGCTATTTATATACCTTTTGCCCAAATTATTTGTCAATTTTAAGAGCTTTCGTGACATTTAGGTGTCGATTTTTTCCTAACGAGAGAAAGCGAGCCTGCAATAGGAGAAACCGACTGTTCTTCTACCGAAAATTGCACAAATTTATCTCGCAGGGGGGTCTTTGGGGCTAGGGAAAGGTCTAGAGAGGAAACTAGAAAATAATGTTAATAATGATAATAAATATACTAATAATATGAATAATAATAATAATAATAATAATAATAATAACAATCATTTTAATTACACTAATAATAATAATAATAATAATAATAACAATCATTTTAATTACACTAATAATAATAATAATAATAATAATAATAATATTTATAATAATAATATCAATTAAAATAATAACAATATTAATAATAATAGTAACAAATCTTCCTATACGTTTCAGGATAGATAGATAGAAACAAAATGGCCGTCAGTGCAGTTGGTGGTCTAATTATCATACAACAACGATTTAATATACACGAAACTGAATGGTGAATCCGGAAATTAAACTTGATATGTTCGTAGCGTAGTGAAAACATATTAAATCTTCTTTAGTAATGCTCACAGTTGTATTAGTTTAAAAGTTGAAGTAATGACGGCAAAGGAAATCATCTGACATAATTAGACGATTTACTGAAGGCTCTCATTGCATCGGCGCGTGTGCCCCCCCAAAAAAAATAAAATAAAAAATAAAAATAAAATAAAAATAAAAATAAAATAAATACAAAAAAAATTAATGACAAATGTTTGATTATTTTACTCTCTCTCTCTCTCTCTCTCTCTCTCTCTCTCTCTCTCTCTCTCTCTCTCTCTCTCTCTCTCTCTCTCACCAAGTGCCAATTTCCCAGCCTTCACCAAGCGACCTACAGTCTTGATTATTTGTAAGGGGAGATTTTCACTTAAGGGGGGGGGGGTCTTTTCTGTTTCCCTTCTCCCTCATGTTTAGCCTCAGTAGTTTTGAGAATTTAGGACGTTCGCCCTATTAGTTTGGCGATGCTAACACCTTTTGCCCCATTTTTTGTCTATTTTAAGACCTTTCATGCCATTTACTGTAGGTGTCGATATTTTCTTTGTGAGCGATAGTAAGCCTACAATTTAGGAGGAACCGGCCTTTGGCCAGGACATTTCTCTACCGAAAAATGTACAAATTTATCTCGAAGGGAGGTCTTGAGGGTAGATTCTTAAAATTTCGGAGGTCTAGGGACCAAACTGAAAGCCTCCTCTTAGGGGGAAATTGGTCGGTTTTTCTGGACACACTTCTTCCTCATGTTTAGCCCCAATGGTTTTTAGATTATACGACGCTCGGTCCATTAGTTTGGCAATTTTAAGACCGTTCACCCCATTTTATTTTGCCAATATTAAGACATTTCGTGCTATTTAGGTGTCGATTTATTTCCTGGCGAACGATAGTGATCCTGTAATTTTTGAAGCACCAACCAATACCCTCCCTACCATCACCACCACCACCATCAATACCCTCCCTACCACCACAACCACCATCAATACCCTCCCTCCCACCACCACCATCAATACCTCCTACCACCACAACACCATCAGTACCCTCCCTACCACCACCACCATCATATCCTCCCTACCACCACTCAATACCCTCCCTACCACCACCACCATCAATACCCTCCCTACCATCACCACCACTACCTTCCCTCCCTACCATCACCACCACCACCATCAATACCCTCCCTACCACCACAACCACCATCAATACCCTCCCTACCACCACCACCATCAATACCCTCCCTACCACCACCACCATCAATACCCTCCCTACCACCACCACCATCAATACCCTCCCTATCACCACCACCATCAATACCCTCCCTACCACCACCACCATCAATACCCTCCCTACCACCACCACCATCAATACCCTCCCTACCACCACAACCACCATCAGTACCCTCCCTACCACCACCACCATCAATATCCTCCCTACCACCACCACCATCAATACCCTCCCTACCACCACCACCATCAATACCCTCCCTACCATCACCACCACTACCTTCCCTCCCTACCATCACCACCACCACCATCAATACCCTCCCTACCACCACAACCACCATCAATACCCTCCCTATCACCACCATCATCAATACCCTCCCTACCACCACCACCACCACCACCAATACCCTCCCTACCATCACCACCACCACCAATACCCTCCCTACCATCACCACCACCACCAATACCCTCCCTACCATCACCACCACCACCAATACCCTCCCTACCATCACCACCGCCAATACCCTCCCTACCATCACCACCACCACCAATACCCTCCCTACCATCACCACCACCACCAATACCCTCCCTACCATCACCACCACCACCAATACCCTCCCTACCATCACCATCAATACCCTCCCTACCATCACCACCACCACCATCAATACCCTCCCTACCATCACCACCACCACCAATACCCTCCCTACCATCACCATCACCACCACCACCAATACCCTCCCTACCATCACCACCACCATCAATACCCTCCCTACCATCACCACCACCACCAATACCCTCCCTACCATCACCATCACCACCACCACCAATACCCTCCCTACCATCACCACCACCACCACTACCCTCCCTACCATCACCACCACCACCAATACCCTCCCTACCATCACCACCACCACCAATACCCTCCCTACCATCACCACCAATACCCTCCCTCCTTACCACCACCACCAATACCCTCCCTACCATCACCACCACCACCAATACCCTCCCTACCACCACCACTACCACCAAAACCCACCCTACCATCACCAACACCACCACCACCAATACCACTATCACCACCACCAATACCCACCCTATCATCACCACCAATACTACCACCACCACCACTAACAATACCCACCCTATCATCACTACCACCACCACCACCAATACCCTCCTTACCACCACCACTACTACCCTCCCTACCACCATCATCACCACCATCACCACCACCAATACCTACCCTATCATCACCACCACCACTACCCATCCTACCACCATCACCACCACCAGTACACACCCTACCACAATCATCACCAATACCCACCCTATCATCTCCACCAATACCATCATCCCCACCACTATCACCACCATCATCACCACCAATACCATCATCACCACCACCACCCACCCTACCACCACCATCAACACAGTCCACCATTTTGTGATAAAGGCCTAAATATCCTCATTACTTGTTCTATTTCCCAAAACACCGCTCGCACTTTTCGGTTTTTAATTTCAGACCAACAAACCAGCCCACCCACCCCCCCAAAAAAAAGAAAACCCAAAATCAAAAATCCCCGTGAACAAAATATCACGAGCGATAAATAGCGGAGAGGGAGCGCAAACGAAAAAAAAAAAAAAAAGGTCGGAAAATTTTGAAGCTCATCAGGCCGCATAATACGACGGCCATTTTGTGAAACTGACCACCGGGCCTCCTCTCTCTCTCTCTCTCTCTCTCTCTCTTTCTTTCTCGCTCGCTCGCTCACTCGCTCATCACCCGGCAACACACACACACACTCACCTGTCTCTCGGTGACTCAGGTGAAGCTGATTAAGTTACCTGCGCGCGGATCACGCTCACACTTTTACTCTATTTTTTTGGTTTTCAGCGTCAGGTATAATAATAAATATTTTTTTTCTTTTTTTTTTCTTTTTTTTTACGAGATTTATATATTTATGCAAGTGGTTATCATTGTCAACTGTTTTGTATTGTTAAATGCTAGTAAGACTTTTGTTCTCTCTCTCTCTCTCTCTCTCTCTCTCTCTCTCTCTCTCTCTCTCTCTCTCTCTCTCTCTCTCTCTCTCTAACAGCTTCTTGTATATGGTGGTTTCTCTCCGTTTACTCTTTTTTTCTCTGGTTTGTCTTTTCATTTTTTGAGTTGCTATTCATTTATTTTCAGTCTTTCTCCCTTTCTTTAATTTGCACAGATGATTCTTCTTTCTTGGCCTATTACTTTCTCTCTCCCTATTTATTACTCGGTTATTAATGTTTTCTTTTAATGTGCAATTTAGCTTTAATATAAATTACATATTAGTTTCCTTTATCTTAGCATTGTTGTATTTTTGTATCATTTCCCATTTGTTTTATTTCCAGCAAGTCTCGTTATATACATTTTGCTTAAAGTTTTGCTTTTATTTTAAACTTCAGCATCATCGAAGTCTAATTCATGGTGACCGGACAACTCAACCAGTTAGACCATTTCAACCAGTAGCTCTCAACCAGTACCAAATCAATCAATATGGTTACGTTAGGTTAGGTTAGTACTATATTTTGGCACTGGTTTGGTTGGTCTTGGTTGATTTGGCACTGGTTGAGAGCTAGTGGTTGAGATGTCCGGGAACCCTAATTCATCCCCAGCATCTCTGCCTAACCCTCTCATGCTCTGATGACGCATTTCGTTTCTGTTTTCAGGCTATTATTAGATTTTAGTGAGATTAGTCGGGATATCTGGAAGGCAGGGGATTGATTGAAACAGTCTTTACCCCTTTCATTCCCGCAGATCCTTTCTAAGCTGTATAAAATCAGTCTTTACCCCTTTCTAAGCTGTATAAAATCAGTCTTTACCCCTTTCTAAGCTGTATAAAATCAGTCTTTACCCCTTTCTAAGCTTTATAAAGTCAGTCTTTACCCCTTTCTAAGCTATATAAAATCAGTCTTTACCCCTTTCTAAGCTTTATAAAGTCAGTCTTTACCCCTTTCTAAGCTATATAAAATCAGTCTTTACCCCTTTCTAAGCTTTATAAAGTCAGTCTTTACCCCTTTCTAAGCTATATAAAATCAGTCTTTACCCCTTTCTAAGCTATATAAAATCAGTCTTTACCCCTTTCTAAGCTTTATAAAGTCAGTCTTTACCCCTTTCTAAGCTGTATAAAATCAGTCTTTACCCCTTTCTAAGCTGTATAAAATCAGTCTTTACCCCTTTCTAAGCTGTATAAAATCAGTCTTTACCCCTTTCTAAGCTGTATAAAGTCAGTCTTTACCCCTTTCTAAGCTGTATAAAATCAGTCTTTACCCCTTTCATTCCCGCAGATCCTTTCTTAGCTGTATAAAATCGCCTAATGATAGCCAGAGTAAGCTGTCAAAACGCGTCACAATCTTGAAGGGGTTAACCCAAACAGTACCGGTGACGTCCTTTGCAGTATATATATTGTGGCAACTATTAGGCTATTTTATTCAGATTATGAAGGACCTCTAGCAATGTTAAGGGGAGGTTTTTAGTTTGGTCCCTAGATATCCATCAAGCTTAAGATTACACCCCCTTGAGCCCCTTTCAAGATAAATGTGTACATTTTTCGGTAGAGAAATGTCCTGCTGAAAGCCGGTTCCACTTAAATAACAGGCTCGCTATCGCTCGCCAGGATAAAATCGACACCTAAATGGCACGAAAGGTCTTAAAATTGACAGAAATGGGTCGAAAGTTCTTAAAATCGTAAAAATAAGGGGGCGAACGTCTTAAAATTAGAAAAGCAATGGGGATAAACATGAGGGAGAAAGGAGTCAAGAAAAAAATCCCTCAAGTGGATATCTCCCCTTAAGGCTTCAAACTATCTCAACCAACCCTTTTAACTACCGCAGATCCTCCCTAAGCTACCCAATATCGTCTAAATATAGCTAGAATAAGAAATATATAACTCACGTCGCTGGTACTCAAAGGGTTAATTTGGTGTGTGCTTTCCTCATGTTGTCTCTTATAGTACAATTACGTTGTACGCACTGTATGCTGTATTAACCCTTTCAAGCTCCAATACGCGTTTCTGTTCTGTTTTCTGGCTACTATTAGACGATTTTATTCAGATTAGTAACGATATATGGAAGTCAAAACGTTGATTGAGATAGTATTTACCCTTTAATACCCACAGATCCTTCCTAAGCTGCATAAAATCGTCTAATGATAGCCAAAATATACTGCTAAAACGCGTCAGAGCTTCAAGGGGTTAATGTCTGTCAGATGTTGAATAGGGTGGGTCAAGAGAGGAACATGTTTGTATATCTCACTCGAGCGATGAATTAAGGCTTAGGTAGTGCTGATACCAATTATTGATCGAAATATACTTGTTGCCGCGAGATCACTTATTTGGGCAAATGGGTCTTATTATAGTCTTGGCATCTCATTGTCTTGTCACTCTTCTTCAACCCTTTCTGTCCATTCCATTCCATATACCCAGGCCCAATCCCCACTTTTCCTATTCTTTGCTCCCCCCCCCCCCCTTTTTTTTGGGGGGGGGGGGGGCCGATTCAAGACAGAGGCAGAATAGGGACAACATAACAGAAAACAATGAACACAAACACAAAATACAAATTCAAATTCAAGCCGGTGTCACACGAGCGCTTTTTCACTCAACATTTATCCTCAACACTGGTCTGGCAGCTTAGGTGGTCAACATATACAATATTTTGGTTGCCTAAACTCCTCTATCATCAGTCTAGTTTCCAATACCATGGCAAAATATTTCAGAAATGTTGCCAGAAAAATGCTGATCATCGAATGTTGACTATAAAAGCTCTCGTGTGATACCGTTTCCGTACCGGTGCTTTTTTACCTTTGATTCTGGCTAAAATTAAATGGTTATATGCAGTTTAAGGGAAGGCAGAGCGTTTGTTTGGTCTATTAATTAATTTATTCATATATTTTTTTAGTTTCCTCCCTAGACCTCCATCAAGCTTAGAAAAACACTCCCTAGATCCCCTTTCAAGATAAACTTGTACATTTTTCGGTAGCAAAATGTCCCGGCCGAAGGCCGGTTCCTCTTATAGTTGCAGGCTCGCTATCGCTCGCCAGGAAACAATCGACACCTACATTGCACGAAAGGTCTTAACATTGACAACGAAATTGGGCGAAAGGTGTTAAAATCGCCAAACTAATGGGCCGAACGTCTTATAATCTCAAAACTAGTGGGGCTAAACATTAGGGAGAAGGGGGTCCAGAAAAACGGTCTGCCTCCCCTTAAGACGGACCTACTGTATGTTATGAAGAGGTTGTTATTGAGATGGTATTTACCCATTTGAGTCGTACAGGTAGATTATAAACTAAAGAAAATCGTCTAATGGTAACCAGAAGATGATCAGATTTACGTAATGGTGGGGAAGGGGTTAAAGGGAGGTTTTTAGTTAGCTCCCTAGACCTCCATCAAGCTTAAAATTACACCCTCTAGGCCCCCTTTCAAGATAAATGTGTACATTTTTCGGTAGAAAAATTTCCCGGCCAAAGGCCGCTTCCTCTTAAATTACAGGTTCGCTATCGCTCGCCAGGAAAAAATCGACACCTAAATTGCATGAAAGGTCTTAAAATTGACAGATGGGGCGAAAGTTCTTAATTATGGGGCGAACGTCTTAAAATATCAAAAGCAATGGGGCTAAACATGAGGGAGAAAGGGGTCCAGAAAAAAATCCCTCAAGTGGAAATCTCCCCTTAAAGGGAGATGGGCGTATTTATTTCATAATTGATACATCTATTTATGATTTTAAGTAGTTTCCTCCCTAGACCACCATCAAGCTTACAAAAGCATCCATTAGATCCCCTTTCAAGATTAATTTGTACATTTTTCGGTGGAAAACTGTCACGGCCTTCGGCATATTTTTCTGTTAGTTTATCGATAAATTAGCTGCTAAGGGCTTCAATTTACCGTCAGCTGAAGAGAAACAGAGTATAATGCCCGTGTTATATTTGATTTTGATAGTTCTTGTTAGTCAAATACTACCATATAATTGTTCTTCCATAATGCCGAGCCCTTTTTCCATAACTTTACCATATATATACTTTCATCCAGAAATGTCCCGAAGTATAGCCCCCTTGACCGAAGTTAAGGGGAGATCTCCACTTGAGGAATTTTTGTTCTTGACCCCTCTCTCCCTCATGTTTAGCCCCATTGGTTTTGATATTATAAAACGTTTGCCCCATTAGTTTAGCGATTTTAAGAACTTTCACCCCATAGTAAGACCTTTTGTGCAATTCAGGTGTCGATTTTATCCTGGCGAGCGATAGCGAGCCTGTAATTTAAGAGGAACCGGCCTTCGGCCGGGAAATTTTTCTACCGAAAAATGTACAAATTTATCTTGAAAGGGACTCAAGGGGTTGTAATTTTAAGCTTGATGGAGGTCTAGGGAACAAACTAAATACCTCCCCTTAAGTACACTCGGATACCACTTATGCAAAATTGTGAACTACACCAATATCTATTTATGGAAGTATATCTCTGGAAACGGATTAATAAATATAATTGTCTGTACATCAACTGCAAAACTACATATACCATTTTTTGACAAGCAAGTTCTATCCCAAAATCAATCCATAAAAGAAAAACATAGGGGGTCCATGATATTTTAGGAGTGGGCTACAGAGACTATGGTATCGGACTGTACATACCATTAATATACACATACATCCCCCCCCCCCCCTTTCTCTTTCTCCGGAAGTATACATTCATTTACTGGCCTTTTTATTAACCCCATCTGTACCGGCCATGTATTTTAAATTATATTCTGGCTATATTTAGACGAGTTTGTGCAGTTTAAGAAGGATCTGTGGTAGTCAAAAAGATCCAAGTGAGATAGTTCGAAGCCTGTTAATTGCTGGAGGTCCTTTGGAAACTGAATAATATCGTCTAATAGTAGCCAGAATACAGTTAAAAGGACGGCACCGGTACAGAAGGGGTTAAGCCTTTTACTACATATGGAGATCATGCGGGGGACGTAGATTTGATATATACCCCTTGTTGACTAAATGATTGCTAAATATTGTTTTGGCATTAAGGGGACATGGGTCGCTTTTCTGGTCCCCCTTCTCCCTCATGTTTAGCCCATTAGTTTTAAGATTTTAAGACGTTCGGCCCATTAGTTTGGCAATTTTAAGACCTTTCGCCCTATTTCTTTGTCAATATTAAGACTTTTCGTGTCATTTAGGTGTCGATTTTTTCTTAGCGAGCGATAGCGAGCCTGTAACTTAACAGGAACCGGCCTTCGGCCGTGACATTTTTCTATCGAAAAAGGTACAAATCTATCTTGAAGGAGGGTCTTGGGGATGGTGTTCTTTAAAGTGTGATAGAGGTCTAGGGAGGACATTAACCCTTTCAAGCTCCAATACGCATTTCTGTTTTGTTTTCTGGTAATTATTAGACGATTTTATTCAGATTAGGAAGGGTATATGGAAGTCAGAGGGTTGATTGAGAGAGTCTTTACCCTTTAAATACCCACAGATCCTTCCTAAGCTCCATAAAATACCCACAGATCCTTCCTAAGCTCCATAAAATACCCACAGATCCTTCCTAAGCTCCATAAAATACCCACAGATCCTTCCTAAGCTCCATAAAATACCCACAGATCCTTCCTAAGCTCCATAAAATACCCACAGATCCTTCCTAAGCTCCATAAAATACCCACAGATCCTTCCTAAGCTCCATAAAATACCCACAGATCCTTCCTAAGCTCCATAAAATCGTCTAATGATAGCCAAAATATACGCGTCAGAGCTTCAGGGGGTTAAGAAAATATTACAGATACACAAATAAGCCAATAAATACGGCCATGCCCCCTTAAATAACTTGAGCATGAGGTATTAACCCCTTCACCACCAGTACGTAATTGTCATCATAGTCTGGTTACCATTACACGATTTTCTTTAGTTTGTAATCGACCTACAATGTACGACTCAAGTGGGTAAATACGATCTAGGGAAACCCTCTTAGGTCCCTCTTAAACTACATAACCTCATCTAATCTTAGCCCTCAGTAAATATTCATAGGAAATAGGTCCTTCTTAAACTGATCTAATCTAATCTTATCTAATCACTAATCTAATCTTAGCCAGAATCAAAGGGCTTCCAATTATTATCAAACACTATATTGAAGAACCGTTGATGATGATGATGATGATGAATGTACAGTTGCCTTTAGTACTAAGTGTGTGCGTGTTGGTGGGTGGTGAGAGAGTTTAAGGGAGCCCACCTCGCTTTTTTTCTCCTTCTCTCCCTCTCTCTTTGGGTTGTATCCATTCGGCCCTATTCAGCCTACTGTTTTAAGACTTTTACCCCCATCCAGGTGTCAATATTTTCCTGGCGAGCGGTAGTGAGCCAGCATATATGTATTTTTGTTTTTGCAGCAAGCTAAATTTTTACATTTTTCGATCGAAAAATGTCTCCGGCGAAGCCGGATTTCTCTATACAATACTGGCTCGCTTTCGCTCGCCAGGAAGAAATCGACACCTGGATGGGGATAAAAGTCTTAAAACAGTTTGCTGAATGAGGCCGAATGGATACAAGCCAGAGAAAGCGAGAAAGGGAGAGAAAGATAAACAAAAATAGCCTGTGACCCTCCTTAAGGAATGATACGTTGAACATATACTGTGTAGGGTGAATGTCGTCCAACTGGTTACCGGTGGAACAGGTTGCCGAGGCGTGTGAACATTGAGAAAACTGGTGAGATGGTGTTGTAGGGAGTTGTATGGAGTTGTATGGAGTTGTATGGAGTTGTATGGAGTTGTATGGAGTTGTATGGAGTTGTAGGGAGTTGTATGGAGTTGTATGGAGTTGTAGGGTGTTGTATGGAGTTGTACGGAGTTGTAGGGAGTTGTATGGAGTTGTAGGGTGTTGTATGGAGTTGTAGGGTGTTGTATGGAGTTGTACGGAGTTGTAGGGAGTTGTAGGGAGTTGTACGGAGTTGTAGGGTGTTGTATGGAGTTGTACGGAGTTGTACGGAGTTGTAGGGAGTTGTATGGAGTTGTACGGAGTTGTACGGAGTTGTACGGAGTTATAGTGGTGCTGTATGGAGTTGTACGGAGTTGTATGGAGTTGTATGGAGTTGTATGGAGTTATAGTGGTGTCAGTAATGGTGATGTAGCTAGTAACGAAGATGTGGTGAGACGTATGGTAATATTAGCTATAGTCTATTCGTTGTAAGTAGGCGAGAAATCATGACCTCTAACCTCTGTAACTAAAATACGACTAGAGTAATCGAGCTAATATTTCTACCATTTGGGAAGAGTCAGTCAAGGCATGGATGTGGAAATTTACAGCCATTTTGCTCCTGCCCTTTTTGAGTTACAGAGGATAGAGGTCATGATTTCTCGCCTACTTACAGCGAATAGACTATAGTAACGAAGATTTGGTGAGACGAATGGTTATGTAGGCAGTAAGTGGCAGTAACGAAGATGTGGTGAAGTTAGGTTATGGTGTTGTATCTAAACTTAGGGATAAACAGTTATGATGATTATTCTGTATCGGGGTAATCATATTCAAATCAATTCAATTGCCTTTATTTCATGACATACACACAATTTGCATACACAAGACAATAATTACGAGACGGTGAAATAATTATATAATTATACACATGTCCTTCATTTATATACAGTATTGTAATTGGTTTCAAATTATTTACAAGAAGTTAGGCAAAGATAAATTGATGTGGTTAAGGAGGGTCACCGGCTTGTTTTTATCTTGTTCTCCTTTTCTCTCTTTCTCTGGCTTGTATCCATTCGGCCCCATTCAGCCAACTGTTTTAAGACGTTTATGCCCATCCAGGTGTTGATTTTTTCCTGGCGAGCGAGAGCGAGCCAGCATTGTATGGAGAAATCCGGCTTCGCCAGAGACATTTTTCTCTAAAAAATACACATTTGGCTTGCTGTAAACAAAAATATATACATATATAATTATATATATGCTGGCTCGCTACCGCTCGCCAAGAAAATATTGACACCTGGATGGGGATAAACGTCTTAAAACAGTAGGCTGAATGGGGCCGAATGGATACAAGCCAGGGAAAGAGAGAACAGGTGAGGAATATAAAACAAAGCGAGGGTGGCTTCCATAACAAATCTTAGTAGTTAATTTAGGCCTATAGATTCGCTGTAAGTAGGCGCGAACTCATGACCTCTATCTTCTGTAACTCAAAAAGGGCTAGAGCAAATTGGCTATAAATGTCCACATCTATTCCTGGACTGACTCTTCCCAAATGGTAGAAATATTAGCTCGATTACTCCAGCCGTATTTTAGTTACAGAGGTTAGAGGTCATGATTTATCGCCTACTTACAGTGAATAGACTATATTAGTATTTATATGCGTATCAATGATTGCAGATTGAGTTTCATGCTTATATATAAATCTATGCCTACATATTAATCACATACCCGTACCATTATAACACATTAATGGGAGGTATTTAGTTTGTTCCCTAGACTTCCATCAAGCTTAAAATTACTCCCCCCTAGACCCCCTTTCAAGATAAATTTGTACATTTTTCGGTAGAAAAATGTCCCGGCTGAAAGCCGGTTCCTCTTGTATTACAGGCTCGCTATCGCTCGCCAGGATAAAATCGACACCTACATGGCACGAAAGGTCTTAAAATTGACAGAGATGGGTCGAAAGTTCTTAAAATCGTCAACATAATGGGGCGAACGTCTTAAAATTAGAAAAGCAATGGGGCTAAACATGAGGGAGAAAGGGGTCCAGAAAAAAATCTCTCCAGTGGATATCTCCCCTTTAAAGCATGTACAGTATATATACACACGCATATACATACGAATATACATATATATAAGCGCTTACTACGTTTATCAACCAACTTATTACTATTATTATTACTATTATTACTATTGCAAGCTCTTGGGTCAACCATTATAAATAACCCATACATAACAGCAAAGTACGAAACTGACACAATTACGTAAATTAGTGAAAAAACATTGTATAATATTGAATCGTTTAAGGGGAGGTCTCCACTTGAGGGATTTTTTCTTGACCCCTTTCTCCCTCATGGTTAGCCCCATTGCTTTTGATATTATAAAACGTTTGCCCCATTAGTTTGGTGATTTTAAGAATTTCCACCCCATTCTGTCAATTTTAAGACCTTTCGTGCAATTTAGGTGTCGATTTTATCCTGGCGAGCGACAGCGAGCCTGTAATTTAAGAGTAACCGGCCTTCGGCCGGGAAATTTTTCTACCGAAAAATGTACAAATTTATCTTGAAAGGGGGTCAAGGGGGTGACATTTTAAGATTGCTGGAGGAGTAGGAAACAAACTAGAAACCTCCCCTTAATGCATATACGTTTATAAACAACCTTAGTCCTATTTTGTGAACACATATAAATAGTTCATACATAGAAGCACAATAAGAAACTGATATAATTACGTAAATGATTGATATTGTTCTAAAATATTGAAACCCATTTGACTTTAATTAACCTATAGCGAATCAATTATGGTATCGGCCTAATGCACTGCAGTAGTCCACTCTCAAGCTATTGACCACTTGCGAGTTTCAAGCTTCAGGAAGTTGGAGCTGTAGATGTTGATATTTTAATATAATTACCAGTTAAAAGACTGCTACAATGCACATATAAACACATATAAACAACAGGCTTTCTATCTATATAAAACCCACATACTGGTATATTAAAATTTCTGATATATATAATCGATGACTTCTGGTTCAACCTCCTAATGGAAGTGGTGAATTGGTAGCCTCTATTAGCTAATCAAACTACTCTCCAAAGTATAAATTAAATACAAATTGTAAATCGTAATATATGCTAGTTAAGAATACACACGATTATGCAGATCAACCTAAGCGATATCCACACCAATTTGCATAGCTCATTACAACGAACATTATAAAACCGTGCCATTATTTCCTTTGCAATCAAAATGGTTTTATGCAATTGGAAACTTCGTAGCGCAATGGATAAATGCACTGAATTTCGGTGTGAGCATCCTAGGTTCGAATTCCTGGACTGCCACATGTATTTGTTGATTTAATTAATTGAGTTTAGGAGTAAAGTCGGTTGGTGGAGGTAACATAATAACCCTTATCACATTTTGCCTTATGCCAGTAGGACCATGGCTTCGACAATTCAGAATTATTAACTATGCATCTGAGCTTACCGACAAATGAGGATAATATTAAATAGTAATTACTTATATATATATATATATATATATATATATATATATATATATATATATATATATATATATATATATATATATATATATTAAACTAAAATAGGATTACATAAATCAGTTCTTAGACAATAATAAACTTTTCAAGCACTTTTTTCACCCGACTCAAGACATTTTGGACTATGGGAAAATGTATAATCCGCAGACAGTCTTGTGTTGTTTCCATGTAGCTGAGAAATGTTATAGATTAAATAAAGACTACTCGTATGTATTAAAAAAAAATCTGTAAATATTTGAAAAGCCGTTTCTACCTTTGAAGAAGAGGTTCACAGGGAGGTATTAATGGGAGATGGGTCGCTTTTCTGGTACCCCTTCTCCCTTATGTGTAGCCCCATTAGTTTTCAGATTTGATGACGTGTAGCCCCATTAGTTTGGTGATTTCAAGACTTCACCCCATATTTGTTGTCAATATCAAAACTTTTCGTAATTTTGGTGTCAATTTGTTCCTGGTGAGCGATAGCGAGCTTGTAATTTACAAGAAACCGGCGAAGGCCTGTACATTTTTCTATCGAAAAATTTACACATTTATCTTGATGGGGGGGGGGGGGGAGGTATGCTTGATGAAGGTCTAGGGAGGAAACTAGAATAATACATACATGAACAAATCGACCAAAAAGTGAACCATCAACCATTCAACCTGACCATCTATACGATTTAGGATTATTTATTTATGTTTGCTTAGAAAATAAATGTACAAGTAAATGGTAGCCACATTGAGATCCACCAAGCCCCATCTGTTTATTGAGATCCACCAAGCCCCATCTGTTTATTGAGATCCACCAAGCCCCATCTGTTTATTGAGATCCACCAAGCCCCATCTGTTTATCGAATGAACCAACACATACATTGAGATCCACCAAGCCCCATCTGTTTATCGAGATCCACCAAGCCCCATCTGTTTATCGAATGAACCAACACATACTCACAATTCTCGGTCCTCCGAGCATTTCTTATTTTGGTTAGTTATTTTGCAAGCTTTACATTATAATTTTGCATAACTGAAAGAGCGTATTTAAGTGTAAATTAAATAAAAACTTCAAAATTTTACTTTATGTGATGAATTATAATATGTGTGGATACTGTATACATTTGAGAATAGAGTACCATAGAAATATAATGGCTATAAGTAACACCCCGTTCTTAACATTAATCATCAATTACAAACCCCAATGTACTTGAATAAACTAATTAAAGCATATGGTCCTCCCGGGATTCGAACTCGGGACACCACACCCAGAACATAAGCACCTATACAATATTAAAGCAAACTATTTTATCCTTAGGGCAAGCGTCCCAGACCATCTATGGGAAACATTTACAATCGCATACCTTGCCGTGTTCACCATCTTTAGCCAAACTTTTCTATCGATCAAGAGTTGGTGTAAGATGAAAATCTTTAACAACAATATAACAAATAAATAAAATAAACAAATCCTCGATAATGAAAATTCAATGGTTGCTTCTTCCACTATCTATGTGTATATACAACTGACTTAGAAATACAGACCTCGAAATAACCAAAAAATCATCTCTCATCCACTGATCATACCTGTTTAGAACCAGCTTAGTTTTGGAGAGAGCCGTCAGGTGAATTGGTGGAGGTGAAAAAGCTATATTGGTAGTTAGCATGTAAGGGGATAAGGGTTATTTTTGTAGTGTATTTATTCATTCATACATTTATTATTTAGTTTCCTTGCTAAATTAGACCCCCCCTAGATCCCATTTCAAAATATATTTATACATTTTTCGGTAGATCTCCTTTATTATCCCTCAGGCTTTGCCTATCCAGGAGTACTTAACCCTTTCTGTACCGGCGACGCCCTTTTATCTTTATTCTATCTACTATTAGACGATATTATTCAGTTTCAAAAGGGCCTCCACCGATTAACAGGTTTCGAACTATCTCACTTAACCCTTTTTACTACCACAGATCCTTCTCAAACTGCAGAATACCATCTGAATATATCTAGAATAAAATGATAACACAGAAGGGGTAAAAAAAGAAAACAAATATATATTTAGCCCATTTGTTTCTGTTTTGGCTCATGTAAACGATGAAAACCGTATTTCATAACTCGGGATGCCTTTTTCCTCTACCTCTCTGCCTATCAAAAGCTAGCTTAGAAAAAGCAAAAGATATAGACATCCCCTCCCTTCCCTCGAATTTCACCTTTCGCCTCTACCTATGTACGACTGTCATACGAGAAGCATTCTTTCCTTGGGTTTTGATTTTTTTTCCCGCTGTCAAGTCGCTTCTGCCTGTCTAAAACCAGCTGAGTAAAACAGAAAAAGAAAAGAAATTCCCCTTCCTCCCCACCCACCCCCTCTTTATTATCTTTCCAGGCCTCTTCCTCCCTTCCCTACCTCTCTTCACCCCCTGTCTCCCCACCCCACCCCCTCTTCTTTCCCCCTTTTCAGATCCCTTACTCGCGACCCCACCCCTTCCTCACCGCATCCTCCCCACCCCACCCGCTCTACACCGCATCCTCCCCACCCCACCCCCTCTACACCCCTTCACCACCCCACCCCACCCCCTCTACACCATTCCTCCCTACTACCCACCCCCTCTACACCATTCCTCCCCTACCCCACCCCCTCTACACCATTCCTCCCCTACCCCACCCCTCCCTCACCCTGTACACCCCTTCCTTCCCATAACCCACCCCCTCTACACCATTCCTTCCTCCCCCACCCTGTACACCCTTCCTTCCTCCCCCACCCCTCCCCCTCTTCTCTCCCTACCCCACCCCCTCTACACCATTCCTTTCTCCCCCCACCCCTCCCTCTCTTCTCTCCCCACCCCTCTACACCATTCCTTCCTCCCCCACCCCTCTACAACCCTTCCTCCCATACCCCACTCCATCTTCACCCCTTCACCAACCCAACCCCTCTCCTCTCCCTACCCCACCCCCTCTACATCCTTTCCGCCCCTACCCCACCCCCTCTACACCATTCCTTCCTACCCCACCCCTCCCCCACCCCGTACCCCCCCTCCTCCCCAACCCCACCCCTTCTACACCATTCCTCCCTACCCCATCCCTTCCCCCACCCTGTACACCCCTTCCTCCCCTACCCAACTCCATCTTCACCCCTTCACCCCAACCCCAACCCCTCTCCTCTCCCCATCCTACCCTCTATACACCCCTTCCTTCCTCCCCCACCCCTCCCTCACCCTGTAAACCCCTTCCTCCTATACCCCACCCCCTCTACACCATTCCTTCCTCCCCCCCTTCCCCCCCAACCCCCTCTACACCCCTTCCTCCCCTCCCCCACCCCCTGTACACCCCTCCCTCCCCCCACCCCACCCCCTTCCCCCCATGACAGGTGTAACAGTTTGACAGGACACAATACCGACGTGATGTCTAACAGGTGATCTGACGAGGAACACGCCACCCCGCCTCCCAGCCTCCCACAATAAGTCATGAGATTCAGGTCCCCGGTTCACTGTTGTGTGCCTCACTGCCTCAATCCCTGCCTCCCTCCCTGCCTACTTGCTACACTCCCTATGTGCCTGTTTGTTTGAATACCTGTTGTCTGCCTCACTGTCTGAATCCCCGTCTACTTGCTGCGCTCCCTATCTACCTTCCTCCCTGCCTGAATCCCTACCTACTTGTTACACTCCCTATGTGTTTGTTTACTTCCATTCCTGTCTGCCTGCTTGCTTCACTCCCTGCCTACTTGCTACACTCCCTATCAGCCTGTTTGCTTGAATACCTGCTGTCTGCCTCTCTCCCTGCCTCAATCTCTGCCTACTTGCTACACTCCCTATGTGCCTGTTTGTTTGGATACCTGTCTACCTGCTTACTTCATGTACTGTCTAACTGCTTACTTAACTCCCTGTCTACCTGCTTGATTCACTCCCTGTCTGCCTGTTTGCTTCACTCCCTGTCTACCTCTTTGCTTCACTCCATGTCTGACTGCTTGTTCTATGCACCCTATGTATAAGCAATCCGTTTGCTTAATTCACTTCCTATCGGCTGCTTTACTTCCGTTTTGCTTGTATGTTTGCAGGTTTCCCTGTCTGCCTGGTTGCCTGCTTATAAATCTGCTTGCTGTACCCCTTTTCGACCCCCTTGGTTCATACTGTGTCTGCCTATTTGATTGCTTGTTTCACCCCTTATTAAATTGAGTCTGGTTGGTTGATAGAGTGTCTCCCTATCTGCTTACTTGATTGCTTGTTTTACCCCTTTTCCATATCCTTGGTTTGATCCCTGTTTGCCTGTTTCGCTGTACCCCAACTTGTACAGTCACTCATAAACATTCATGGACCCCCTATATGTTTTTCTTGATGCAATTATAGCTATCTGGATTATTTTTTGGATGGAGCTTGCTTTTCAATAAATAGTATGTATTGTTTTGTTGTTGATGTACAGAACATTATATTCATCTTTTCGTTTCCAGAGATATACTTCCATAATTAGAAATAGGTGAGGTTAACGAATTTGTAATGAGTGATTATACGTTTCACTGTTTATCTGTCCGTGTGCATGTCCTGTCTGTCTATGTGTTTGAAGCTCTCCCTGTCTTATACTCTTGGTTCTTTTCAGATGACGATAAATTCAATTTCTTAGCCGCTGATTTCTCGATACTTAACGGACACAATATGAAACTACTATGTCTCTGCATCTTATAAACGCGAATCTTATTTAATTAACGCCATATTTCACTACAATATCTATAAATACCAATCTGATGTAATTAACGCCATATTTCACTACAATATCTATAAATACCAATCTGATGTAATTAACGCCATATTTCACTACAATATCTATAAATACCAATCTGATGTAATTAACGCCATATTTCACTACAATATCTATATACCAATCTTATGTAATTAACGCCATATTTCACTACAATATCTATAAATACCAATCTGATGTAATTAACGCCATATTTCACTACAATATCTATAAATACCAATCTGATGTAATTAACGCCATATTTCAGTACAATATCTATAAATACCAATCTTATGTAATTAACGCCATATTTCACTACAATATCTATAAATACCAATCTTATGTAATTAACGCCATATTTAACTACAATATCTATAAATACCAATCTGATGTAATTAACGCCATATTTCACTACAATATCTATAAATACCAATCTGATGTAATTAACGCCATATTTCACTACAATATCTATAAATACCAATCTGATGTAATTAATGCCATATTTCACTACAATATCTATAAATACCAATCTGATGTAATTAACGCCATATTTCACTACAATATCTATAAATACCAATCTTATGTAATTAATGCCATATTTCACTACAATATCTATAAATACCAATCATATGTAATTAACGCCATATTTCACTACAATATCTATAAATACCAATCTTATGTAATTAATGCCATATTTCACTACAATATCTATAAATACCAATCATATGTAATTAACGCCATATTTCACTACAATATCTATAAATACCAATCTTATGTAATTAACGCCATATTTCACTACAATATCTATAAATACCAATCTTATGTAATTAACGCCATATTTCACTACAATACCTTCAAACTAACTTGACAAATATTGGTGGGAACTTTGTAATTTACCGCCAGATGCGATGAAACAGACTATATTATATTGTTTCATCTAATGTATCATTGTTTATGTACTTCATTCTTGTTTATGTACTTCATTCTTGTTTATGTACTTCATTCTTGTTTATGTACTTCATTCTTGTTTATGTACTTCATTCTTGTTTATGTACTTCATTCTTGTTTATGTACTTCATCCTTGTTTATGTACTTCATTCTTGTTTATGTACTTCATCCTTGTTTATGTACTTCATTCTTGTTTATGTACTTCATTCTTGTTATGTACTTCATCCTTGTTTATTTACTTCATTCTTGTTTATGTACTTTATTCTTGTTTATGTACTTCATTCTTGTTTATGTACTTCATTCTTGTTTATGTACTTCATTCTGGTTTATGTACTTCATTCTTGTTTATGTACTTCATTCTTGTTTATGTACTTCATTCTTGTTTGTTCAGCCCACTTTGTATCTAACTTGCTTCACTTCTTGTCTGTCTGTTCCGTCTTCGATAAATGGATATTAAATCGTAGTCATGTACTTAACCTTTAAGGGGAGGTTTTTAGTTCGTTCCCTAGACTTCCATCAATCTTAAAATTACACCCCCCTAGACCCCCTTTCGAGATAAATGTGTACATTTTTCGGTAGAAAAATGTCCTGGCCGAAGGCCGATTCCTCTTAAATTACAGGCTCGCTATCGCTCGCCTGGAAAAAATCGACACCTAAATGGAACGAAAGGTCTTGAAATTGACAGAAATGGGGCGAAAATTCTTAAAATAATCCAACTAATGGGGCGAACGTCGTAAACTTTCAAAAGCAATGGGGCTAAACATGAGGGAGAAAGGGGTCCAGAAAAAAGTCCCTCAAGTGGATAGGCTATCTCCCCTTAAATGTCTTGATGATGTAATGGTTAGAGTGTTTTAATATATGAATGTGGTAACCCAGGTTCGAATCCCGGGGAGATCACATGCTTTCATTAACCCTTTCAGACTCATATGACGGAGAGGTTGCCAGATTAGCAATAAGAAATAAAGTTCTCTCTCACTTATAATTACCTCTCCAAAATTAGTTTTCTGCCCACAGCTAACTCAAAGACAACTGCAGAGGTTGAAGTAACTAAACTAAAGGTTTCTAAGTACCCCTGATGGTAACAAAGGCTTTAAAGTATCCCCAATAGGCTCAAATTGCGTCAAAAATGTGAGAGGGTTAACTGTCTTGATGATGTAATGGTTAGAGTGTTTTAATATATGTATGTGGTAACCCAGGTTCGAATCCCGGGGAGATCACATGCTTTCATTAATTGCATTGGGAAGTTTTTGGTCTTGGAAACTAGATTATTTCTCTTATTCATGTTATCATGTTGTTTTGCTTTTGCACGCGATGAGTAGTATGGGGCATTGTTTTCCATTGAAATGATTTAAATACCTCTTCTTTCCTTATCATAAAGATAGCCTGCTCACTGCTCTTATTTACCCCTTCACGCATATGACGCGATTTTGAGCCTATTGGGGCTACTTTAAAGCCTTTGTTACCATCAGGGGTATTTAGAAACCTTTAGTTTAGTTACTTCAACCTCTGCAGTTGTCTTTGAGTTAGCTGTGGGCAGAAAACTAATTTTGGAGAGGTAATTATAAGAGTGAGAGAACTCTATTTTTTATTGCTAATCTGGCAACCTCTGCGTCATAAATGCGTGAAAGGGTTAAGGTGGCTCCTCTTCTCCCCCGTGTTTAGCCCCATTAATATTCAGATTTTAGTCGTTACCATTAGACGATTTTCGTTAGTTTGTAATCTACCTATGCGACTCAAATGGGTAAATACGATCTCAATATAACTGCTTACTATCATAGGACCCTCTTAAACTGCATAACATCATCTACTTTTAACCAGAATCAAGGGTAAAGAGGCATCATGGTGTTGAAGGGGTTAAACAAGCACATCATAGGGCAATGCGTATTCCAGACACATATTATCTTCAAGCTGCTGACTATTACATATAAAACAAACATATATACTGTATATATATATATATATTATGTTATTGTATACTATATAACAAGAAGATCTCCACACCCCCCACCTACCCATGTATTTCTATCATTGACGTTAGGCCTGTAAGCATTAAGGGGAGATTTCCACTTGAGGGATTTTTTTCGAACTTCCTTCTCCCTCATGTTGAGCCCCATTGCTTTTGAGATTTTAAGACGTTTGCCCCATTAGTTTGACGATTTTAATAACTTTCGCCCCATTTCTGTCAAATTTTTAAGACCTTTCGTGCCATTTAGGTGTCGATTTTTTCCTGGCGAGCGATAGCGAGCCTGTAACTTAAGAGGATTCGGCCTTTGGCCGAAAGGGGTCAAGGGGTATAATTTTAAGGTTGATGGAGCTCTAGGGAACAAACTGAATATCTCCCCTTAACCCGTACAGTGCCGGTGACGTCCTTTTCATCATATTGTGGCAACGATTAGACGATGTTATTCAGCTTAGGAAGGACCTCTAGCAATAATAAGGCTTCCGTATATCTTAACCAACCCTTTTCACTCCCACAGATCCATCCTAAGCTGCATAATATCGTCTAAATATAGCTAGAATACAATATAGCACACGACGCTAGGTCTGTAAGCATTAACCATGCAGGGGTACCCAGCGCGTAAAGGGTCCGAAACTATGGCTGGGGCTGAAATATTGAACGGGAACGAACCGGAAGCTGTTTTATTAGTTATGGAGGCTAACAACAAGAGAGCCGTCAGGTGAATTGGTGGAGGTGAAAAGGCTATATCGGTAGTTAGAGCATTTAAGGGGGGGGGGGTTAAACTCTTCTCCCTCATGTTTGGCCCTTTTAGTTTTCATATTTTAAGACGTTCGTTCCATTAGTTTGGCGAATTTAAGACCTTTCGCCCCATTTTTGGTCAAAATGTTATACCTTTTGTGCCACTTTGGTGTCGATTTTTTTTTCCTACGAACGAGTATAGGGCGGTAATTTGGAAGGAATTGTTCTTCGGACATTTTTCTACCGAAAAACGTTCACATTTATCTCGAAGTCTAGGGGGTGATTTTTGTTTTATAAAGGTCTAGGGAGCAAATAAAATAAGTAATATATATATATATATCGGTATATATATATATATATATATATATATATATATATATATATGTATTATATATATATATATATATAATATATATATATATATATATATATTATATATATATATTATATATATATTATATATATATATATATATATATATATATATATATATATATATATATATATATATATATATATATATATATATATATATAATATATATACTGTATAATACAAATATTATTATAAATCTATATGAATTAACCCCACCTTAATAAGAGCAGTGAGCTGGCTATGTTTATGATATGAAAAGAGGAGGTATTTAAATAATTTAAATGAAAACAATGCTCCATACTACTCATCGCATCCTAAAAGAAAGATGAAAGAAGTGAGGTGAATAAGAAAAAAATATTCAAATATATTTATTTCACTCCCAAGACCAAAAACTTCCCAATAAAATTAATGAAAGCATGTGATCTCCCCGGGATTCGAACCTGGGTTACCACATAGATATCTTAAACACACTAACCATTACACCATCAAGGCAGTTAAAGGTTAAGTACACGACTACGATTTAATATCCATTTATCGAAGACAGACCAGACAGACAAGAAGTGAAGCAAGTTAGATACAATGTGGACGGTTTAAACAAGAATGAAGTAGACAAACAAGGATACATTAGATGAAGTAAGATATTAAGGGGAGATATCCACTTGAGGGACTTTTTTCTTGACCCCTTTCTCCCTCATGTTTAGCCCCATTGCTTTTGAGATTTTAAGGCGTTTGCCCCATTAGTTTGGTGATTTTTAAGATATTTCCGCCCCATTCTGTCCATTTTAAGATTTTTCGTGCCATTTAGGTGTCGATTTTATCCTGGCGAGCGATAGCGAGCCTGTAATTTAAGAGTAATCAGCCTTCGGCCGGGACATTTTTCTATCGAAAAATGTAAAAATTTATCTTGAAAGGGGGTCAAGGGGGTGAAATTTTAAGATTGCTGGAGGAGTAGGAAACAAACTAGAAACCTCCCCTTAAACACATAGGTAGACAGGACATGGACACAGGCAGAACAACAGTGAAACGTACAATCACTCATACACATTCTTGGACTTCACCTATTTCTAATTATGGACGTATATCTTTGAAAACGAACAGATGAATATAATGTTCTGTACATCAACAACCAAAACAATGTATATAATAGTTATTGAAAAGCAAGTTCCATCCAAAAATCAATCCAGTTATATTGCATAGTTTTAATTGCATACAGAAAAGCATAATGGGTCGACTAATTTTGTATGAGTTGGGTGTGTGAAGGAAGGAAGGTTTTCGGAGCAATGGGAAGTATGTGGAAGACGAGAAATCTCGGAGTGAAAGTAAAAAGTGCACTGTGAAACAAGCAAACAGGGTGACAGGGATTGAACCAAGCAGATAAACAAGGGGTAAAGCAAGCAATTAAACAAGCAGATAGGCAAACAAGTCGCATAGGTAGATTACAAACTAAAGAAAATCGCCTAATGGTAACGACTAAAATCTGAAAACTAATGGGGCTAAGCATGAGGGAGAGGGGAGCCAGAACCATGCTGAAGGGGTTAACGGTGTAAATATTAACCCTTTCGCGCACATATGACGCAGAGGTTGCCAGATTAGCAATAAGAAATAGAGTTCTCTCACTCTTATAATTACCTCTCCAAAATTAGTGTTCTGCCCACAGCTAACTCAAAGACAACTGCAGAGGTTGAAGTAACTAAACTAAAGGTTTCTAAATACCCCTGATGGTAACAAAGGCTTTAAAGTATCCCCAATAGGCTCAACATCGCGTCATAGGTCGGAGAGGGTTAAGATATCGCCACAACACGTTCGCCCTTAGCCATGAGGATATTCCCAGCACATTATACGGTTATACAGTTAAGGAGGTAGAACTCGCTTTTTCTGAACCCCCTTCTCCCTCATGTTTAGCATAATAGTTTTGAGATTTAAAGACCTTCGTTCCGTTAGTTTGGCGATGTTGAAACCTTTCGCTCCATTTGTTTGTCAATATTAAGACCTTTTGTGCCCTTTTGCTGTCGATTTTTTCCTGGCGAGCGAGAGCGAGCCTCTAATCTTAGAAGGAATCGGCCTTCGGCCAGGAAATTTTTCTACCGAGAAATGTACAAATTTATCTTGAAAGGGGGTCTAGGGGGTGTTTTTCTAAGCTTGATGGAGGTCTAGCGAGGAAACTAAAAAATATATTAATGAATAGATACATAGACCAAAAACCAAGCACTACCACCTTAAGGGGAGATATCCACTTGAGGGATTTTTTTCTTGACTAATTTCTTCCTCATGTTTAGCCCCATTGCTTTTCTAATTTTAAGACGTTCGCCCCATTATTTTGACGATTTAAAAAACTTTCGACCCATTTTTGTCAATTTTAAGACCTTTTGTGCCATTTAGGTGTCGATTTTTTCCTGGCGAGCGATAGCGAGCCTGTAATTTAAGGGGAACCGGCCTTCGGCCGGGAAATGTTTCTACCGAAAAATGTACAAATTTGTCTTGAAAGGGGCTCAAGGGGGAGTAATTTTAAGCTTGATGGAAGTCTAGGGAATCAACTAAAAACCTCTCCTTAAATGAAGCGGTAATAGCTATATATATATATATTTTAATACTGTAGATTTGGGGTATAATTTTGTCTTCCAATAGGGTTCTGGGCCGGGAAAACCAATGTCGCCCTAGGGAAATTCCGTGAAAATGTTATGCCCCGGAGCGTGAGATGCGACGTAAATAGTGTACCTCCATTGCTTTAAGGGGACGTAGGCCGTTTTGCTGGACCACTTTCTCCCCCTAGTTTAGCCCCATTAATTTTGAGCTTTTTTGACGTTCGCCCCATTAGTTTGGCGATTTTAAGACCTTTCTCCCCTGTTCTTTGTCAATATTCAGATTGTTCGTGTCATTTCGCGGTGTCGATTTTGTCCTGGCGAGCGATTTAGGAAGAATTGGCCTCCGGCTGGGACATTATTCTACCGAAAAATGTACAGATATATCTTGAAGGGGATCCTGGGGTTGTTGTTTTAAGTTTCATGGAGGTCTAGGGAGGAAACTAGAAAACAATATTCAGTATAAATGAAAAAAATCGACCAAAAAGTGAACCGTCTCTCTCTCTCTCTCTCGCCCCGTTGCTGCATGACATTCCCAAGCATTAACATTGAATTATTGCTGATGCTACTATTTCACGATATATAATTAATGGACTATGTTTATATGCTTTATTTATTGAATGGACTATGTTTATATGCTTTATTTATTGAATGGACTATGTTTATATGCTTTATTTATTGAATGGACTATGTTTATATATATTTATTGAAGGACTGTTTATATGCTTATTATTGAATGGGCTATGTTTATATGCTTTATTTATTGAATGGGCTATGTTTATATGCTTTATCTATTGAATGGGCTATGTTTATATGCTTTATTTATTGAATGGGCTATGTTTATATGCTTTATTTATTGAATGGGCTATGTTTATATGCTTTATCTATTGAATGGGCTAGTTTATATGCTTTTATTGAATGGGCTATGTTATATGCTTTTTTATTGAATGGACTATGTTTATATGCTTTATTATTGAATGGGCTATGTTTATATGCTTTATTTATTGAATGGACTATGTTATATGCTTTATTTATTGAATGGGCTATGTTATTGCTTTATATTGAATGGGCTATGTTTATATGCTTTATCGATGAATGGGCTATATGTTTATATGCTTTATTTATTGAATGGGCTATGTTTATATGCTTTATTTATTGAATGGGCTATGTTTATATGCTTTATTTATTGAATGGGCTATGTTTATATGCTTTATTTATTGAATGGACTATGTTTATATGCTTTATTTATTGAATGGGCTATGTTTATATGCTTTATTTATTGAATGGGCTATGTTTATATGCTTTATCTATTGAATGGGCTATGTTTATATGCTTTATTTATTGAATGGGCTATGTTTATATGCTTTATTTATTGAATGGGCTATGTTTATATATGCTTTATTTATGAATGGGCTATGTTTATATGCTTTATTTATTGAATGGGCTATGTTTATATGCTTTATTTATTGAATGGACTATGTTTATATGCTTTATTTATTGAATGGGCTATGTTTATATGCTTTATTTATTGAATGGACTATGTTTATATGCTTTATTTATTGAATGGGCTATTTTATGCTTTATTTATTGAATGGGCTATGTTTATATGCTTTATTTATTGAATGGGCTATGTTTATATGCTTTATTTATTGAATGGACTATGTTTATATGCTTTATTTATTGAATGGGCTATGTTTATATGCTTTATTTATTGAATGGGCTATGTTTATATGCTTTATTTATTTTTGTATAAGCGTATGATGAACGTGTATGAGTTAATTTTTTTTTTAACATTCAACTTAACTAATTAAGATTTTAAGGCCAAGTATCTCTAAACCTTGATCTCTCTCTCTCTCTCTCTCTTCTCTCTTCTCTCTCTCTTCTCTTCTCTCTCTCTCTCTCTCTCTCTCTCTCTCTCTCTCTCTCTCTCTCTCTCTCTCTCTCTCTCTCTCTCAATCAGACCACCGATATCAACACACTCCCAAAATACTGTTCTTCATGTATTTATCAACTAGTTCACGTAAAGAGCCAAGGCTTCAATCAAACTAATGGACTTCATTCTTGCGGGTATAGGCTATGGGTTGTAAGTATCTTAGGTCGAAGCGCCTTGATTATTTTTGACATTCATTAATTAAGGGGGGTCACCTGTTTTGTTTTCTCTTTCTCTCCTTTTCTCTCTTTCTCTGGCTTGTATCCATTCGGCCCCATTCAGTCTACTGTTTTAAGAAGTTTTTCTCCATTCAGGTGTAGATTTTTTCCTGGAGAGCGATAGCGAGCCAGCATTGTATGGAAAAATCCGGCTTCGCAGGAGAAATTTTTCTATCGAAAAATGTACAAATTTAGTTTGCTGTAAAAAAAAATTGGTATATATAATTATACAGTATATAATATTATATGCTTGCTCGCTACCACTCGCCAGTAAAACATTGACACCTGGATGGGGGTAAACATCTTAAAACAGTAGGCTGAATGGGGCCGAATGGATACAACCCGGAGAGAGTGAGAAAGAGAGACAAAAACGAGGTGGGCTCCCTTAAATATTGCTTTAGTTCTGCCATGAGTATATTTGACAGTATATTTGACACTATATTTGACAGTGTATTTGACAGTATATTTGACAGTGTATTTGACAGTATATTTGACAGTGTATTTGACAGTACATTTGACAGTATATTTGACAGTATAGTTGACAGTACATTTGACAGTATATTTGACAGTATATTTGACAGTGTATTTGACAGTGTATTTGACAGTATATTTGACAGTGTATTTGACAGTATATTTGACAGTATATTTGACAGTATATTTGACAGTGTATATGACAGTGTATTTGACAGTGTATTTGACAGTATAGTTGACAGTATATTTGACAGTATATTTGACAGTATAGTTGACAGTATATTTGACAGTGTATTTGACAGTACATTTGACAGTGTATTTGACAGTGTATTTGACAGTATATTTGACAGTGTATTTGACAGTATATTTGACAGTATATTTGACAGTATTCATGATTAAAGTGAAACCCATAATTGTAAGTATATCATTATTGGTATGTTAATTAATAATGATATGACTTGGAATATGTTCCTTCTACCGCCATATGTATTTTAGTAGCTTATGAAGGACCTCTCAAAATGAAATATTCCTTGGACTGAGTGTTCTGAAGACAATGGACATATACTGTCAGGTATTAAGGGGAGATCTCCACTTGAGGGATTTTTTTCTTGACCCCTTTCTCCCTCATGTTTAGCCCCATTGCTTGTGATATTATGAAACGTTTGCCCAATTAGTTTCGCGATTTTAAGAACTTTCACCCCATATTAAGACCTTTCGTGCAATTCAGGTGTCGATTTCTTCCTGGCGAGCGATAGCGAGCCTGTAATTTAAGAGGAACCGGCCTTCGGCCGGGAAATTTTCTACCGAAAAATGTACAAATTTATCTTGAAAGGGACTCCAGGGGGTGTAATTTTAAGCTTGATGGACGTCTAGGGAACAAACTAAATAACTTCCCTTAACACTATACTCTGTTTTTTGCTTCAGCTAACAGTAAATGGCTATGTTTTCATTTTGATTATTACACTATTATGCAGGTTTTGTGACGATTTGTGTTGTTAATTATAAAAACTTATCACTAACCACGAAACAGAGACATAGTAGTTTCCTATTGTCCCGTTAGTTATCGAGAAATCAGTTGCTAAGGGATTCAATGGTGACCGGTCAACTCAACCAGTAGACCATTTCAACCAGTACCAAATCAACCAATACGGTTAGGTTAGGTTAGGTTAGGTTAGTACTATATTTTGGCACTGGTTTGGTTGGTCTGGGTTAATTTGACACTGGTTGAGAGCTACTGGTTGAAATGGTCTACTGGTTGAGATGACTTGGAACCGATTCAATTTACCGTCAGATGAAACGTAACCGAGTATAGATGATTTGACGTTTGGTGGGTTATTTTTCGTGGTGGATTTTTGGTATTTTGTTCAATGTTTATTTGAGGATTTTGTTTTCCATTTTCGAACAATGCAGTTTTGTGTGCACCCCTAGGCTAGCAAAACCGCCTTCCCAGACTTCGTTCAAACTAAAAAATGCTCACCCAGACCTATTCCAGCTAATGTTGTACAAGTTTCGATAGAGAAATATACCAGCCGAAGGTCGATTTCTAATAAGTTACAGGACAAAACAAAACAAAAATCGACACCTGAATGGGTGAACTTGCTTATTATCGCTATTTTAATAGGGTGAAACGTCTTGACATCTCCAAACTAATGGAGCGAAACAGGGAAGGCAAGCCAAAACAAGTTTTAATAGGGTTAATGTTGACACCGTTTGTTGTTTAGTTAAAGCGTTGCAAGAGAGTAGTGATTTTTGTTCTGGCAAACATGAGACGATTTTAGTCAGAGTTTTATGAGTTGATTGATGAGGCTTTTGTCATGGGTAAAATGATTCGGGTGACCGGACAACTCAACCAGTAGACCATTTCAACCAGTAGCTCTCAACCAGTACCAAATCAACAAATACGGTTAGGTTAGGTTAGGTTAGTACTATATTTTGGCACTGGTTTGGTTGGTCTGGGTTGATTTGGCACTGGTTGAGATGTCCGGGAACCAATGATTCGTTACAGTTATATCATGTTCTGTTGTGTTGTGTTGGTGGTGTAATGGTTTAGATGCGTATGTTCTGGATGTGGTGTCCCGAGTTCGAATTCCGGGAGGATCGTATGCTTTCATTAGTTTATTCTAGTGGATTGGGGTTTGTAATGGAGGATTAATGTTAATATTATAATCCTTAATATTTTAATTTGGAAGGAACGGTAGCGCTAATAAGTCATGTTTCACCTGTCATTTCGTTTGGCTCGCTCTGGGCTGTATTAATGTCTGTCAGATGTTGCATGGGGTGGATAAGTGTATGAACATATTCGTATATCTCAATCGAAAATAATTTTTATCAAATTTTAGATATTGCTGATACCAATTACTGATCAGAACATACTTGGTGCCGAGACATCACTTATTAGGCTGACTGAACATTAACTAAACATTTTATTTTACAAAACCATAAACGTTGCAGCTGTGTGTTGCCTTTGAGTGAATTTGATTGTTCTGGTAATTATATTTTATAGTGAAATTAAGGGTGGATGGTTCATATTTTATTGTGAAATTAAGGGTGGATGGTTCATATTTTATTGTGAAATTAAGGGTGGATGGTTCATATTTTATTGTGAAATTAAGGGTGGATGGTTCATATTTTATAGTGAAATTAAGGGTGGATGGTTCACATTTTATAGTGAAATTGAGGGTGGATGGTTCATATTTTATAGTGAAATTAAGGGTGGATGGTTCATATTTTATAGTGAAATTAAGGGTGGATGGTTCATATTTTATAGTGAAATTAAGGGTGGATGGTTCATATTTTCGTCGAGTTTTTCATGTATTTATTATTTTTCTAGCTTCCTCCCTAGACCTCCATCAAACTTAAGAAACAACCCTAGGATCCCCCTTCAAGATATATTTGTAAATTTGTTGGTAGAAAAATCTCTCTCTCTCTCTCTCTCTCTCTCTCTCTCTCTCTCTCTCTCTCTCTCTCTCTCTCTCTCTCTCTCTCTCCCCTCTCTCTCTTCTCTCTCTCTCGCTCTCTCTCTCTCTCTCTCTCTCTCTTCTCTCTGTCTCTTCTCTCTCTCTTCTCTCTCTCTCTGTCTCTCTCTCTCTCTCTCTCTCTCTCTCTCTCTCTCTCTCTGTGAACTTGACCGCTCCTCTCCTCTCATTATCATCTTAATCAGCTCTCCCCTTCCCTCATACCTATCTGCTCACCCTCACATTAAGTAATTTGTTAAGTGGTGACCGCATAGACCAAACTACTTCCAGGATTAATTTAATTTATTATACTGATTTAACCCCTTCAGCACCATGATGCCTTTTTACCGTCGATACTGGCTAAAATTAGATGATCTTATGCAGTTTAAGAAGGACCTATTTTACTAAGAGGGTTTATTGAGATCGTATTTAGCCATTTGAGTCGTATAGGTAGATTACAAACTATTAAAGAAAATCGTCGAATGGTAACCAGAATATGATGAAAAGTACGCAATGGTGGTGAAAGGGTTAATATGTAAAGTTGTTTACATGAATTCGCACCCACTCCCTTACTTTATTTATGAACGTAAGTATTAGTATGCTGGAATTATGAACGTAAATATTAGTGTGCTGGAATTATGAACGTAAATATTAGTGTGCTGGAATTATGAACGTAAATATTAGTGCGCTGGAATTATGAACGTAAATATTAGTGTGCTGGAATTATGAACGTAAATATTAGTGTGCTGGAATTATGAACGTAAATATTAGTGTGCTGGAATTATGAACGTAAATATTAGTGTGCTGGAATTATGAACGTAAATATTAGTGCGCTGGAATAACAAGACTATTTTGCTATGAAAGCATTACTACTACATAAGAGAATATACCTCTCATTCAAATATACTAATTGCCGGTACATTATTACCCTGACGATGTCTTGAGAGAATAGACGAAAGCTTGGAGTTCCATTGTTGCAATTTTCATAGCGAGTTTTACTACATAGATACCTTAATATATATTTAATTGGGCTGGTATGTGGATACAGTATAACCAATATGTATTATGTTCTACTTAGTATATATATATATATATATATATATATATATATATATATATATATATATATATATATATATATATATATATATATATATATATATATATATATATATATATAGCGTATATACCCGGTATATGTATATATATAATATTCTTTAGAACATAAGATATTAATGATAATATCCACATTCGTTCACTAAATATTTAAAGGGATTTCTTCTGTAATGTTCGCTATCCTAACATTTACAGAGAGAGAGATAGAGAGAGAGAGAGAGAGAATGAGATATATATACTGTATATATACAGTATATAGAGAGGGGGGGGGGGTACGACGAAAAAGGTAAAGAAGAAGGAGAGGATAAACATTGAAAGCGATATTAACCCCTTCACCACCATTCCGTAATTTTCAACATATTGTGGTTACCATTAGACGATTTTCTTTAGCTTGTAATCTACCTATACGACTCAAACGGGTAGACACGATCTCAATAAGCCCTCTTAGTCATATAGGTCTTTCGTAAGCTGCATACAATTATCTAGTTATAGCCAGAATCAAAGGTAAAAAGGCGTCATGGGGTTGAAAGGGTTAAGAGGATGCAATCTAAGAAAAGAGTGGAAGAGAAATGAGAGAGCGAGGAAGGAATGAGAGGGTGAGATATTATAACATAAGAAAAGAGGCGATAAGCAAGCAAGAGACTAAACTAGGAGTGAGAGAGAGGGGCAGAGGAAAGAGAGGGTGATGTATGATGACACAGGAAATAATGAGTGAGAAAAGAAAGAGAGGGCGAGAGAAGAAATAGAGCGTGAGAGGCGAAAGAGAGGGCGAGAGAAGAAAGATAGGATAAAGGAGGAAATAGAGGGTGAGAGAAGAAAGATAGGATAAAGGAGGAAAGAGAGGGCGAGAGAGGAAAGAGAGAGTTAACCCTTTCCCTACCGACGACGACGTACTTTATATTCTTAGTCTAGCTATGTTAAGACGAATTTTGCAGCTTAGGAAGGATCAGTGGGGGTAACAAGGGTCAATTGATGTAGCCTGTAACCTTTTAATTAGTTCACGTCTGTCTTAATCTGCATAACATCATCTAATAGTGGCCGGAATATAATGAAAAGCACGTCACCGGTACGGAAGGGGTTAAGGGGAGATTTCCACTGGAGGGATTTTTTTCTGGACCCCTTTCTCCCTCATGTTTAGCCCCATTGCTTTTGAGATTTTAAGACGTTCGCCCTAGTAGTTTTGACATTTTAAGGCATTTTGCCCCATTTCTGTCAATTATAAGACCTTTCGTGCCATTAAGGTGTCGATTTTTTCCTGGCGAGCGATAGCGAGCCTGTAATTTAAGAGCAACCGGCCTTCTCGGTTTATTTATTTATATTAGAACACATAAACTATTGTGACATTTAATTTTATGTTACAATTTATGTTACAATATTGTTAAAAGGAAAACACTCGACTCCCAGTTTCCAACACCAGATCACATGCGAGTTTCAGGCTATACGGAAGTTGGAGCTGTAAGTATCGATATTGTGCCGAATTTTATAATGTGAAACTTGCAAAATAAACAAACCAAAACTTAGACGAACACAGTAAAAAGACAAAACAACTCATCACAATCGCTATGTGGAAACAACGCTTAAGCAAAATAATAATATATAAATAAAAGAACACAATCAGCCACATATAGGGTGTACATTACTACATGAACAAGTTACCAGGTACGGTACATACATAACACGTAAATACAATTCATCAAAGTTTCTATCTTTTATTTATTTTATTTTTTTATTTTTTATTTTTACTTTGTTCCCTAGACCTCCATCAAGCTTAAAATTATACCACCTTGAGTCCCTTTCAAGATAAATTTGTACATTTTTCGGTAGAAAAATTTCCCGGCCGAAGGCCGGTTCCTCTTAAATGACAGGCTCGCTATCGCTCGCCAGGATAAAATCGACACCTGAATGGCACGAAAGGTCTTAATATGGGGTGAAAGTTCTTAAAATCGCTAAACTAATGGGGCGAACGTTTTATAATATCAAAAGCAATGGGGCTAAACATGAGGGAGAAAGGGGTCAAGAAAAATATCCCTTAAGTGGAAATCTCCCCTTTAAAAAACTCACATAAGTTTGGTCATTTCTGCTAAATACCGATATCGACAGCTGCTCTCTTACAACCCGAAACTCCCATGTGGCTATACCCTGTTCCAAATAAGTAGGCCAAAACTCTTGAAACATAACCTCTATAACACAAAAAGGGCTAGAGCAGATGGGCTGTAAATGTTGACACCTATTCTCTGGCTAACCCTTTCTAAGTGGTAGACATATTAGGTCGATTACTCTAGTGATTTGGGAGTTATAGAGGTTAATGTTAAGGGGGTGTCACCTGCTTTTTGTTTACCTTTCTCTCCTTTTCTCTTTCTCTGGCTTGTATCCATTTGGCTCCATTCAGCCAACTGTTTTAAAACGTTTATCCCCATTCAGGTGTCAATTTCTTCCTAGTGAGCGATAGCGAGCCATCATAGTAGTGACAAATCCGGCTTCGCCGGAGAAATTTTCTATCGAAAAATGTACAAATTTAGCTTGCTGTAAAAAAAAATAAAAAAAAATACATATATATATATATATATATATATATATATATATATATATAGTATATATATATATATATATAGTATATATATATATATATATATATATATATATATATATATATATATATATGCTGGTTCGCTACCGCTCGCCAGGAAAATATTGACATCTGGATGGGGGTAAACGTCTTCAAACAGTTGACTGAATGGGGCCGAATGGATACAAGCCAAAGAGAGAGGGAGAGAAAGAGAAAAAACATGAGTTTAGGCCTACTTATTTGAAACCGAGTAATGAAAAGTGGTAGCTATTTATTGTTCCCCTAGTTTCTTGAGATTTATTATGATATAAATTTACTTTCGAATTTCATAAGATTGGCCTAAAGCTGTGGTGGGGGAGAGGATGTACAGTACAGGGGAACTGATATTATGACATGTTTAAAAGATATGCCAAGGTTGACAATATGGCTACTCGTATGGAATTTTAGTTTGTTTTCGCATTCAAGTTTTTACTATATACAAGTCTATAGTATATAAAACACAAATAACTGGTGACCGGTCAACTCAACCAGTAGACCATTTCAACCAGTAGCTCTCAACCAGTACCAAATCAACCAATACAGTTAGGCTAGGTTAGGTTAGGTTAGGTTAGGTTAGGTTAGGTTAGGTTAGGTTAGGTTAGGTTAGTACTATATTTTGGCACTGGTTTGGTTGGTCTGGGTTAATTTGGCACTGGTTGAGAGCTACTGGTTGAAATGGTCTACTGGTTGAGAGGAACCCAAACAACTATAACAGCTCAAACTTTGAGGATAACTCACAATAGAATGGTAGGCAATATAGTGGCTAGAAACGATTGCCTGGTTAACAATATGGCGGCGAAGTAGGCACTTCATGGCATTCACCAGCCAAGACCAATTATACCCAATTGAGAGCAAGGTTAGCAAAATGGCGACAATCCAATATAGCCCATGACAGCTGTTAATACAACATACACAGGTAAACAAGATGGCGATAGTGCATTACATCATTGATAGATAGTGACAAATAGTATGGCAGTAAGGTAGACAAGATGGCGATAATGTAACATAGAATAGTATAGAACAACTCAGGAGTACATGATGATAGACAGATAGAAATATAGTAACAACACGGAATAGCATCAAGGTTAACGATATGGCGGCACTAAAAGATAGAAAAGTACATTAGATGGCAACAAATAATAGTAGTACCACGTGGTTAACAATATGGCGGCAGTACAAGATAGAAAAGTACATAAGTTAGCAAGAAAAGGATAACAATACCAGATCAGATCAAGGTTAACAATATGGCGGCAATACAAAATGGAAAAGTATATAAGATTACAAGACTATATAGCGACAATACGCGATCAGCGTATGGTTAACAATATGGCGGCAAAATAAGACAGCAAAGTCCACGAGATGACAATATTAGGCCTTGAGGTGCAACAAAGGTGAACAATATGGCGGCGATACAAGATAACAAAGTCCATGAGATGACAATATTAGGCCTTGAGGTGCAGCGAGGGTTAAGGGGAGATCTCCACTTGAGGGATTTTTTTCTTGACCCCTTTCTCCCTCATGTTTAGCCCCATTGCTTTTGATATTATAAAACGTTTGCCCCATTAGTTTAGCGATTTTAAGAACTTTCACCCCATATTAAGACCTTTCGTGCAATTCAGGTGTCGATTTTATCCTGGCGAGCGATAGCGAGCCTGTAATTTAAGAGGGACCGGCCTTCGGCCGGGACCTTTTTCTACCGAAAAATGTACAAATTTATCTTGAAAGGGAATCAAGGGGGTGTAATTTTAAGCTTGATGGAGGTCTAGGGAACAAACTAAATACCTCCCCTTAACCCTTTGAGTACCAGCGACGTGTAATATTTGATTCTAGCTATTTTTAGACGATATTATGCAGCTTAGGAAGGATCTGTGGTAGTTAAAAAGGGTCGGTTGAGATAGTTTGAAGCCTTATTTTTGCTAGAGGTCCTGCCTAAGCTGAATAGAATCGTCTAATAATTGCCAGAATATGATGAAAAGGACGTCCCTGGTACTGAGCGAGGTTGGGCCCTGCCACTAACTTCTATACTGTATTTTTGCCCAGCTGATGGTAAATTGAATCCCTTAGTAGCTGATTTCTCGATACTTAACCCTCTCCGACATGTGACGCGATGTTGAGCCTATTAGGGATACTTTAAAGCCTTTGTTACCATCAGGGGTATTTAGAAACCTTTAGTTTAGTTACTTCAACCTCTGCAGTTGTCTTTGAGTTAGCTGTGGGCAGAAAACTAATTTTGGAGAGGTAATTATAAGAGTGAGAGAACTCGATTTCTTATTGCTAATCTAGCAACCTCTGCGTCATATGAGCGTGAAAAGGTTAATGGACATTATATGAAACTACTATGGCTGTGTGTCGTATTAAGGGGAGGTTTTTAGTTGATTCCCTAGACTTCCATCAAACTTAAAATTACTCCCCTTAGACCCCCTTTCAATATAAATTTGTACATTTTTCGGTAGAAAATTTTTCCGGCCGAAGGCCGATTCCCCTTAAATTACAGGTTCGCTATCGGTCGCCAGGAAAAGATCGACACCTAAATGGCACGAATGGTCTTAAAATTGACAGAAATGGGGCGAGGGTTCTTAAAATCGCCAAACTAATGGGGCGAACGTCTTAAAATCTCAAAAGCAATGGGGGTAAACATTAGGGAGAAAGAGGTCCAGAAAAAACTCCTCCAGGTGGAAATCTCCCCTTAATGCCAAGTTATCATAATTATCATCATATTTCGCTACAAAATCTACCTTATAGCTGGGTAACCAAGATAGTAACATGGCAATTTACCCTCAGCTGGACAAAAATAGACTATACCCTAATACCACAATACCCTATACCCGCAGAGTGTTGATCCCGGGGCGCCGACATACGCACTTGAGGTTTGGGGGTATCTCTAAAAACACTCCCGACTCGACCCGCGGCCCCCTCTCTCTCCCATTGGCTGTCCGAGAGCCACCGTCCGGCCCATGAGCGGGGGGGGGGGGGGGAGAGGAAAGTGCCGGTGCCTCATTATTTACCGGCAGAGCGAGAGCGAGCGAGAGAGAGTGAGAGTGAGAGAGAGGGGGGGAGGGGGAGGGGGAGGGGGATGAGAGTGGGAGAGTGAGTATGTGGGGTAGGTGACCTGGGGGGGGGGGGGGGGGGTAGGGGGATGGGGGAGAGACTAAGGTAAGTAAGGAATAATGAGAGAGTGTGTGTGTGTGTGTGTGTGAGAGAGAGAGAGAGTAGGTGAGTGTGTGTGGGTAGGGAATGGGGAGGTGTCATGGTAAGTAAGAAATAACGAGAGAGAGAGAGGTGTAGAGGTCATTCGTGATGCATTCGTTTTCTTTTTAGGTCTGAATTTTCACGAAATGTTTTGTACTGTTACTCGCTAATTCCGTGCATAGTAATTATCTCCCGCTATTCAACGGAGAGCATGACTTTGGCGTATAGAATTTATTTATTTTATTATTTACGATTTAGAGATGTATTTATTTATTGGACCATTCATTTGTATATTAATTTATTTTCTGAATGGTATTAATAATAATAATAATAATAATGCTACTACTACTACTACTACTACTACTACTGATAATGATAATAATAAAGATAATAATATTAATATTAATAAATATATAATAATTATAATGTGATCCTTATATTTTATTGGATTATATTGCATTAGTATATTTCATTATTATAAATATTAGGATTCATCTTATAATTAAACATTCCACACATTTCAGAAATACAAAACAAATAATTAGAAGTCTTGTAGTAATACCGGTATAGTATTTTATGACTAACATAATATAACATTATTATAGACGCTACTAATCAGTTTTGAAGAAAACATTGGTAGGCTAAGTAATGGAACAAATAGCATTTTATATATATATATATATATATATATATATATATATATATATATATATATATACAGTATATATATTTATTTTTTATTTTTTATTTTTTGTATTAGTTAAATATACAATGGCTACAAAAGTCCACTGATAGTATAAATGTATTATATTCTGGGTAACAGTAGACGTTTTCAAGGCATACTTATATATATAAAAAAAACGCTGTAGGAGAGCCTCTATAACTCTAAAACTATAACTAAATATTGTTCTGGCCATCACTAGACGATTATAACCATTTCCGAAGCGAGCCCTACCAAAAACATAAATTTATCATAATAACTTAATTGTTCTGACTTAACCTTACGTTATCCCTAAGTAACAGGCTTTTTACGATTCGCAGACAGAGGTCATAAACAAAAATAATAAATAAATATATAAATAAAATAAATAAACTAAATAAACTAATGGGGCTAAACATGAGGGAGAAAGTGGTCCAGAAAACCGGCCCATAGGGTAGCTTGATTAAGGGGAGATTTCCACTTGAGGGATTTTTTCTTGACCCCTTTCTCCCTCATGGTTAGCCCCATTGCTTTTGATATTAGAAGACGTTCGCCCCATTAGTTTGGCGATTTTAAGAACATTCCCCCCATTTCTGTCAATTTTAAGACTTTTCGTGCCATTTAGGTGTCGATTTTTACCTGGCGAGCGATAGCAAGCCTGTAATTTAAGAGGAACCGGCCTTCGGCCGGGACATTTTTCTACCGAAAAATTTACAAATTTATCTTGAAAGGGGGTCTAGGGGCTGTAATGTTAAGCTTGATGGAAGTCTAGGGAACACACTAAAAACCTCCCCTTAAGGAAGAGAGGGGGAGTGCTAAAATGAATTGTCTAATGTTAACCATATTTTGATAAAAATTACCTTATCATGCTGAAGGGGTTAATTCTGAAAGTAATACACAAATATTTCGGTGCGAGCGACGCAAAAAATATTAACCAGGACTGGACATTTTGGGTGTGTGATGTGCCCGTGGGTGAATATGATTTGGTGGCCCTAATGCAGAGTTGACGGAAAGCGAATTACTTAAGGGGAGACTGGCCGTATGTTTGGTCTATTAATTCATTTATTCATATATATTTTTAGTTTCCTCCCTAGACCTCCATCAAGCTTAGAAAAATACACCCTAGACCCCCCTTCAAGGTAAATTTGTACATTTTTCGGTAGAATAATGTCGCGGCCGAAGGCCGTTTCCTCTTAAAATTGCAGGCTCGCTTTCGCTCGCCAGGAAAAAATCGACACGTAAATGGCACGAAAGGTCTTAAAATTGACAACGAAATGGGGCGAAAGGTGTTAAAATCGCCAAACTAATGGGGCGAACGTTTTATAATCTCAAAACTAGTGGGGCTAAACATTAGGGAGAAGGGGGTCCAGAAAAACGGTCTGCCTCCCCTTATGCCGAGTTGACGGAAAGCGAATTACTTAATAGGCCTTAATGTTATATTAGATTACGTTCACTCTAAAAGGTTGGTTCTCTTAGGAGCGGATGAGTGAGAGAGAGAGAGAGAGAGAGAGAGAGAGAGAGAGAGAGAGAGAGAGAGAGAGAGAGAGAGAGAGAGAGAGAGATAATAAAGCGTACACTAATAACAATACTACAATACAATACATACAATAACACAATCAGAGAGAGAGAGAGAGGCGTACAACAATACTATACATACAATAATACAATCAAGCCACTAATAAATCATACAAGCTACACACACACAACAGCTCTATCCTTTCACCAATCAGATAGCAATGTACCTAAATAAATAAATCATGCTTTTACCCCACGTTGTTCAAGTGTATTTACTCAGATAATGGCCCAAATGATCAGTCTTCCAAATATTAGGCCCGATATTCATACTGCATTATACAAGTACCTCTCAGTTCATAATACAATTAATAAATAAATGCATTAGTCAATACTAATGCATTAAGTCAACACTAATACATTAAGTCATTACTAATACATTAAGTCATTACTAATACATTAAGTCATTACTAATACATTAAGTCATTACTAATACATTAAGTCATTACTAATACATTAAGTCATTACTAATACATTAGTCATTACTAATACATTAATTCAATACTATTACATTAAGTCATTACTAATACATTAATTCAATACTAATACATTAAATCAGTACTAATATATAAATACATTGTCAATACTATTACATTAAGTCATTACTAATACATTAATTCAATATTTATATATTATATATATATATATACATATACATTAAGTCAATACTAACAGGCATAATATCATTATTGTACATTTAACTCAGGCTGATTTTCAAAATAAGCACAACTAATATTTTCCAAAATCCAAAGAAGTTTTACTTATGTTAATAAGAACAACATTAAGGAAGGATGGGCATATTAATTTGCTCATTTATGTTTTTTTTGTTTTTTTTGTTTTTATTTATTTAGTTTCCTCCCTAGACTTCCATCAAGCTAAATACAAAAAAACAAACAAGACCCGTTTTCAAGATAATATTGTACATTTTTCGATAGGACGTCTTAACTATATATGAAAACTAAAGAGGCTAAGCATGAGGAAGAAGGGGGACCGGAAAATCGTCCCATCTCCCCTTAAGAAATAACCATCAATGATAAATCAATAACAATATAATCCTGTAGATATCCGGAATGCCGTATTAACCTTTGTTAGAGATTTATTCAAGCTTTTATTTATGTTATTATATTTATTTATTAAAGATGTGTTCGTGTATGTTACATGATAATCTCCCTAACCTCTTATGTACACTCGGTCCAACAAGTATCTGCACCCCTACCCTGATAATCTGGTGTGTACAGCTTGGTAGGGTTGGCATATCTACCTGTAGCTATATCCATCTATACTACTATCTACCTATGCTACCTACTACCTACAACCTATACTACCAAGCTGTACACACCAGATTATCAGAGTAGGGGTGCAGATACTTATTTGACCGACTGTACGTCCATATAACTTCATTCTGGTTATCATTAGACGATTTTATTCAGTTTCAAAAGGGCCTCCAATAATGAACAGACTTTGAAATATCTCACTTATCCTATTTTCTACCACAGATCCTTCTTAACCCTCTCAGGCTCCAATGACGCATTTTATTTTTATGTTCTGGCTATTATTTGACGATTTTATTCAGATTCGGAAGAGAATATGAAAGTCAAAGGGTTAATAGAGATAGTCTTTACCCTTTTAAATCCCACAGATCCTTCCTAAGCTGTATAAAAGCGTCTAATTATAGCCAGAATAAACTGTCAAAATGCGTCAAGAGCCTGAAGGGGTTAAGCAGCACAAAATCCTCTAAATCTAGCTCGAATAAAATGAAAGGGTTAATAAAGGGTTAACCTCTTCGTATAAAATGACGCGTTTCAATTTATTCTGGATGCCAGGAGACGATTTTATTCCGCCTGCGAAGAATCGAAGGGGTATAGACTATATCAATTAGCACCCTGACTTGCGAAATATGTTCCTAAATTGAATAAAATCGTCTATTGAAATTAAGGTAACCCTGGTCTCTGGGTCTTCTCCTGGGTGACCTGGATGTGTGTGAGTTTGTGTTTTTTATCTGTGTTTATTTTTTGTTTTATGTTGTTTTTGTGTTTTCCCTGTTCTTGCTCTGTCTTGAGTCGGCTACCCCCAAAATGGGGATTGGGCCTGAGCATATAGATAGATAGATAGAAATTAAGGTACACCCCTTTCTTAACATTAATCCTCCATTAAAAAACCAATGTACTAGAATAAACTAATGAAAGCATATTATCCTCCCGGGATTCGAACTCGAGACACCACACCCAGAACATAAGCACCTAATCCAATTACACCCCTTCTCCCCTCTCTACACTCTTCAGAAAAATAGGAAAAGTAGAATGTAGATACGAGGTGCCGTTGTAAAGGCTTATCACTCAATACCTTCATCTGATCTGATCAGTTAAAGGTTAAGTACATGATCACGATTAATATCCATTTTCGAATTCTGGATATTAATCTAATCAAAAACAGAATATACAGAAAAAATGCTTCATGGAATACCGAAAGGGATTATACTAAGACAATTATATAGTTTTAATTCAGGAGGCTAGGACAAACTGTTGTTGGCGACTGTACATTATAGATAAATAAAGCAAGTTAATAAATACGTAAATATAAATATATATATATATATATATATATATATATATATATATATATATATATATTTATATATATAATATATATATAAATATATACTGTATATGTATGTATGTATGTATTTACAGTATATATATATATATATATATATATATATATATATATATATATATATATATATATATATATACTGTATATATATATATACAGTATATACCCACAACACTTGTTTATTTCCCCCAAAGGTCTATTTATCTATGTTAATGCTGGGGACGGTATACCCAAGTAAACAGCAACATTTGTACCGCTAGTTTAGAGTGGAAATAAATATAGTGGTCTGGTAGCGAACACATAAATATAGTGGTCTGGTAGCGAACACAGAAATATAGTGGTCTGGTAGCGAACACAGAAATATAGTGGTCTGGTAGCGAACACAGAAATATAGTGGTCTGGTAGCGAACACAGAAATATAGTGGTCTGGTAGCGAACACAGAAATATAGTGGTCTGGTAGCGAACACTGAAATATAGTGGTCTGGTAGCGAACACAGAAATATAGTGGTCTGGTAGCGAACACAGAAATATAGTGGTCTGGTAGCGAACACAGAAATATAGTGGTCTGGTAGCGAACACAGAAATATAGTGGTCTGGTAGCGAACACAGAAATATAGTGGTCTGGTAGCGAACACAGAAATATAGTGGTCTGGTAGCGAACACAGAAATATAGTGGTCTGGTAGCGAACACAGAAATATAGTGGTCTGGTAGCGAACACAGAAATATAGTGGTCTGGTAGCGAACACAGAAATTAAAGACAAATTAATGGGAGATGGGTCGTATTTCTGGCCCCTCTTCTTCCCCAAGTTTAGCCCCATTAGTTTTCAGATTTGAAGACGTTTGCCCCATTAGTTTGACGATTTGAAGACCTTTCGCCCCATTTTGTTTGTCCATATTAAGACTTTTTGTGTTTATTAGGTGTCGATTTTTTCCTGACGAAGGATAGCGAACCTGTAATTCAAGAGGAATCGGCCCTCGGCCTTAACACTTTTCTATCGAAAAATGTACAAATTTATCTTGAAGGAGGGTCTTGGGGGCTATTTTTTAAAGCTTGATAGAGGTCTACGGAGAGAAAATAGAATATAGATAACAAATATATAAACAGAAGGAAATAAATACGCCCATCTCCCCCCCCCCCCCTTAACAATCCTCACCGTCCTCCCTATTGGCATCATTAGTTGCAGACAGACAGACAGACAGACAGACAGACAGACAGACAGAGGATCAACAGATTTTTGGCCAATGCAACATTATTATTTTCACTGCATCATTATTACTTCTAATTTTGTCTTCGTATATTTTTCCTATGTGTGTGAAAGAGACAAAGGGTAAAACTGACTGCAACAAGTGTCTTCCCCAAACTTGAGTGATAATCGCTGCTTTATTTTTAGTTATATATATTTATTATTTTTTGTTGTTAAAAAGAAGTGTGATGTGCTTGTTTAGTGTACTGAAATGAATAGGAGGATGAGGTGTTTGTGAGAGCTAGCTGGATTACAGCATATATATATTAGCATTTTTAATAGTCCAGTATTAACATATTCGAGTGTAATATAAGGGAATTGTAGTTTATTTATATATATATATTTATATATATATATATATATATATATATATATATATATATATATATATATATATATGTTTATTGTTTATCTTAACATTAACTATGATATCTACAGTATACATAATCGTAATTTATCATCGTTATTCAGGACAATTGTATCATTAAATTTAGTTGATTTTCAAATGACGAATAGAAGAGGTAACCTTAAAAAATATATGTTATAGGGGCGTGTGGAATACCTTTTCAACTCGAGTAAGATTGTATAATATATTCGAAACCTTTGTTTTAAGTAAAAACATATTTGATGAGATATGGATCGTAAATGCTTGCATATAATTTAGAAAGTAATTTACAACAAAGCATAATATTGAATTCAGTGTTGCTAAACTATGCTGCACATTACGTATGGATTTCAATGTAAAAGTCAAATATTTATTTAGCCAAATAACACTGTGTATGTAGGTGTATACATAATAACACTGTGTATGTAGGTGTATACATAATATACATTATACACTATTAAACATTTATCATTATTATTATTATTATTATTATTATTATTATTATTATTATTATTATACACTTACATACACCATTACTACCATTACTACCAAACAGCAATACCCTACCAATGTACCAGACTGTAGTATTACCATCACTACCATTACTACCAAACAGCAATACCCTACCAATGTACCAGACTGTAGTATTACCATCACTACCATTAATACCAAACAGCAATACCCTACCAATGTACCAGACTGTAGTATTACCATTACTACCAAACAGCAATACCCTACCAATGTACCAGACTGTAGTATTACCATCACTACCATTACTACCAAACAGCAATGCCCTACCAACGTTCAGTCGGCCAAATAAATGATGTCACGGCACCAAGTATATGTCGATCAATAATTGGTATCAGCACTATATAAACATTAATTCATTGTTTCGAGTGAGATATACAAGCATGTTCCTCTCTTTTCACACCCTATTCAACATCTGACAGACATTAATACAGCACCCAGCTATCTTTTCACACCCTATTCAACATCTGACAGACATTAATACAGCACCCAGCTATCTTTTCACACCCTATTCAACGTCTGACAGACATTAATACAGCACCCAGCTATCTTTTCACACCCTATTCAACATCTGACAGACATTAATACAGCACCCAGCTATCTTTTCACACCCTATTCAACATCTGACAGACATTAATACAGCACAGAACCCAGTGAGCAAAACGTAATGGCGGCGGAGACACGACTTATTTGACCGACTGTACCGGACTCGTGTATTCGTATTAGATGGGTGGATATTTTCCCCTGGCTCTCCCGTTAGACTGAACAGTTTCCCTCTAATTTCACGGAACAGACAGAAAAAAAGGAAAGAAAACATGAAAAAAGAAAAAAACAGGAAAAAAGGAAAGAATAAATTAAACCGAGAAAAAAAAAAAAAAAAAAAAAAAATAATAAAAGAAAATGCAAGCCGGAAGAAAAAGGGGCTACAATTTTTTGCGCGTTTTTTTAATTTGGCGATACGAGAAAAGATAGCTAATTATTGTTCCTGCGTCACGGGCCCAAATTACAATGCGTTTCTCTCTCTCTCTCTCTGGTGGTGAAAGTGTGGTCGTTTCGTCCTCGGAGAATTTCGCCCACATCGCAACTCGATCCGTATACTCTTATTCATATCGTCCGGCGCTCTTAAGGGGAGATGGTTCACTTTGTGGGCGATTTTTGCATGTATTCATTATTTTTCTAGTTTCCTCGCTAGACCGCCATCAAACTTAAAAACACCCCCTAGACCCGCCTAATGTGTAAATTTTTCGATAAAATTACAGGCTCGCTATCGCTTGCCAGGAAAAAGTCGACACCTCAATGGCACGAAAGGTCTTGAAATTGACAACGAAATGGGGCGAAAGGTATTAAATATCGCCAATAAATTATTTTATTCAGCTTAGGAAGGACGTCTAGCAATAATAATAAGCCTTCAAACTATCTCAACCAGCTTTTTTTTTTTAACTACCACCGATCCTTCCTAAGCTGCATAAGATTGTCTAAATATCGCTAGAATACAATATAACCCACGTCGCTGGTACTCAAAGGGTTAACATTCCTGGAGGTGTTGGGAGGAAAGTATATAAATAATAAATATATAAATTAACACCTAATATATATATATATATATATATATATATATATATATATATATATATATATATATACGTAACTCAACCAGACTGATAAAGGTTAATCTAAAATTATCTGGAGTGTGGAAGAAAAGGGCGGTAGGGGAAATGGCTTGCAGACGAAAAGACATCTATCTATCTATATATATCTATCTATATCTATCTATCTATATCTATCTATCTATATCTATCTATCTATATATATCTATCTATCTATCTATATACTTAGGCACATAACCCTTTATATATTTATTTATTATTATTATTTTTTGTTTTTAGCTGGGGTTAAAACAAGTCGTGAGGGGAAAATATATGGGGTGAAAGATCTTGTGGGTGAATAAATTTGTTGGTGAAAAGACCTGTGGGTGAAAAGAATCGAGGGTGATAGGACTCGTGGGCGAAATGGCTTCTAGGCGAAATTACCAATGGAAGTTAGAAAATTGAAGACCAACGAAAATACCTGTTTGGGAAATGACGCGTAACTCAAACTACCAATATGCCTGTATGTGTGTGTGTGTACTCGTGTGTGTGTGTGTGTGTCTGTGTGTGTTCATGTGTGTGTGTGTGTGTGTTTGTGCGTGTACTCGTGTGTGTGTGTGTGTACTCAAGTGTGTGTGTGTGTGTGTGGGCTTGTACTTATGTGTGTGTGTGTGTGTTTGTGTGTATTTGTGTGTGTATGTATATTTATGTGTGTTTGTGTGTATATAATTTATGTGTTTGTGTGTGTTTTGGGCGTGTACGTATGTGTAATGTGTGTTTATGTGTATGTGTGTTTATGTGTATGTATGTGTTTATGTGTGTATATGTGTGTTTATGTGCGTTTATGTATATATATGTGTGTGTTAGTTACTAAAACATAACCAAGGCCCCGGATCTCTAATTATAACATTTTCCCTAATTGCATTTATACTTTGAAAACAAATATCAGGTGTTTGAGAATCGGGAGCAGCGCGCAATTACCCTTCATTCAAAATCAAACTCTGGGATGAATTTCGGCCAGGTTCACACGAGTCATTTTACTGGCAATTTTTAAGGGGCGATGGGCCGTTTGTATTTTGGTCTATTGATTCATTTATTCCGTTATTTCTTACTTGCCTCGCTAGACCTCCACCAATCTTAGAAAAACACCCCCTAGACCCCTATCAAGATACATTTTTACATTTTTCGGTAGAAAAATGTTCCGGCCAAAGGCCGGAACACCTTAAATTGTCAGGCTCGCTATCGCTCGCCAGGAAAATAATAGACACCTAAATGGCACGACAGGTCTTTAAATTGACAACGAAATGGGGCGACAGGTGTTAAAATCACCAAACTAATGGGCCGAACGTCTTATAATCTCACGAGTCCTTTTACTGGCAACGTTTAACCCCTTCTGTACCGGCGATGGCTTTTAAAATGTTATTTTAGCTATATTTAGTATATTCTGTGCAGATTAATAAGTATCTGTGGTAGTAAAAAGGGTTAAGTGAGATAGTTAGAAGCCTGTTTATTGCTGGAGGCCCCTTATAAACTGGATAAAATCGTCTCTAGGATCTGTGGTAGTAACAATGGTTAACTGAGATAGTTCGAAGCCTGTTCATTGCTGGAGGCCCCTTTTAAACTGGATAAAATCGTCTTATGGTAGCCAGAATAAAGTTAACAGGATATCGCCGGTACAGAAATGGTTAATAAGCAAAATTAAAAGTCTGGCAAGATTTCGTAACGCTATTAATATTTAAACGGTGACTAAAAGGAAGATGTGTTTTTTTCTGGGGGATCAAATCGATTATATTAACCCTTTAAAGATTGTGACGCATCTTCACAGTTTATTCAGGCTATCATTAGACGATTTTAAACAGTTTGAGAAAGACCAATGTTGATCAGAGGATTTATTGAGATTGTATTCACCCCTTTGAGTCCTAGAGGTAGATTGTAAGCTAAAGAAAATCGTCTAATGGTATTGTTAATATGATGAAAATTACGTCATCAATAGTACTATATAAGTGGCGACCAAATGAAAGTTGTGTTTTTTCTGGGGGATCAAATCGAGTACATCAACATTGTATCTGTGTTTTTTTTTTTTTTTAATATTTTATTAATATTTAATATTTTTTCACCAACCAACTTTACTTCTAAACTCAATTAATGAAATCAACATATACATGTGGCACTCCAAGGACTCGAACCTAGGATACTCACACCGCAATTCCGTGCATTTATGCATTACGCTATCAAGACAGTTAAAACATAATGCACAAGCTTACGATTTATTATGCAGTTTCCCTATAAGTGTAATTCAGCAGAGAGCAGATCGGAATTGCAAATAATTAATTGACGGAATATGGTGCGGAAAGTAACAAGCTCAAAGGTACACTCGGATACCATAGTCTCTAGACCACTCATAAGAATTCACCACTTGCGAGTTTCAGGCTATACGGAAGTTGGAGCCGTGAACATCGATATTAAACCGAAATGCAATAATAATGTAGGCTTCTGATGGACAAATGGTATGTTGAAGTAGGTTTTATGTATATAATTGCACTACAACCGCATTATATATAGGTGGTAATTCTGCTAAATATCAATCTAAAAAATTCCAACTTCCTTATAGCCTGAAACTCGCAAGTGGTCAATTTGTGGACCTCCTATGATTGTCTTGATGCAATTATAACTATCTGGATTGATTTGTGGATAGAACTTGCTTTTCAATAAATAGTATATATAATTTTGTAGTTGAATTATAGAAAATTAAATTCATAAATTGGCTTCCAGAGATATACTTCCATAATTAGAAATAGGTGAATATTAATTCGTGCCATTTAGGTGACGATTCTTTTTCTGGCCGAGCGATAGCGAGCCTGTAACTTGGAAGAAATCGGCTTCGGATCGCACATTTTTCTATCGAAAAACACAAATTTAGTTTGAGTGGGGTCTGGGCGGGTGTTTTTTATAGCTTGAAGGATGGATGAGAAAACGGTTTTTGTTAAGCCGGTATCACACGAGAGGTTTTATAGTCAACATTCGATGATCAACATTTGTCTGTCAACTTTTCTGGAATATTTTGCACTGGAATCGGGAACTAGACTGATGATAGATGAATTTAGGTTACCAAAATATTATAAATGTTGACCTCACAAGCTGCCAGACCAGTGTTGAGGATAAATGTTGAGTCAAAAAGCGCTCGTGTGATACCAGCTTTAGCCTAGGGGGACAAACTAAACTACACTCGGATGCTATAGTCTCTAGCCCACTCATAAATGTTGGTGGACCTATTATTAAAGTATATTTCTGGAAGTGAATATATCTATAAACAGTTTCTATAAATCAACTTCAATTCTATGTAGACTACTTATTGAGAAGCAAGTTCAATCCGAGAATCAATGGAGTTACTTATAATTATATTGCATAAAGAAAAGCATAGAGGGTCCACGAATTCCTCATGAGTGGGCTAGATACTATGGCATCCGAGCGTACGGTGGTGCTAATAAGTCATGTCTCAGCTGTCATTACGTTTGGCTCACTCTGTGCTGTATTATTGTCTGTCAGATGTTGAATAGGGTGAGTAAGTGTAGGAACACGTTTGTATATCTCACTTGAAATGATTGAATCAAGTTCAGATATTGTTGATACCAAATATTGATCACAATATACTTGGTGCCGAGACATTACTTATTAGGCCGATTGTACATCGAATGTCGTAATACCCCATAATAACGGATCAGATAGAGTGCAACCGGTTTTCCTGTGTGACCTTGGGGGGGGGGGGGTAACCGGTTTGTCTGGCTGTCTGGCCTTGGGAGTGTCTGCTTAACCGAGGCTTAACCCCTTCTGTACTGGTGCCGTGTGCTTAATAGCTTATTCTGGCTACTATTAGACGATTTTGTTCAATTTAAAAAAGGGCCTCCAGCAATTACCAGGCTTCTAACTATCTCACTTATAAGCTTGATAGAGTTCTAGGGAGGAAATTAAGGAAAACAAATATATATATATATATATATATATATATATATATATATATATATACAGTATAAATATATACAGTATAAATATTATATATATATATATATATATATATATATATATATACATATATATATATATATATGAATGAATGAAATAAATACGCCCATCCCCCCTTAACCGTAATTAGAGAACGACTAGAGTAATCGAGCTAATATTTCAACCATTTGGGAAGAGTGGGCCAGGGAATACGGGTCGGGTAGAAATTTACAGTCCATTTGCTCCAGCTCTTTTTGAGTTACACTAGCTATAAGGGTTACTATTTCTGGCCTAACTTTATAGACGCACCCAAGACTGTTAAGGGAAAGTGATGGGAACTTAGAATTACAATATTAAGGGGACATGGGCCGTTTTTTTGGTCCCCTTTCTTCCTCCTGCTTATCCCCATTAGTTTGTCGATTTTAAGATATTTCGCCCTATTTCTTTGTCAAAAAATCGACACTTAAATGGCACGAAAGGTATAGAATATTGACAAAGAAATGGGGCATACATTCTTAAAATCACCAACCGTCTTAAACTCTAATAACAAATGGGGCTAAACACGAGGGAGAAGGGGGCCAGAAAATAACAGCCCATCCCCCTTAAGGGGAGGTTTTTAGTTCATTCCTCAGACATCAATCAAACTTAAAATTATACCCCTAGACCCCCTTTCAAGATACATTTGTACATTTTTCGGTAGAAAAATTTCCCGGCCGAAGGCCGGTCAAAGTGCGTCACAATCTTTTAAGGGTTAGTTCTATAATTAAATTTCATATTTTGATATAACGTATACACGTTAAATATATTAAAACTGCATTAACCCTTTGAGTACCAGCGACGTGTGTTACATTGTATTCTAGCTAAATGTATACGATATTATGCAGCTTAGGAAGGATCTGGGGTACCGTAGTTGAAAGGGTTGGTTGAGAGAGATTGAAGCCTTATTATTGCTAGAGGTCCTTCCTAAGCTCACTAAAATCGTCTAATAGTTTCGAGAATATAATAGAAAGGACATCTCCGGTACTGAATGGGTTAACCCCTTCAGTACCGGGGATGCCTGTTATTATTATTTCGGCTACATTTAGACGATTTTATGCTGCTTAGGAAGGATCTGTGGTAGTGGAAAAGGGTGGATTGAGATATGCTGTAGCCTCCTAATTGGCCACTTGCGAGTTTCAGGCTATAAGGAAGTTCGGCCCGTAAACATCGACATTAAACACAAATACAGTAATTATGTAGGTTTGTGATGGATAATTAGTATGTTGAATTTGGTTTAATGTATTTATATAATGTACTAAAACCGTATTATAGCTGGTTATTCTGCCAACTATTGATGTCTACAACTCCAACTTCCTTATAGAACGAAACTCGCAAGTCGGCAATTGCTACAAGTCAAATGTATTGCATAGCTTCCTTAATTACCTAACCATTGTAATATTAAAGGGAGGTGTTTAGTTTCCTCCCTAAACTTCCATCAAGCTTAAAATTACACTCCCTAGACCCCCTTTCAAGATAAATTTGTACATTTTTCGGTAGAAAAATGTCCCGACTGAAAGCGGGTTCCTATAAATTACAGGCTCGCTATCGCTCGCCAGGATAAAATCGACACCTAAATGGCACGAAAGATCTAAAAATTGACAGAAATGGGTCGAAGGTTCTTAAAATCATCAAAATAATGGGGCGAAAGTCTTAAAATTAGAAAAGCAATGGGGCTAAACATGAGGGAGAAAGGAATCAAGAAAAAAATCCCTCAAGTGGAGACCTGCCCTTAAGTACCTCTTCGTATCCTTGGTATTGATTAGTTTCTCCAAAGTCGAACATCCAACTTTTCCTCCAAAGTTAAGTCTCGGCCAAAGTTTAAGTCCATAAGTTGACTAAGTCGGATTGGTTTGCAAGAGTCCAATTAACTTGACAACAAGGCTTAATTAATTAGGGTCTGTGTGGAATGTCTTTGATTAGCCTTAAGACAATCCTATTTTTGTGAGTGGGTTCACCGGCTCTTTTTGTTTTTATCTTTCTCTCCTTTTCTCTCTTTCTCTGGCTTGTATCCATTCGCCCCGATTCGCCCTACTGTTATAAGACGTTTACCCCATCCAGGTGTCAATATTTTCCTGGCGAGTGGTAGCGAACCAGCATATATATAGTTTTGTTTTGACAGCAAGCTAAATTTGTACATTTTTCGATAGAAAAATTTCTCCGGCGAAGCCGGATTTCCCCATACAATGTTGGCTCGCTATCACTTGCCAGGAAGAAATCGACACCTGGATGTGGATAAACATCTTAAAATCTGAAAACTAATGGGGCTAAACTTGAGGGAGAAAGTGGTCCAGAAAACCGGCCCATGTCCCCTTAAGGAAACCAAAGAATGTTGCCATTTATTTACCAGTACAACATAGTACATGCTCTTCGGAATGCTATTTTTGTCATACAGTCTAACCATGCGTATTCTAGAAACAAGTTCTTAACCCTTTCAAGCTCCAATCCGCGTTTCTGTTCTGTGTCTGGCTACTATTAGACGATTTTATTCAGATTGTAAAGGTATATGGAAGCCAAAGATAGTATTTACCCTTTTAATGCCCACAGATACTTCCTAAGCTGCATACAATCGTCTAATGATAGCCAAAATAAACTGCTAAAACGCTACAGAGCTTCAAAGGGTTGTTGTTGTTGTTGTTGTTCCCCAAGCTGCCTGGCCGAACAGCCCCAAGGCCCCGAGCAAGGCCAAGGCCATCCATTCAGTATCGGTGACATCCTCTCCATTATATTCATGGACACGATTAGACGGTTTTATTCAGCTGAGAAAGGATGTCTACCCGTTCAGAGATCACCGAGTCTCCCAATTCATCACTTTAGCTACCATATATCCTTCCTAAGCTTCATAAAATCGTCTAAATGCAGCTGAAATAAATCGAAAACGACGTCGCCGGTACTGTAAGGGTTAAGGGGGGTGACCTGTTTTTGTTCTGTCTTTTTCTATCTTTCTCTGGCTTGTATCCATTTGGCCCCATTCAGCCTACTGTTTTAAGACGTTTATCCCCATCCAGGTGTCAATGTTTTACTGGTGAGCGGTAGCGAGCCAGCATATTTTTTATTTTTGTTTGACAGCAGGCTAAATTTGTAAATTTTTCGATAGAAAAATGTCTCCGGCGAAGCCGGATTTCTTCATATAATGCTGGCTCGCTATCGCTCGCCAGGAAGAAATCGACACCTAGATGGGGATAACGTCTTAAAATAGTTGGCTGAATGGGGCCAAATGGATACAAGCCAGAGATAAAGAGAAAAGGACAGAAATAACAAAAAGCAGGTCACCCCCCTTAAGATAACGCTCGTCTGGTGTCAAAGATCATAATATACTTGAAACTACCAAAGCGATAAATTCAACAATATAAATCTATAACATTATTTATTAACCACTTCAGCACCATGACACCTTTTTACCTCTGATTCTGCAAACAATTGTAGATTGTGTGCAGTTTCAGAAGAACCATTGTTGGTGAGAGGGATTATTGAGATCGTATTTACCCATTTGAGTCGTAGAGGTAGATTATAAACTAAAGAAAATCGTCTAATGGTAACCAGAATATGATGACAAATTAATACGCAAAGGTGGTGAAGGGGTTAACGGGAGTGAAATCTGTTATACGCATTTTGACACTTATTCTGGCTATCATTAGACGATTGTATACAGTTTAACCCTCTCCGACATATGACGCGATTTTGAGCCTATTAGGGATTCTTTAAAGCCTTTTTTACCATCAGGGGTGTTTAGAAACCTTTAGTTTAGTTACTTCAACCTCTGCAGTTGTCTTTGAGTTAGCTGTGGGCAGAAAACTAATTTTGGAGAGGTAAATGTAAGAGTGAGATAACTCTATTTCTTATTGCTAATTGTCACAATAGCAGTGACGTCATTTTCATTGTATTGTAGCAACTATTAGACGATATTATTTGGATAGCTTCTAACTATTTCAACCAATCCTTTTAATTGCTACAGATCCTTCCTAAGCTGCATAATTTCGTCTAAGTAGAGCTAGAATAAAAGTTAACACACGTCGCTGGTACTCAAAGGGTTAATTAACTCAAACATACCAAGAAGTACGTTTTTGATTGAACATGCGTAATTCCAATCCAATCTAACGCTAACATTGATCATATTTAGACTAGTTGGAAAAATAGAAGAAAAAAAATATATATATATATAAAATGGCCGACTGACAACCCGAGACAATAACACTGGCGCTAGACCCTGTTCCAAATAGGTAGGCCAGGAATCGCGAACGCTAACCTCTGTCACTCAAAAAAGGGCTGGAGCGAATGGGCTGTAAATGTCCACACCTATTCCCTGGCTGCACCTTCCCAAATGGTAGAGATAGTAGCTGGATTACGCTAGTCGTTTGTGAGTTACAGAGGTTAATGACGATAGTGCGTTGTTATGTGTGAGATTAGTTTGCTTGGGAAACAGATTAACTTGCTCATGTAGTAATGTACACCCTATGTGGTGGATTGTGTTCTTTTATGTCATAAATTATATTTTAGGAAGCGTTGTTTCCACATAGCGATTTTGATGTGTTATTTTGCCTTTATATTGTCTTGGTCCCAGTTTTGGTTTGTTTTGTTTGCAAGTTCTACATTTTCATTCAAGAGTTTTGGCCGACATCCTTGGAACAGGGTATAGGTGATCAGCATTAAGGGGAGGTCTCCACTTGAGGGATTTTTTTTTCAGGATCCCTTTCGCCCTCATGTTTAGCCCCATTGCTTTTGATATTATAAAACGTTTGCCCCATTAGTTTAGCGATTTTAAGAACTTTCACCCCATATTAACCCCTTCAGACTCATATGACGTAGAGGTTGCCAGATTAGCAATAAGAAATAGAGTTCTCTCACTCTTATAATTACCTCTCCAAAATTAGTTTTCTGGCCACAGCTAACTCAAAGACAAATGCAGAGGTTGAAGTAACTAAACTAAAGGTTTCTAAATACCCCTGATGGTAACAAAGGCTTTAAAGTATCCCTAATAGGCTCAAAATCGCGTCATATGTCGGAGAGGGTTAAGACCTTTCGTGCAATTCAGGTGTCGATTTTATCCTGGCGAGCGATAGCGAGCCTGTAATTTAAGAGGAACCGGCCTTTGGCCGGGACATTTTCTACCAAAAAATGTACAAATTTATCTTGAAAGGGACTCAAGGGGATGTAATTATAAGTTTGATGGAGGTCTAGGGAAGAAACTAAATACCTCCCCTTAAGGAAGCCATGTAGCATAATGTATAATTGCCTTTAGATATACAGCTTATATTCTAAGGTGTAACCCCTTCCGTACCGGCGACGCCCTTTTAAATTTATTCTTGCTACATTTAGACGCTTTTGTGCAGCTTAAAAAGGATCTGTGGTAGGAAAAAGGGTCAAATGAGATAGTTGGAAGCCTGTTAATTGCTGGAGGCCCTTTTTAAACTGAATACAATCGTGTAATAGTAGCCAGAATACAGTTAACCCCTTCTTTACCGACGACATATTTTCTATTTTATTCTAGCTATATTTAGACGATTTTGTGCAGTTTAATATATAATTAAACAGAAGTCGCCGGTACAGAAGAGGTTAAACACTGCTGAACCGGCGACGATTATATCCAGCTAAAAAATGGCCTCCAGCATTTAACAGGCTTCTAACTATCTCACTTAACCCCTACCTCAGATCCTTCCTTAACTACACAAAATCATTTAAATTTTAATTTATTTTTGCGTTTCCTCACTAAACCTCCATTAAGCTTAAAAAAAACACCCCCTAGACTCCCTTTCAAGATTAATTTGTACATTTTTCGGTTGAAAGATGTCCCGGCCCTAATAAAATTACAGGCTCGCTATCGCTCGCCAGGAAAAACTCCGACACCTAAATGGTACGAAAGGTCTTAATATTGACAAAGAAATGAGGCGAAAGGTCTCCAAATCTCAAAACTAACGGAACGAACGTATTAACATTTCAACACTATTATGCTAAACATGAGGGAGAAGGGGGTCCCGGAAAAGCGACTACTTCCCCCTTAACGCTTTCAAGATCCGATACGCATTTTTTCTTTTGGGTTTTCTGGCTGCTATTAGACGTTTGTATATAGACTAGGAAGGGTATATGGAAGACAGGCGGTTAATTGAGATGGTCTTTACCCTTATAACTCTCACAGATCCATCTTAAATCTAATACAATCGTCTAATGATAACCAGAAGAAAATGTCGAAAGGCGTCACAATCTTGAAAGGGTTAAATTCTATAAAATCGTCTAATGGTAGCCAGGATAATTTGTCAAAATGCGTCACAATCTTGAAAGGGTTAAATTCTATAAAATCGTCTAATGATAGCCAGGATAATATGTCAAAATGCGTCACAATCTTCAAAGGGTTAACACAAATCGAATTCTAGACACCATTAGGATACTTTGGCGTGTTATTTGGAGGAACAGCCTAATACACAATTCGTATTTTAGCGTTCACTGTACATAATTAGATATATATTCAGTATTCGACACAATTATATCATTCGGTCATGTGCTGTACTTATTAAGGGGAGATATCCACTTGAGGGATTTTTTTCTTGACTCCTTTCTCCCTCATGTTTAGCCCCATTGCTTTTCTAATTTTAAGACGTTCGCCCCATTATTTTGTCGATTTTAAGAACTTTCGACCCATTTCTGTCAATTTTAAGACCTTTCGTGCCATTTAGGTGTCGATTTTTTCCTGGCGAGCGATAGCGAGCCTGTTATTTAAGAGGAACCGGCTTTCAGCCGGGAAATTTTTCTACCGAAAAATGTACAAATTTATCTTGAAAGGGGCTCACGGGGGTGTAATTTCAAGCTTGATGGAAGTCTAGGAAACACACTAAAAACCTCCCCTTAACTGGTCTTGATGGTGTAATGGTTCAGGCGTGCAAGTTCTGTATGTGATATCCTAGGTTCGAATCCTGGGAGAATCACAGGCTTTCATTATTTTCATTTGGGGTGTTATTGGTCTTAAGGAGAGGCAGACCGATTTTCTAGACCCCATTCTCCCTAATGTTTAGCCCCACTAGTTTTGAGATTATAAGACGTTCGGCCCATTAGTTTGGCGATTTTAATACTTTTCACCCCATTACATTGTCAATTTTATGACCTTTCGTGCACTTTAGTTATCGATTTTTTCCTGGCAAGCGACAGCGAGCCTGAAATTTTGAGAAACCTAAATATTTACAAATTGATCTTGAATATTTGTTTTAAGCTTGATGGAGGTCTAGTAAGGAAACTAAGAAATAAAGGAATGAATGACCAAACAAACGGTCTGCCTCCCCTTAAGAACGATGTTAAAAATATTATCATTACGAGGTGTTCAGGTATTCATATCTAGGACTGGACAAAAAGTATATGTATCGATTTCACATTATACATATATTTTGTTCTATTGCGTGGAATGTAGACATCTTCGTATTAACCCTCTCAGTTCCGGTGCCGTCCTTTTAACTTCACCTTGGCTACTATTAGAGGATTTAATTGAGATAAAAAAGTGCCTCCCATCAATTAACAGGCTTTAAGGGGAGGTATTTAGTTTGTTCCCTAGACCTCCATCAACCTTAAAATTACACTCCCTCGAGTCCCTTTCAAGATAAATTTGTACATATTTCGGTAGAAAAATTTCCCGGCCGAAGGCCGGTTCCTCTTAAATTACAGGCTCGCTATCGCTCGCCAGGATAAAATAGACACCTGAATTGCACGAAAGGTCTTAATATGGGGTGAAAGTTCTTAAAATCGCTAAACTAATGGGGCAAACGTGTTATAATATCAAAAGCAATGGGGCTAAACATGAGGGAGAAAGGGATCAAGAAAAAAATCCCTCGAGTGGAGATCTCCCCTTAAACTATCTCACTTGACCATTTGTACTACCACAGATCTTCCTTAAACTGCACAAAATCGTCTAAAGCGGGTATCACACGAGCGCTTTTTCACTCAACATTTATCCTTAACACTGGTCTGGCAGCTCATAAAGTAAACATTTAATATTTGTATGTTACCTAAATTCACCTACCATCAGTTTAGTTTCCGATACCAGTGCAAAATATTCCAGAAGTGTTACCAGAAATTTTTTGATCATCGAATGTTGACTATAAAAGCTCTCGTGTGATACCGGCTTAAGCATAACTAGAATAAAATGGAAAAGACGTTGCCGGTACAGAAGTAACCATTATTACTACCACAGATCTTTCTTAAACTGCACAACATCTTCTAAATAATGCTAGGGTGGTTGTTTTTCTGAACCCCTTTCTCCCTCGTGTTTATCCCCATTAGTTTTAAGACGGTCGGCCCATTATTTTGGCGATTTTAACACCATTCGCCCCATTTCGTTGTCAATTTTAAGACCTTTCGTGCTATTTAGGTGTCGATTTTTTCCTGGCGAGCGAAAACGAGCCTGTAATTTAAAGAGGAACCGGCCTTCGGCTGGGAAATCTTTCTATCGAAAAATGTACAAATTTATCTTGAAAGGGGGTCTAGGGGATGTTTTTCTAAGCTTGATGGAGGTCTAGCGAGGAAATTAAATAATACATTAATACTTGAATTAATAGACCAAATGCAGCCACTAGCCCCTTAAAAAGACGTTGCCGGTACAGAAAGGGTTAATATTCCGTGTTAGCGCTGCCCACCGTCGACCTCATGACGGCGTGGTTGGCGTCGCTGGCGTCGGTCCGTAGTATCATCACCCACCGCTCTCCCACCGGATTATTATTATTATGTCTTTTCCACCAACCAATTTCACATCCAAACTCAATTAATGAAGTCAACAAATACATGCGGCACTCCCAGGACTCGAACCTAGGACACTCGCATCGAAATTAAGCGCACTTATGCATTGCGCTATCCAGACAGTACCGGTATACCTTTTCACGAATAATTAATCTTTACATTTATTTTGTTAGCGGATATTCATTATTTGCTTGCTTCATTTACTGTATATAATGTATTTTGATATTTTTCGGTCTATAATATTTTGTTTTGCGAATTTCTTCATTTACTAAATAATTTATACGCACAATTATGCAAATTAAATGCCTTGCCAATCAAATAAGCTTTATCGTGAACGGTTGCATTGCCTTGCAGGTGCCCCATCCGGCTAGGCTGGCAGCGTCCGGCCCCGGAGGGAGCGGCGCCCCCCTCCGGAGGTTATCAGCAGGTGAGCTCACTCCCTCCTTCAACTTGGGTGTCGGTAAACAAATCACTTATGGTGTGGCATGGCTCACACACTCTGGCTAGCACTCTGAATGGCACTCTAGCACTCTGAAGCCTCCCTCCCCACCTGTTGTGTAGCCATCCAAAGACTGCCTGTCTGTGCATGACGCCAGTGAGCCGCTCAAACACAACACAGGGGGTGAAGTGCTCGCTCCACACACACACACACACTCACACACACACACAACATTTTTTCTAGTGTGTGTCGGGGCTGGCCGCTGCTTCCCCCTCACCATGACAGGCCATATACCAGGGGAGGGATAGCGCACTACACACAACCTCTACTCCTAGTTCAACCCCAGTAACTAACACACACATTTATGACATCCTGTAGGAGTATGCCTGAGGGGCGCCACCATCTCCTAGGACACCTCACTAGCGGCACAGACACAGGCATGCCAGCTGTCCACACCAGGCTACAGAAATTACTACTCAGAACCAGGCTTTGAACTTTGTATATATAAATGTAAACGTAAAAATTATATTTATTGTTGTAGAGCGCTGGCTCTACCCTTCACAGCAGTATTTTATTACGTTTTTCATTTCTGTATCGTGTGGAAACAAATATGTTCCAATCTATATCTGCCCCTCTGTGCATGCGTCTGTGTGTATGGTAGTGCATGTAAGTTGGCTTGCTTGTGCATGCGTTGTTCTAGCTCAGGCGCTTTATGAATAGCTTCCTAAATAGATATATATATACCAGAATACATAATAGCTTCCTAAATAGATATATATACACCAGAATACATAATAGCTTCCTAAATAGATATACACCAGAATACATAATAGCTTCCTAAATACATATACACCAGAATACATAATACATTTTTGCAGGCACTTTTCCTTGTTCGGTGATAGAATATGCTAGGCCATTCATTATAGCTAGGCCAGAAATCATGACTCCTATCCTCTGCTAACTCAAGAAGGGCTAGAGCAAATGGGCTGTCAATTTTCACACCTTTAAAAAAAAAAAAAAAAAAAAAATCAGAAAATAAAACTAGAAATGGGGATTGGGCCTGAGCATATAGATAGATAGATTCCCTGGCTGACTCGTCCTAAATGGTATAAATATTAGCTGGATCACTCTAGGCGTTCGTCAGTTATAGAGGTCAGTGGTCCGGATTATTGGCCAACCTATTATGATCGGACTATAGAGCTTATAAACACTTTAACCCCTTCAGTACCATGACGCCTTTATTACCTTTGATTCTGGCTAAAATTAGATGATTGCATGCAGTTTAAGAAGGACCTATGTTACTAAGAGGGTTTATTGAGATCGTATTTACCCATTTGAGTCGTAGAGGTAGATTACAAACTAAAGAACGTCGTCTATTGGTAACCAGACTATGATGAACATAACGTAATGGTGGTGAAGGGGTTAAGGGGGGAGTGCTTGCTTTTTGGCCTATACATTTACCTATTAATTTATTTTTGAGTTTCCTCGCAAGACCTCCATCAATCTTATAAAAATACCCCCTTGACCCCCTTTCAGGTTAAATTTGTACATTTTTCGGTAGTTATAAATGGCCCGGCCGAAGGCCGATTCCTTCTAAAATTACAGGCTTGCTATCGCTCGCCAGGAAAATGTTACACCTAAATGGCACGAAAGGTCTTAAAATTGACAAAGAAATGAGGTGAAAGGCCTCAAAATCGCCAAACTAATGGAACAAACGTCTTATAATCTCAAAACTAATATGCCATTGTTACACGTTTGGCACTGAGAACCAATGATCAAATAATTATATAATTCTATTTCTCATTAACCCTCTCTGTACCGGCTACGTCTGTTTGTATGTTACTCTAGGTATATTTAGCCGATGCTATGCAGTTTAAGAAAGGTCTGTGTGGTAGTAAAAAGGGTTAAGTCAAATAGTTCGACGCCCATTAATTTGCTGGAGGCCCTTTGTAACCTGAATAAAATTGTCTAACAGTTGCCAGAAGATAATGGTACTGAACGGGTTAAGTATCGCTCTTAAGTATTCTCATGTTTATGTAGCCTTGTAAAGGGAGAACACCTCGCTTGTTTTCTCTTTCTCATCCTCTCTCTTTGGCTTGTATCCATCCGGCCCCATTCAGCCTACTGTTTTAAGACGTTTATCCCCATCCAGGTGTCAATATTTTCCTGGCGTGCGGTAGCGAGCCAGCATATATATACTTTTGTTTTGACAGCAAGCTAAATTTGTAAATTTTTCGATAGAAAAATGTCTCCGGCGAAGCTGGATTTCTCCATACAATGCTGGCTCGCTATCGCTCGCTTGGAAGAAATCAACACCTGGATGGGGATAAACGTCTTAAAACAGTTGGCTGAAAAGGGCCGAATGGATACAAGCCAGGGAAAGAGAGAAAAGGAGAGAAAAATAAAAACAAATGCCGGTGACCCTCTTAAATCGTCCACGCATTTTTTTGTTTTTCCCTGCTCATCATCACATTCGGCTATGGGTGAGATGTAAAGTGGACAAATGAATCCCGCTGTTCTAAATTCATCAAAGAGCGGCGATTATACGATTTGCATCTTCCCTCATGACATTACGAAAAAAAAAAAAAAAAAAAATACGTTGGACCCTGGCAATGCTCCCACAGAGACCTGCAGCAATTACCAGGCTTCGAACTATTTCGCTTAAAGGGGGGGGGGGGGGTGTCACCTGTTTTGTTTTATCTTTCTCTCATTTTCTCTCTTTCTCTGGCTTGTTGTCCATTCAGCCCCATTCAGCTAACTGTTTTAAGACGTTTATCCCCATCCAGGTGTCGATTTCTTCCTGGCGAGCGATAGCGAGCCAGCATTGTATGGAGAAATCCGGCTTCGCCGGAAACATTTTTCTATCGAAAATGTACAAATTTAGCTTTCTGTCAAAACAAAAATATATATATGGAAAATATTGACACCTGGATGGGGGTAAACGCCTTAAAACAGTAGGCTGAATGGGGCCGAATGGATACAAGCCAAAGAGAGAGGGAGAGAAAGATAAAAAAAAAGCGAGGTGGGCTCCCCTAAGAGGGGTGTATCCATTCGGCCCCATTCAGCCACAGAATTTTCAAAATAACCGAGAAATCTTAAGGGAAACTTTTCAATTTACCGTCAAGTGAAAAGAAACATAGTATATATGGTTATGTTATGTTATGTTATGTTATGTTATGTTATGTTATGTTATGTTATGTTATGTTATGTTATGTTATGTTATGTTTGATAGTTAAGTTAGGGCTTCAATTTGGTACAGATTTAGGGGTCTCTGGTCGTTTTGACACTGGTTGAGGTCCACTGGTTGAAATGGTATACTGGTTGAGTCAGGGCTCCGGTACAGATTTAGGGGCCTCTGGTCGTTTTGACACTGGTTGAGGTCTACTGGTTGAAATGGTATACTGGTTGAGTCAGGGCTTCGGTACAGATTTAGGGGCCTCTGGTCGATTTGACACTGGTTGAGGTCTACTGGTTGAAATGGTATACTGGTTGAGTCAGGGCTTCAATTTGGTACAGATTTAAGGGTCTCTGGTCGATTTGACACTGGTTGAGGTCCACTGGTTGAAATGGTATACTGGTTGAGTCAGGGCTTCAATTTGGTACAGATTTAAGGGTCTCTGGTCGATTTGACACTGGTTGAGGTCCACTGGTTGAAATGGTATACTGGTTGAGTCAGGGCTTCGGTACAGATTTAGGGGTCTCTGGTCGATTTGACACTGGTTGAGGTCCACTGGTTGAAATGGTATACTGGTTGAGTCAGGGCTTCAATTTGGTACAGATTTAAGGGTCTCTGGTCGATTTGACACTGGTTGAGGTTCACTGATTGAAATGGTATACTGGTTGAGTCAGGGCTTCGGTACAGATTTAGGGGTCTCTGGTCGATTTGACACTGATTGAGGTCCACTGGTTGAAATGGTATACTGGTTGAGTCAGGGCTTCGGTACAGATTTAGGGGTCTCTGGTCGATTTGACACTGGTTGAGGTCCACTGGTTGAAATGGTATACTGGTTGAGTCAGGGCTTCGGTACAGATTTAGGGGTCTCTGGTCGATTTGAGACTGGTTGAGATCTACTGGTTGAAATGGTATACTGGTTGAGTCAGGGCTTCGGTACAGATTTAGGGGTCTCTGGTCGATTTGAGACTGGTTGAGATCTACTGGTTGAAATGGTATACTGGTTGAGTCAGGGCTTCGGTACAGATTTAGGGGTCTCTGGTCGATTTGAGACTGGTTGAGATCTACTGGTTGAAATGGTATACTGGTTGAGTCAGGGCTTCGGTACAGATTTAGGGGTCTCTGGTCGATTTGAGACTGGTTGAGATCTACTGGTTGAAATGGTATACTGGTTGAGTCAGGGCTTCGGTACAGATTTAGGGGTCTCTGGTCGATTTGACACTGGTTGAGGTCCACTGGTTGAAATGGTATACTATAATCTATTCGCTGAAAGTAGAAATTATGGACTCATTCCTCTGTAACTCATAAAGGGCTAGAGCAAATTGGCTGTAAATTTCCACATCTCTTCCTTGACTGACTCTTCCCAAATGGTAGAAATATTAGCTCGATTACTGTAGTTGTTTTTGAGTTACAGAGGTTAGAGGTCATGATTTTTCGCCTACTTACAGCGAATAGACTATAGTTGAGTCAACCTGGAAGCATTATTTGCCTTGTGATATGCTTGGGGTCTCGTATTTCTAAAGCCGGTATCACACGAGAGCTTTTATAGTCAACATTCGATGATCAACATTTTTCTGGCAACATGTCTGGAGTATTTTGCACTGGTATCGGAAACTAAACTGATGATAGATGAATGTAGGTAACAGAACAATATTAAATGTTTACCTCATGAGCTGCCAGACCAGTGTTAACCCTCTCCGACATATGACGCGATTTTGAGCCTGTTAGGGATACTTTAAAGCCTTTGTTACCATCAGGGGTATTTGAAACCTTTAGTTTAGTTACTTCAACCTCTGCAGTTGTCTTTGAGTTAGCTGTGGGCAGAAAACTAATTTTGGAGAGGTAATTATAAGAGTGAGAGAACTCTATTTCTTATTGCTAATCTGGCAACCTCTGCGTCATATGAGCGTGAAAGGGTTAAGGATAAATGACGAGTGATAAAGCTCTCGTGTGATACCGGCTTCACCCTCATGCAAGGTATATATATGCAGGCAGGGTACGGCCAAACGAAATCCAAGTCTATTCCTTGTAGTCTCTTGTTTTGTATATGCAAAGATAATATTGTTGTTTATAGTTCAAATTATGTCTTTGAAAGATATATAAAAAAGAAGAAGGCCAAAACAATTATATTCCTCGCTAATGTTCTTGTATTTGTTCGCATATCCATTCTAATCTCAAAACAAAATGGCTCCGGTTTAAGGGGAGGTTTCCACTTGAGGGATTTTTTTTTCGAATTTCCTTCTCCCTCATGTTTAGCCCCATTGCTTTTGAAATTTTAAGACGTTTGCCCCATTAGTGTGACGATTTTAATAACTTTCGCCCCATTTCTATCAATTTTAAGACCTTTCGTGCCATTTAGGTGTCGATTTTTTCCTGGCGAGCGATAGCGAGCCTGTAACTTAAGAGGAATCGGCCTTCGGCCGGGACATTTTTCTACCGAAAAATTTACAAATTTATCTTGAAAGGGGGTCTAGAGGTTGTAATTTTAAGCTTGATGGAGGTCTAGGGAACTAACTAGAAACCTCCCCTTAACACCCTGTGTATATGGTCCCAATACAGTTCATATATCTCCCTTTTAGCTTGAGTCTTTCAGTTAGTCTATAGTATATATCGTGTTTGAGGAGAATGTTACCGTAATAGGACGCAGGGCTCGGTTCTCACTCTTGTAACACTATCTGATTTAAGGGGGAGTTTAGTCGCTTTTTCTGCATACCATTGAGTGATGTGATGGTGTTTGATTTGTCAGTATAAGGTTCGTGGTAAAATCGGTGCGTTAAGGGGAGGTGTTTAGTTTCCTCCCTAAACTTCCATCAAGCTTAAAATTACACACTCCCTTTCAAGATAAATTTAAATTTTTCGGTAGAAAAATTTCCCGGCTCAAAGCCGGTTCCTCTTAAATTACAGGCTCGCTATCGCTCGCCAGGATAAAATCGACACCTAAATGGCACGAAAGGTCTAAAAATTGACAGAAATGGGTCGAAGGTTCTTAAAATCGTCAAAATAATGGGGCGAAAGTCTTAAAATTAGAAAAGCAATGGGGCTAAACATGAGGGAGAAAGGAGTCAAGAAAAAAATCCCTCAAGTGGAGACCTCCCCGTACTGCTTTTTTTTGGGTCTATTTATTTAGTTATCAATATATTTTGTTTTAATTTCCTCGCTAGCCCTCCATCAAGCTTTAAACAAAACCTAGACCCCCTTTCACGATAAGTTTGTACATTTTTCGGTAGAGAAATGTCTCTGCCGTTCTCAAATTACAGGCTGGCAAGCAATGTCTCTGCAGTTCTCAAATTACAGGGGCGCTATCGCTCGCCATGATAAAATCGACACCTAAATGGCACGAAAAGTCTTAATATTGACTAAGAAATGGGGTGAAAGGTCTCAAAATCGCAAAACTAATGGAACAAACGTCTTAGAATTTCAAAACTAATATGCTAAACATGAAGGGGATCCAGAAAAAGCGACACACACCACACACACACACACACACACACACACACACACACACACACACACACACACACACCCACACACACACACACCCACACCCACACCCTCACCCACACACACACACACACACACACACAAACACAGACACAGACACACACCATTCAACACTTATTATGTTCCTTCCAACAACCAACTATACTCCTAAAATCGATTAATGAAATTTACAAACACATGTGGCAGTCCGTGGATTCGAATCCAGGATGCTCACACCGAAAATCAACACCTTATGCATCGCACCACGTAGACAGTTACTTAGAACCGGAAGCAGCTGGGAAAACAAATACATCCCCCACACCACCTTAAATCCACACACACACACACACACACACACACACACACACACACACACACACACAGACAGACAGACAGACAGACAGACAGACACACACCATTCAACACTTACTTAGAACCGGAAGCAGCTGGGAAAACAAATACATCCCCCACACCACCTTAAATCCACACACACACACACACACACACACACACACACACACAGACACACACACACACACACACACACACAGACAGACACACACCATTCAACACTTACTTAGAACCGGAAGCAGCTGGGAAAACAAATACATCCCCCACACCACCTTAAATCCACACACACACACACACACACAATCACATACACACACACAATCACATACACACACACAATCACATACACACACACACACAATCACATACACACACAATCACATACACACACACACACACCCTCATCCACACACCGACATGGTCCATCTCTCTCTCTCTCACTCTCACTCTCTCTCTCTCTCTCTCTCTCTCTCTCTCTCTCTCTCTCTCTCACTCTCTCTCTCTCTCTCTCTCTCTCTCTCTCTCTCTCTCTCTCACACACAAACACGGACATAACCCTCATAACACCATCATAAACCTAACACAACAACAACGTATTTTTTTACACCTGTACAAGAACACCAAGTAATTATAAATACATCAGTCTGTGCTACTATTATCTTCTGTTCTACACTTTTTATCCAGTCTACTTTGCAAAAAATAAAATAAAAATAAAAATAAATAAATATATATATATACAGTATATATATATATATATATATATATATATATATCTATATATATATATATATATATATATATAATATAACACTCTTCCTTCTATGTATATTCAGCCAATATGTAATACGACCAATCCATCTCCGTTTTAACCCGTTCGGTTCCAGTGACGTCTTTATAATTTGGTTCTAGTTATATTTAGACGATTTTGATATAACATAAAATACGTCATCGGTACTGAAAGGGTTAACCCCTTGTCTTCAGCGGCCATATCAAACTTTAACTCCAACGCAAGAACAGTTGAGAACAAAGTCTAGATAAAAAGGGACAAAAATGCTCCTTTACCCTGTTCCAAGTAAGTATGCCAACATTCACAATAACCTCAATAACTCACAAACGACTAGAGCAAACGAGCTAATATTCCTACCATTTGGGAAGGGTCAGCCAGGGAGGGAGTTAACCTCTTGTATAGCAGCGGCGTCTTTTTAACTATATCCTCGCTGTATTTAGACGATTTTAGGTAGTTTAAGGGGAGATCTCCACTTGAGGGATTTTTTGCTTGACCTCTTTCTCCCTCATGTTTAGCCCCATTGCTTTTGATATTATAAAAGGTTTGCCCCATTAGTTTAGCGATTTTAAGAACTTTCACTCCATATTAAGACCTTTCGTGCAATTCAGGTGTCGATTTTATCCTGGCGAGCGATAGCGAGCCTGTAATTTAAGAGGAACCGGCCTTCGGCCGGGACATTTTTCTACCGAAAAATGTACAAATTTATCTTGAAAGGTACTCAAGGGGGTGTAATTTTAAGCTTGATGGAGGTCTAGGGAACAAACTAAATACCTCCCCTTAAGAAGGATCTATGGTAGTAAACAAGCTCAAGTGAGATAGTTAGAAGCCTGTTAACTTTTGGAGGCCCTTTTTAAACTGAATAAAATCGTCTAACGGTAGCCAGAATAAAGTTTAAAAGACGTCGTCGGTACAGAAGGGGTTAAGAAGTATATGCGAGAAAGCGGTGCTGGATGGGAGGAGGGGCGTCAATTGACGGGACGATTCGTTCGTGTCCATATATAGATAGATAATAATGCTCTATAGTCTATTCGCTGTAAGTAGGCGATTAATCATGAACTCTATCCTCTGTAACTCAAAAAGGGCTGAAGCAAAGTGGCTGTAAATTTCCACATCTATTCCATGACTGACTCTTCCCAAATGGTAGACATATCAGCTCGATTACTCTAGTCGTTTTTGAGCTACAGAGGTTAGAGGTCATGATTTCTCGCCTACATACAGCGAATACACTATAGCCCCTTTTGCTCCGTTAGGGTTCACCATGATTTCTGGCCTACATACAGCCCATTCGCTCTAGCCCCTTTTGCGTTACAGAGGTTAGGGTTCACCATGATTATTTCTGGCCTACCAGTTTGGAACAGGGTATAGTATTTCCATTATGAAGATCTATTACCCCCCCCATCCCTAACCCCCCCCCCCCCCCCATGTGGCTGCAGGGAATTAGATTTTGTATATTATATAAGCCCCTCCGTTTTTTTTTTTTTTTTTTTCTTTTTTTTTTTTTTTTTTTTTTAGTCCGGGTGACCCTGCTTTATTAAATATATTTCCAAAATCTGATTGCGCCCCGTCATGAGGCCATTAATGTATTAAGGGGGGTCACCGGCTTTTTTTGTATCTTTCTCTCCTTTTCACTCTTTCCCTGGCTTGTATCCATTCGGCCCCATTCAGCCAACTGTTTTAAGACGTTTATCCCCATCCAGGTGTCGATTTCTTCCAGCATTGTATGGAGAAATCCGGCTTCGCCGGAGAATTTTTCCATCAAAAATGTACAAATTTAGCTTGCTGTCAAAACAAAATATATATACGCTGGCTCGCTACCGCTCGCCAGGAAAATATTGACGCCTGGATGGGGGTAAACGTCTTAAAACAGTAGGTTGAATGGGGCCGAATGGATACAAGACAAAGAGAGTGGGAGAGAAATAAAAAATAAAAAACATGGGGGCTCCCTTAATATTTGCTTCGCGTACACAAAATGCATGTTAATTAGTAAGTGAATTGCAAACAAAATCTAAGCAAAATGTATAATGGATTAGTATGTTAATTAATTACGGAGGTTTTAATGAGGTTTCATTAAGGAGAATATAGTTACTGAGCTTAAGTGTTATTAAAAATATCACGAAGAGTAAATATATATATATATATATATATATATATATATATATGTCATAACTTGTGTATTTAACATGTCCTATCATATTTCATTAACCCGTGCAGTACTGGTGACGTCCTGTTCATCCTATTCTGGCAACTATTAGACGATTTGATGAAGCTTAGGAAGGACCTCTAGCAATAATAAGGCTTCACACTAGCTCAAGCACCCCTTTTACCCACCACAGATCCTTCCTAAGCTGCATAATATCGTTTAAATATAGCCAGAATGAAATATAACACTCGTCGCTGGTACTCAAAGGGTTACCAAAGTAACTAATTCGATTATTTGTTTACTTAGAAGCAATAACAAATCTATCAACCACGTATCTAATCTGTAAATCTAATTGCCAATTAACTCTTTCACGCTCATATGACGCAGAGGTTGCCAGATTAGCAATAAGAACTAGAGTTATCTCACTCTTATAATTACCTCTCCAAAATTAGTTTTCTGCCCACAGCTAACTCAAAGACAACTGCAGAGGTTGAAGTAAGTAAACTAAAGGTTTCTAAATATCCCTGATGGTAACAAAGGCTTTAAAGTAAGTATCCCTAATAGGCTCAAAATCGCGTCATAAGCGTGAAAGGGTTAATATCAATAAAACATGCTAATAACACGTTTACCAACATCAAAAGTATACATTTGCAAAGGAGAAGCTAATCAATAAATTATATCTTCATTAACCTTAACAAATATATTTGAAAAGGCGAAACTGATACATAAATCGTGTATATATAAATTAATCTATCTTTTATAAACGCTTGCATAAAACTAACGACAATGATTTCCGCCTTTTTACCCAAGCCTACAAAAGATTGCCACAAAAATCTAGACTTAAGGGGAGGCAGACCGTTTTTCTGGACCCCCTTCTCCCTAATGTTTAGCCCCACTAGTTTTGAGATTATAAGACGTTCGGCCCATTAGTTTGGCGATTTTAACACCTTTCGCCCCATTTCGTTGTCAATTTTAAGACCTTTCGTGCAATGTAGGTGTCGATTATTTCCTGGCGAGCGAAAGCGAGCCTGCAATTTTAAGAGGAATCGGCCTTCGGCCGGGACATTTTTCTACCGAAAAATGTACACATTTATCTTGAAGGGGGGTCTAGGGGGTGTTTTTCTAAGCTTGATGGATGTCTAGCGAGGAAACTATAAAAAAATATATGAATAAGTGAATTAATAGACCAAACAAACGGTCAGTCCCCCCCCCCCTAAAATACTGAACGTCAGGGACCCCAAACCCATACAAACCAAATATCGGAACTAATAAGGCTTCACCAATATCCAAGCCGCGTAAGTCTTCGTCGCAAAATACAAAAACAATTAACTCTCTGCAATTAACGGAGGCGAGGACAAAATAAACGACGGCGAAATATGCACCCGGGGATGAATACACAGAGACGGAAGTATTATTAAGGAGGGTCACCTGTTTTTTTTGTTTTTTTTTATCTTTCTCTCCTTTTCGCTCTTTCTCTGGCTTGTATCCATTCGGACCCATTCAGCCAACTGTTTTAAGACGTTTATCCCCATGCAGGTGTCGATTTATTCCTGGCGAGCGATAGCGAGCCAGCATTGTATGGAGAAATCAGACATTTTTCTATCGAAAATTGTACAAATTTAGCTTGCTGTCCAAACAAAAAAATATATATATGACGGCTCGCTACTGCTCGCCAGGAAAATATTGACACCTGGATAGGGGTAAACGTCTTAAAACAGTAGGCTGAATGGAGCCGATTGGATACAAGCCAAAAAGAGAGGGAGAGAAAGAGAAATAAAGCGAGGTGGGCTCCCTTCAAACTCATATATAAACTTACTGCGTTCCCAAATACTCCAAAAGAAGCACCGTGGGGAATAAAAAAAAAAAAAAAAAATAGTATTCTTCCGATGATTCAATTTTCTGAGTAAAGTTGAAGCTTTTGTTGCATAATTAATTCCACACCGTAACTGCCTCGCCAAACTTCTCAAGAAAAATCAGGTAATCGCGTCTCAAAGGGAAGGCCATTAATTGCCAAGTTCTGCTCCTGAGATTTCCTAATTACTCTTGGCCTGCCCAAATTTCCAGAACTCGTACGCCTCTTCCAACTGTCTTTCGATCGAGCTAAGGACATGATATCAAGTTCCTATAATGATCCTTGGTATGGTTTAATTGGGTTTTGGGTTAGGTGGTACGCTGGCAGGAGCTACGGGGTACCTGTTGTACCGTTTGGCTTCCCGGTGTAGTCTGGCTTTGTTGTCTTAGTGGAAATGTTTGAAGATGGGAAGTCCGAGTCGCTTGTTTACGCTCAGGAGTTCCAAAGTCTTGACTCCTCCGCTCCCCTCCCCTCCCCTCTCCCCACCCCCACCCCTCCCCTCTCCCCACCCCCACCCCTCCCCTCTCCCCACCCCTCCCCTCTCCCCATCTCTCCCCTCCCCTATCCCCACCCCTCCCCCTCTCCCACCCCTCCCCTCTCCCCACCCCCCCCCTCCCCTCCCCTCTCCCCACCCATCCCCTCCCCCTATCCCCACCCCTCCCCTCCCCTCTCCCCACCCCTCTCCTCCCCTTCCCTCTCCCCTCTCCCCATCCCTCCCCTCCCTCTCCCCCTCCTCTCGCTCTCTGTCTCTTTGGCCGAACCATAAGTTTCTAATGTTTTGACTTCAACCCTTTTCCGTCTCTCCTGAGGGATGGCGCGCACTGAAACATGCCTTTTACAACTTTTTTCCCTCGAGGTATTATTTTTCTCTTTTCTCCGACTATTTTTTTTGTTTTCCTTCTCCTCGACCATGCCGCTGGGAGATGCGAGAAGAGAGAGAGAGAGAGAGAGAGAGAGAGAGAGAGAGAGAGAGAGAGAGAGAGAGAAAGAGAAAGAGAGAGAGGAGAAAAAGTGTGTTGGGAGATTATTCTGTCCAGGAAGAGAAGTTGTATTGGATCTTTCAGGGTGGTTTGTGAGCCTCCTCTTGTGAGTTTTGTGAGAAGTTTTATTTCTTTAGGTATATGCTTTTTTTCTTTTTTTTTTTAGGTAACGAATTTGTTCGGCGTTGTTTTCTCCGTTTGTGCTTTGTCTGAAATTCCTCTTCTATCAAATACTTTCCTTTATTTTATAATGTCTTAAGGGGAGATTTCCACTTGAGGGATTTTTTTCTGGACCTCTTTCTCCCTCATGTTTAGCCCCATTGCTTTTGATATTATAAAACGTTTGACCCATTAGTTTAGCGATTTTAAGAACTTTCACTCCATATTAAGACCTTTCGTGCAATTCAGGTGTCTAATTTATCCTGGCGAGCGATAGCGAGCCTGTAATTTAAGAGGAATCGGCCTTCGGCCGGGACATTTTTCTACCGAAAAATGTATACATTTATCTTGAAAGGGACTCGAGGGGGTGTAAATTTAAGGTTGATGGAGGTCTAGGGAACAAACTAAATACCTCCCCTTAAGTTTTGCGTTTGATTTAGGTACATCAATTTGCGCATGTTTACCAGTGCACTCAAATGTTTGATGTAGTTATGAACTCTACCGTATAATACAGAGCGATCCTTAAGGGGGGTGACCTGCTTTTTGTTATTTCTGTCCTTTTCTCTCTTTCTCTGGCTTGTATCCATTCGGCCCCATTCAGCCAACTATTTTAAGACGTTTATTCCCACCTATGTGTCGATTTCTTCCTGGCGAGCGATAGCGAGCCAGCATTATATGAAGAAATCCGGCTTCGCCGGAGAAATTTTAAAATGTACAAATTTAGCCTGCTGTCTAACAAAAAAAAAAAAAAAAATATGCTGGCTCGCTACCGCTCACCAGTAAGTAATTAACACCTACCGGGGATGTCTGTTGTACTATTTCAGCTATTTAGACGATTCCATGACGATTTAGACGATTCCATGCAGCTTAGGAAGGATCAGTGGTAGTAAGAAGAGTGAAGTGAGATAGTTCTAAGCCTGTTAATTGCTGATTTGTTGTTGTTTTAAAATGAATAAAATCGTTTAATAGTAGCCAAAATAAAACTAAAACGATGTCACCGGTAAAGAAGGGGTTAAATAATTGCCCATAGGGATTCCCATGTATTACATTATGGTGATAGTAGTAGTGATGATGGTAATATCTCTTATAATAAAATATATGGGAAATCCCTATGGGCAATGATGTAAGGATCGCTCGGTATATCCAAGTATATCTAAGTATATCTCACAAAAATATATCTCACAAAATATATCTCACAAAATATATCTCACAAAATATATCTCACAAAATATATCTCACAAAATATATCTCACACATTATATCTCACAAAATATATCACAAAAATATATCTCACACAATATATCTCACAAAAATATATATCTCAAAATATATCTCACAAAATATATCACACAAAATATATCTCACAAAATATATCTCACAAAAATATATCTCACAAAATATATCTCACAAAATATATCTCACCAAAACATATCTCACAAAATATATCACACAAAATATATCTCACAAAATATATCTCACAAAATATATCTCACAAAATATATCTCACAAAAATATATCTCACAAAATATATCTCACAAAAATATATCTCACAAAATATATCTCGCTGTTAGGTGTGACTTATTATTTCTGTCAATTGACCACTTGCTAGTTTCATTCTATAAGGAAGTTGGAGCCGTGAACATCGATATTAAACAGAAATTCAAAACTAATGTACGTGTCTGATGGATAAATGGTATGTTGAATTGGGTTTTATGTATTTATATATGTACTACGATCGTATTTTAGTTGTAAATTCTGTTAAATATCGTTGTCTACAGCTCCAAACTCTGTTAAATATCGTTGTCTGCAGCTCCAACTTCCTAACCGAATGAAACTCGCAAGTGGTCAATTGTAGAAAGCGGAAACCAACAAAGCATTTGGTTAATACCTTTGTCTATATTATTAGTTTGTATAATTCATGAACTTAATATCAATGCCTCTTATCTAAGAAGGTGATATTAGTATTAGTAAAATAATTATAGTATTCAGTTCAATAATACATATTTATATGCTTGTGCCATTGCAAATCAATGAAGCAGCTTGGTTGAGCCCGAAACTTTCAGTCTTCTACTGTACTTCTCACTTCTCAGCTTGTTCTTCCTCTGTCCAATTACTCTTCTTTCCTATTATACTCCAGCCATCTGGTCTGCCTATTAACCCTTTCACGCATATATGACCCAGAGGTTGCCAGATTAGCAATAAGAAAGAGTTTTCTCACTCTTATAATTACCTCTCCAAAATTAGTTTTCTGCCCACAGCTAACTCAAAGACAACTGCTGAGGTTGAAGTAACTAAACTTAAGGTTTCTAAATACCGTTGATGGTAACAAAGGCTTTAAAGTATCCCCAATAGGCTCAACAATCGCCTCATATGCGTGAAAGGGTTAATGGTAGATTTTCAATATTTACAGGATATTCATATTTGTTTTTCCCAGCCCACCAATTAATTTACAATTAAACCTAACTAATGAAATTAATGAAAATAATTAATATATATGGTACTCCAAGGACTCGAACCTAGGATACTCACACCGAAAAACCGCATACTAAGCATTACGTACTAATATTTGTTTATTTCCTCCCTAGACCTCCATCAAGGATTCGAACCTGAATTTCCTGGCCACTGCCACTGCCACCACTGCCCCAAGGTAAGTACAGAAGGGGTAGCTTGTATAATTATAGAACACTCCTGTATTCGTTTTCATTATTATTATTATTATTATTATTATTATTGTTTTTAGTTTCCTCCCCAGACCTCAATCAAACATATAATCACACCCCCTTGACCACCTTTCAAGATCAATTTGTACATTTTTCGGTAGAAAAATGAAGGCCGGTTCCTCTTAAATTACAGGCTCGCTATCGCTCGCCAAGAATAAAATCGACACCTAAATCTCACTAAAGGTCTTAAAATTGACAGAAATGGGGCCAACGTTCTTAAAATCGCCAAACTAATGGGGCGAACGTATTCAAATCTCAAAAGTAATGGGGGCTAAACAAGAGAAGGAAAGGGGTCCAGAAAAATGGTTTCCCTCTAGTGGAAATCTTCCCTTAACCCCTCCTTTACCGGTGACGTATTTTGCATTATATTCTGGCAACTATTAGACGATTTTATTCAGCTTAGGAAGGACGTCTACCCATTCAAAGGCTACAAACTATCTCACTTAACCCTTTTTACTACCACAGATCCTTTGCAAGCTGCACAAAGTCGTCTAAATATAGCTAAAGGCAAATTAAAAAGACGCTGCGGTTCAGAAGGGGTTAATAGCATTTATAGAATTAACATCATCGATTTGACTACAACATATTTTATAGAGAGAATTATGTGTGTTTATTTATTATTTTATTTATTATATATATATATATATATATATTTTCTATGTGATTGAGGGATGCAAAAGGCAGAACTGCCTATAGCGAGTGCCTCCCCCATAGTTGAAAGAGTGACAGGGCCAACATCAAGGGACGTTCGAGCCAATATTTATCGTATGTTTATTATTAATCAATAATATAATGTATATAATTGACATTATAGATTTGACTGCACTATATATTGGCGACTTTGGTCAAATTATACCTCGACTTAGTATCTTATAGAGAAAATTATACCTAACTTAGTATCTTATAGAGAAAATTATACCTCAACTTAGTATCTTATAGAGAAAATTATACCTCAACTTAGTGTCTTATAGAGAAAATTATACCTCGACTTAGTATCTTATAGAGAAAATTATACCTCAACTTAGTGTCTTATAGAGAAAATTATACCTCGACTTAGTGTCTTATAGAGAAAATTATACCTCGACTTAGTATCTTATAGAGAAAATTATACCTCAACTTAGTGTCTTATAGAGAAAATTATACCTCGACTTAGTGTCTTATAGAGAAAATTATACCTCGACTTAGTATCTTATAGAGAAAATTATACCTCGACTTAGTGTCTTATAGAGAAAATTATACCTCGACTTAGTGTCTTATAGAGAAAATTATACCTCGACTTAGTATCTTATAGAGAAAATTATACCTCGACTTAGTATCTTATAGAGAAAATGATGTGCATGTTTATTTATTATTGAGATATCCTATTTACCGTATGTTTATTAATATAACCAATGTTAGTATTCATATAGAAATGTCATCGATTTGACTACAATATAAGTTGTCGACTTTGGTCAAATTCTACCTCGACCTAATAATTATCTTCGAAAGAAAATTATGTGCAGGTTATTGATTATTGAGATATTCTATTTACCGTATGCGTATTAAGGGAGCTCAGACGGTATTGTGCAGCATAATTTACTGGTTCGGCTCAATGGTTTAAGGAAGGGGTTTAGTTTGCTCTCTAAACCTCTATCAAGCTTAAAAAAACACCCACAAGACCCCCCTTCGATATAATTTTGTACATTTTTCGGTAGAAAAATTTCCCGGCCGAAGGCCGATTCCTCTTCGAATACAGGCTCGCTATCGCTCGCCAGGGAAAAAATCGGCACCTAAATGGCACGAAAGGTCTAAATATTGGCAAAGAAATGGGGCAAAAGGTCTGAAAATCGCCAAACTAGTGGGGCGAATGTTTTGAAATCTCATAACTAATAGGGCTAAACATGAGGGAGGAGGAGGAGGACTCGAAAAACCAACTGCCTCCCCTTCATCATCAATACTGGCATTTATAGATTCGACATTATAGATGTTTCTAGAACATAACTTGCCGAGTTTTGGTCAAATTACACGTCGACCTAATAATCTTCGAGAGCAAATTATGTGCCGATGTAATGATTATTGGGATATTCTAATTTTGCCGTATGCTTATTAATCATCAATACATTAGCCGTTATAGACGCGACGTTATAGATTTGTCTAGCACATAACTTGCCAACTTGGGTCAAATTAAGGGGAGATTTCCACTTGAGGGACTTTTTACTTGACCCCTTTCTCCCTCATGTCTAGCCCCATTGCTTTTGAGATTTTAGGACGTTTGCCCCATTAGTTTGGTGATTTTTAAGAATATCCGCCCCATTCTGTCAATTTTAAGACCTTTCGTGCCATTTAGGTGTCGATTTTATCCTGGCGAGCGATAGCGAACCTGTAATTTAAGAGTAATCGGCCTTCGGCCGGGACATTTTTCTACCGAAAAATGTACAAATTTATCTTGAAAGGGGGTCAAGGGGGTGACATTTTAAGATTGCTGGAGGAGTAGGAAACAAACTAGAAACCTCCCCTTAAACTTCGACCTAGTATCTTCGATAGAAATAATGATGTGCCGATTTGTATTATTAAGATATACTATTTACTGTACAGGTATTTACTGTACAGGTATTTACTGTACAGGTATGCTTATAGTAATCAATGTATAGAATCGACATTATAGATTTGTCTGGAACATACATTTGCCGACTTTGGTCAAATTATACTTCGATCTAATATCTTCGGGATCAAATTATACTGCAGGAATATAATCGATTTAGATGCTCTAGACTTCGATTTAGATGCTCTAGACTTCGATTTAGATGCTCTAGACTTCGATTTAGATGCTCTAGACTTCGATTTACATGCTCTACACTTCGATTTACATGCTCTAGACTTCGATTTACATGCTCTAGACTTCGATTTAGATGCTCTAGACTTCGATTTTTCTTGGGTCTTTGAGCATGTGAAGCTGCAGATTGTTGACTATTTATTACCGCTATTAATTCAGTTTTCATAAATTAGAACAATGTTAAACTGACTATCAGGCATGCCAATATTTGGTTTCGTCTTAAGGGAGCTCAGACGGTATTTGTGCATTTATGATTTACTGGTTCGGCTTAATGGTTTAAGGGGAGGTATTTAGTTTATTCCCTAGACCTCCATCAAGCTTAAAATTACTCCCCCATGACCCCCTTTCAAGATAAATTTGTACGTTTTTCGGTAGAACAATGTCTCGGCCGAAGGCCGCTTCCTCTTAAATTACAGGCTCGCTATCGCTCGCCAGGAAAAAATCGACACCTAAATGGGACGAAAGGTCTTAAAAGTGACATAAACGGGGTGAAAGTTCTTAAAATCGCCAAACTAATGGGGCAAACGTCTTAAAATCTCAAAAGCAATGGGGCTAACCATGAGTGATAAAGGGGTCAAGAAAAAAATCCCTCAAGTGGAAATCTCCCCTTAAGGAGGGGGTTTAGTTTGCTCTCTAAACCTCTATCAAACTTTAAAAAAAACACCCACAAGACCCCACTTCGATATAAATGTTTAAATTTTTCGGTAGAAAAATTTCCCGGCCAAAGGCCGATTCTTCCTAAAATTACAGGCTCGATATCGCTCGCCAGGAAAAAATCGACACCTACAGTAAATGGCACGAAGGGTCCTAATATTGACAAAGAAATGGGGTGAAAGGTCTGAAAATCGCCAAACTAATGGGGCGAATGTCTTGAAATCTCATAACTAATAGAGCTAAACATGAGGGAGGAGGAGGACTAAAAAAACAACTGCCTCCCCTTAACTTCTCATAACTTAAAAGGGCCTAAAGCAAACTGGCTGTAAATATCCACACCTATTTCCTGGTGCGCTCTTCCCAAATGATAGAAATGTCAGCCCGATTGCTTTCATTCATTTTGAGTTCTTAGAAGTTAAGGGGTCCAGATTATTGTCAAGTTCGTTGGCGCTACCTATGTTTGTTATGATGCAATAGACTTAAACTAATAGCCTACCAAATCCCAAGGACAGCTGAAACGATGATACGCAGGCCAGAGTTAAATATAATGGAACCAACAATATAATAATAATAATAATAATAATAATAATAATAATGATAAACATATTAATAATAATATATCAGTAATACCAGACCACCTAATTGCGTTGAATGTGGAAGAATATGTTATGATATGAAGTGCGCGGGCAAAACCTTTCTCAACAGTTAGGGATAATTTTACTAATGATATTCCGACTACTATTACCGCTACCATTACTTCTACCCCTTCTATTATTACTACTACTACTACTACTACTACTAATACTAATGATAATACTACTACTACTACAACTACTACTACTAATAATAATTATAGTAATAGTATGGTAATAATATCACTACTACAAGCAGTGAATGTTGAAGACTCGGATGTTATGATGTAATGAAGTGCGTGGGCAAGAACTAATGATACTACTACTACTACTACTACTACTATTACTACTACTACAAATAATAATAATACTAATAATCATAATACTACTAATAATCTAGTACTAATAACCCACCTACAATCAGTGAATGAAGTGATGTTATGAAGCGCGAAGGCAAGAACTAATGATACTTCTATTACGACTACGACTACTACTACCACCACTACTACTACTATTACTACTACCACTACTGCTAATTCTACAACTACTACTAGTAATAATAATCTAGTACTAATAACCCACCTACAATCAGTGAATGTAGTGATGTTATGAAGCGCGAAGGCAAGAACTAATGATACTTCTATTACGACTACTACTACCACCACTACTACTACTATTACTACTACCACTACTACTAATGCTACTACTACTACTACTAATAATAATATAGTACTAATAACCCACCTACAATCAGTGAATGTAGTGAATGTTATGAAGCGCGAAGGAAGCAGCGATCCATGGAGAGAGTCAGGGTGTAGTGTAGTGGCTCGCTCTCTCTCTCTGTCTCTCTGGCCGCTCCATGCAAGCAAGCAGTGAGGCAGGCAGGCAGAGCAGGCAGTCGGTCGGTCGGGGCAGGCAGTAGACGAGCGGGCAAGGGTTCCGTCGCCGCTACTACCCCCGCTACTCTGTCAAGGGATGATGGCTCAACAAATGTGAACAAAGTGGTTATTTTGGTGATGGGAGACACGGGACAAGCTGCCCTCACCTCGCTACCATGCGCCGTCATGAATTACTGACAGGCACACACGCGGTACATGACATTTACATGTTGTATTCACGTGGCTGACTAATTACATGTTGTACAGTCACGTGTGAGGCTAATTAACCGATGTTCAGTCACGTGTCGGCCTAATTAACCCATGTTCAATCACGGGGTAGGCTAATTAAGTGATGTCGTCTCACAAGGAAGCATAATTAAATGATGTTCAATCACGTGGGAGATTAATTAACAGCTGTTCAAATCACGTGCCACGCTAATTACCGTATGTAGCTCCACGTGGCAGAGCGGTCAAGCGGTATCCGTACACGCCACAATTTGCTGTTGCGGCCGAGCTCACGTGTCTGCTGGACCTCCTAGCTCCGGCAGTCAGGCACGGAGAGTCATGCACGGAACGGGACCAACCACCCTCGCTCATGCAGTCTCGAGCCAAAAACAAACTCCCATGGCTTCAAGATCCAATACGCATTTCTGTTTTGGTTTTCTGGCTATTGTTAGACGATTTTATTATTTTACTATTAATTTAACTTCACTTAACATGCACATCACAACCAACCCCAGCTCATGCAAGTCTCCGGACCAAAACAAACTCCGATACCTTATTCCCTTTTCAAGATCCAGTACGCATTTCTTTCTTGTTTTTTTTTTGGCTATTATTGGATGCTTTTGTTTTTTCTGTTTATTTCACTACATTAGCAAACTACACTTCAGTTACTCTCATGCAGTCTCCGGACCAAAACAAACTCCCATGGCTTATTCCTTTTTTTAAGATCCAATACGCATTTCTTTTTGGTTTTCTGGCTATTGTTAGACGATTTTGTTCTTTATATTTCACTACACAAGCACACCACACTTCTTTCCAACACATCAAAATGAAGGGCTAGTATAAAATAAAAGCATCATCAACAACAACAACAACAACAACTTCAAAATGAACTCTAACGTACCTTGTGGGGATACTTGTTTCAGACAGTTTTGCCTTTTATCTCCTTCACGCCTATAGAAAAATTAAAAACAAGATTAGGAATGGTATATGGAAGGTCCGAGGGTTATTTGAGATAGTCGTTACCCCTATCAAGCCCACAGATCCTTCCTAAGCTGTATAAAATCATTCCCACCCCCACTCGGCCTTCTGATGGTGCTTGCCCCGTCCTTCCGCTGTTAAGGGGGAGATTGTCGCTTTTTCTGGACCCCCTTCTCCCTCATGTTTAACATATTAGTTTTGAGATCTTAAGATATTCGTTCCGTAAGTTTGGCGATTTTGAGACCTTTCATCCCATTTCTGTCAATATGAAGACCTTTCGTACCATTTAGATGTCGATTTTGTCCTGGCGAGCGATAACGAGCTTGTAATTTTAGAAAGAATCGGCCTTTGGCCATGACATTTTCTACAGAAGGGGTTAACCCCTTCTGTACCGGTGACGTCGTTTTAACTTTACTCGGGCTACTATAATACGACTTTATTAAGTTTTAACCCCTTCAGACTCATATGACGCAGAGGCTGCCAGATTAGCAATAAGAAATAGAGTTCTCTCACTCTTATAATTACCTCTCCAAAATTAGTTTTCTGCCCACAGCTAACTCCAAGACAACTGCAGAGGTTGAAGTAACTAAACTAAAGGTTTCTAAATACCCCTGATGGTAACAAAGGCTTTAAAGTATCCCCAATAGGCTCAAAATAGCGTCATAAGCGTGAAAGGCTTAAACTGCACACCATCGTTTAAGGGGAGGTTTTTAGTTTGTTTCCTACTCCTCCAGCAATCTTAAATTTTCACCCCCTTGACCCCCTTTCAAGATAAATTTGTACATTTTTCGGTAGAAAAATGTCCCGGCCGAAGACTGGTTCCTCTTAAAATGTCAGGCTCGCTCTCGCTCGCCAAGAAAAAATCGACACCTAAATAGCACAAAAGGTCTAAAAATTGACAACGAAAGGTGTTAAAATCGCCAAACTAATGGGCCGAACGTCTATAATCTCAAAACAAATGGGGCTTAACACGAGGGAGAAAGAGGACCAGACAACCGGCCCATCCCCTCTTTAATGTTATATTATTGGTTACCTGTCCCTCTCTCTCTCTCTCTCTCTCTCTGTCTCTCTCTGTCTCTCTCTGTCTCTCTCTGTCTCTGTCTCTCTCTGTCTCTGTCTCTCTCTCTCTGTCTCTCTCTCTCTCTGTCTCTCTCTCTCTGTCTCTCTCTCTCTGTCTCTCTCTCTCTCTCTCTCTGTCTCTCTCTCTCTCTCTCTCTCTGTCTCTCTCTGTCTCTCTGTCTCTCTCTCTCTCTCTCTCTCTCTCTCTGTCTCTCTCTCTGTCTCTCTGTCTCTCTCTGTCTCTCTCTCTCTCTCTCTCTCTCTCTCTCTCTCTCTCTCTGTCTCTCTCTCTCTCTCTGTCTCTCTCTCTGTCTCTCTCTCTGTCTCTCTCTCTCTCTCTCTCTCTATATATATATATATATATATATATATATATATATATATATATATATATATATATATATGCTGTATATATATTATTCTTTCTTTTGTCATCGTATTTGGGGTGAGATATTATGAACCAATAGATCCTTTTTTTTTAAATGTATGTATCGAGAAAGGGATTTTTTTTTTTTAAATATTCAGAAAGCTTATCGTGTAGCCTATGTGTTGAAAACTGAAATGATGATAAATATTATCATGAACATTTAATTATATGGTGTAATGGTTTAGATGCTTATGTTCTGCGTGTGGTGTCTCGAGTTGGAATCCCGGGAGGACCATATGCTTTCACTAGTTTATTCAAGTACATTGGGGGTTTCTAATTGATTGATTAATGTTAAGAACGGGGTGTTTCTTATTATATGAAGAAAATACACATATTACCATAATTGTATCCTTGTTAGAATACATTATTTTGGCCGTTCTTATTATTTTGGCCGTGCTTATTATTTTGGCCGTTCTTATTATTTTGGCCGTTCTTATTATTTTGGCCGTTCTTATTATTTTGGCCGTGCTTATTATTTTGGCCGTTCTTATTATTTTGGCCGTTCTTATTATTTTGGCCGTTCTTATTATTTTGGCCGTTCTTATTATTTTGGCCGTTCTTATTATTTTGGCCGTTCTTATTATTTTGGTCGTTCTTATTATTCCCCCAAAACATGATCTCGTAATTTTGTATCTTACCTATGCGTCCTTTGAAACCTTCGCCTTTAGTTGCAATTTGCTTATTATTGTTCATCTGTATATTAGTTTTTAAGTTTCCTGCCTAGACCTCCATCTAACTAACAAAATATCCATTCGATCTCCCTTCTAGACTCATTTTTAGAATAGTTTTCGGTAATTATGATGTTCTTCGCATTAAGGGGAGGTTTCCACTCGAGGGATTTTTTTTTTCTGGACCCCTTTCTCCCCTCATGTTTAGCCCCATTGCTATTAACATTTTAAGACATTCGCCCCAATAGTTTGGCGATTTTAAGAGCTTTCGCCACATTTCTGTCAATTTTAAGACCTTTTGTGACATTTAGGTGTCGATATTTTCCTGGCGAGCGATAGCGAGCCTGTAATTTAAGAGGAACCGGCCTTTGGCCGGGACATTTCTCTAGCGAAAAATGTACACATTTATCTTGAAAGGGGGTCTAAGGGGTGTAATTTTAAGCTTGATGGAGGTCTAGGGAACACACTAAATATCTCCCCTTAATAATTGGGAGTATTTTGTTGCTAATTTATTTATCCTTTATTATCAATCTATCAAGCTTAAAAAACACAACGAAGACCCCCTTTCAAGATGAATTTTTACATTTTTCGGTAGAAGATTATCCCGGCCGATGGCCGATTCCTCCTATAATTACAGGCTTGCTATCTCTCGCCAGGATACAATCGACACCTAAATGGCACGAAAGGTCAAAATATTGACCAAAAAAAAAATGGGGTGAAAGGTCTTAAAATCGCCAAACTAATGGGCCGAACGTCTTAGAATTTGAAAACTAATGGGTTTAAGCATGAGGGAGAAGGAGGGGAGGGGGGCGGGGGGGGGGGGGGGACCAGAAAATGACCCATCTCCCCTTAATGTCAGCGTCACCTTGTCTTCTCCTTATAGCTTCAAAGGCATTATAATTATATTTTTGTTTTATCTGCCAGTCTCGTTTGCCAGTAACTCGATCACTTTCATTTTAAGGGGAGATCTCCACTTGAGGGATTTTTTTGTTGACCCCTTTCTCCCTCATGTTTAGCCCCGTTGCTTTTGAGATTTTAAGACGTTCGCCCCATTAGTTTGGCGATTTTAAGACCCCTTGCCCCATTTCTGTCAATTTTAAGACCATTCGTGCCATTTAGGTGTCGATTTTTTCCTGGCGATCGATAGCGAGCCTGTAATTTAAGGGGAACTGGCCTTCGGCCGGGACATTTTTCTACCGAAAAATTTACATATTTATCTTGAAAGGGGATCTAGCAGGAGTGATTTTAAGCTTGATTGAAGTCTAGGGAATCAACTAAAAAAAAATAATAATAATACGAGTGTTTTTACCTATATTTATTTTATGATTTATGTAAGTATTTTAGTATTTATTCATTTATTTATATATATATATATATATATATATATATATATATATATATATATATATATTTATTTATATATGTAATGGCTCTGTCTCGGGTCATTCACTCCTAGCATTAAAAGAAAAAATAGGAAATTGAGGATAATAGAGCTTGGGTGAGACCTTAAGGGGGTAGGATATATATATTTTTTTTGTATATATTGACTTAGTTTTTAGTTTCTTTGCTAGACCTCCATCAAGCTTTAAAAAAAAAAAAAAACACACCCCATCGATAATCGAGATAATTTTGTACATTTTTCATTAGCAACATGTCCCGGCCAAAATCCGGTTTCTCTTGAAGTTACAGGCTCGCTTTCGCTCGCCAGGGAAAAATCGACACCAATGAGACGAAAGGTCCTATTATTGACAAATAATTAGAGTGAAAGGTCTTACAATTGCCAACCTAATGAGGTGAACGTCTTAAAATCTCCAAACTAATAGGGCTAAACATGAGGGGAGAAGGGGATCTAACCAACGGACCCCCTTACAGCTCCTTGGTGTGCCCTCGTTCTCCCTACAGGCAAGCAACAAGCTCCGCCCCCCTTTCCCTAATTGGTCACAAAGGCTATACGTATCATTATTCCTTTCTGCCTGCCTTGCCTGATGCCTGCCTTGCCTAATTGTTGACCTCATTCTCTCTCTCTCTCTCTCTCTCTCTCTCTCTCTCTCTCTCTCTCTCTCTCTCTCTCTCTCTCTCTCTCTCTCTCTCATTCGGACACCCGTATTTATAAAACATGTCACACACCTTTCCAACTCTTGACCTCATCTAGAGTTCTCTCTCTCTCTCTCTCTCTCTCTCTCTCTCTCTCTCTCTCTCTCTCTCTCTCTCTCTCTCTCTCTCTCTCTCTCTCTCTCTCTCTCTCTCTCTCTCTCTCTCTCTCTCTCTCTCTCTCTCTCTCTCTTTCTTTCACTCTCGCTCTCTCTCTCTCTCTCTCTCTCTACTCTTTCTCTCTCTCTCTCTCTCTCTCGCTAATCTATCCATCTCTACCTATCTATCTCTATCTACAGGTATAGGTATGCAAAATGTCCGCCATGGTAAATAATTTGGCACACTTCTCCCTCTCCCGTCTCCTCTTCCCCCCCCCCCCCTTGTCATTGCCACAGCACTCTCAGGCATTTTTCATGATTTTTGGGGAAATCATTTACATTTTTTTACACGCGGATATATACAAAAAATGAGAGACGGTGAGTGTGTGTGTGTGTGTGGGATATCCGGGAAATTGTGCATGATGGAGTGCATGGCAACATATAAGCAGTATTCAGACACACACACACACACACACACACACACACACACACACACATATATACACTAAAACTCAGGTACACACATTCACACACAGCCAGACATACACACATACTTAGGTACACACACACTCAAGTACACACATATTTACACACACACACACACACACACACACAGACACACACACACACACAGACACACACACACACACACACGAGGTATCATCTACGGTAATCGGTCCCCTTTGTGTCACTTGAAGCAGACCTGAGCATGTAGCTACTGCCATATAGCAAGTATTGACACACACACACACACACACACACACACACACACACACACACACACACACACACACACACACACACGAGGGAGAAAGGGGTCCAGAAAAAAATCCCTTTTGTGGAAATCTCCCCTTAAATTAAAATCCTATAGATCAAGGAACCCAAGTAAAAAATTAGACTGGTTAACCCTTTCAAAATCCAGTACGCATTTCTTTTCTGTTTTCCGATTATTTTCATACAATTTTATTACGATTAGGAAGGGTATATGGAGGTCAGAGTGTTATTTGAGACCGTCTTCAGCCTTATAATTCCCACAGATCTTTCTAAAACTGCATACAACCGTCTAATGATAGCCTGGATGAACTGTCAAAATGCGTCACAAATCTTCAAAGGGTTAAATAATAGAAATGATAATACATATAATAAACACAAATAAATAAAAAAGATCGGCATTCACTTTCAACGGGCCTCTATTTTAACCCAGACACACATAAAATTGTATATGCACGCGAATGAAAGGGGAATGCATTGATACGCTCTTACGCAAGATATCCCTTTGCGCAAAAAATAATCCACTCTCAGATTAGACTTACCATATATCTGGACATACCAAAAAAAAAAAAAAAACGTTTCACTCTGCAGACATAGGCCCTTGGTAATCTTCCCCAAAACTAAAACGTTTATTTATTTGATATGGTTACAAATCTGTACAGTGCGTTATTATGTTTTCCACCAACCAATTTCACCTCTAAACTCAATTAATGAAATCAACAAATAACTGTGGCACTCCAAGGACTCGAATCTAGGATACTCACATCGAAAACAAATATGATACTATAGTCTATTCGCTGTATGTAAGCGTTAATCATGACTTCTCTCTTCTGTAACTCAAAGAAGGCTAGTACAAATGGGACGTAAATTCCCACACCTATTCCCAGGCCGACTCTTCCTAAATGGTAGAAATAAATGCTTGATTACTCTAGGCCTTTGTGAGTTACAGAGGTTAGAGGACATGATTTCTCGCCTACTTACAGCGTATAAACTATATATTATGTTCCAAGTAATTAGGCCATATCTCTTGCCCAATAACCTCTATACCTCACAAACGACTAGCGTAATCCAGCTAATATCTGTACCATTTGGGAAGAGTTAGCCAGGGAATATAGGCAGAAATTTACAGCCCATTTTCTCTAGCCCTTTTTTAGTTACAGCGGTTAGGGCTCGCGATTTCTGGCCTACCTATTTGGAACAGGTTATAGTATATATATATGACCGTATCCATGCGCATTGATACATCATATAATAATACGTAATGCTTGTTCTTCAACTTGAACATAACATACCGAAGGACACACACACACACACACACACACACACACACACACACACATACACACATACACTTCTATACAATATATATATATATATATATATATATATATATATATATATATATATATATATATATATATATATTGTGTGTGTGTGTGAGTGAGTGAGTGTATAATGTAGATAAATAGATCGATAGATATATACTGTAGAGTTGAATTACCACATCAACTTATATATTATAATTCATACACACAGGTTTTGATCCAATGCACATTTCAAAAGATTATTAGACACGCCCAAAAAACACATACCCAGGCAATCCAAATGACTGCCCTCATACACCGGGGTAGAAGCAAGCAAGCAAGGAAGGAAGCAAGCAGACAAGCAAGGGGTTTATTCCCAGGCGTTGCTACCCCCCCCCCCCCCCCCCCGGACTATCCCAAGCAACGCAACCAAGTTTTTGTCGCATGATTCGCCACCCAGTCCTGTCCGGTGCTTGCATAACTGTGCTTGGAGGGGCAGGGGGAGAAGGGGGGGGGAGGTATTGCCTTCTTGGGGGGTAATTTGAAGGGGGGGTCACACGAGCAAGCAATTTTCTCAAGCAATGAATTTATCAAGCAAATATACCGAGTATATTTGCTTGATAAATTCATATTAGTTTTCACCAACCCACCAATGAACTTACAAATAAACCTAAGTAATGAAATCAATGAAAGTAATGAATACATGTGGTACTCCAAGGACTCGAACCTAGGATACTCACACCGAAATTCCGGACACTAAGCATTAGGCTATCAAGACACACACAATGCCAACGTTAGTGTGACTCGAACATCTATGATCTATTATGTAATCCTTTATGTGCCCGCGATATATTGTGTTATTCTCTTCTAGTTACATTTAGACGACTTTGAGCAGCTTAGGAAGGATCGGTGGTAGTAGAAAGGGCTAATTATGATCATTCAAAGCCTGCTAATTGCTGGAAGCCCTTCTTGAACTGAATACATTCGTTTAAGGCGAGATATCCACTTGAGGGATTTTTTTCTTAGACTCCTTTCTCCCTCATGTTTAGCCCCATTGTTTTCCTAATGTTAAGACGTTCGCCCCAATATTTTGACGATATTAAGAACTTTCAACCCATTTCTGTCAATTTTAAGACCTTCCGTGCCATTTAGGTGTCGATTTTATCCTGGCGAGCGATAGCGAGCCTGTAATTTAAGAGGAACCGGCTTTCAGCCGGGACATTTTTCTACCGAAAAATTTACAAATTTATCTTGAAAGGGGCTCAAGGGGGTGTAATCTTAAGCTTGAAGGATATCTACGGACCAAACTAAAAACCTCCCCTTAACATCATCCAGCATAAAAGGACCAAAAAAGGCACTGTTTGGTATGCAGTATTCTTTTAACTGTCTTCGTGGTGCAGTGCATAGCGTGTTGATTTTCGGTGTGAGCCTCCTGGGTTCGAATCCCCGGACCGCCACATGTGTCTGTTAATTTCATTAAGGGGAGATTTCCACTTGAGGGATTTTTTTTCTTTACCCCTTTCTCCCTTATGTTTAGCCCCATTGCTTTTGAAGTTTTAAGACGTTCGCCCCACTAGTTTGGCGATTTTAAGAAGTTTCACCCCATTTATGTCACTTTTAAGACCTTTCGTCCCATTCAAGTGTCGATTTTTTCCTGGCGAGCGATAGCGAGCCTGTAATTTAAGAGGAATCGGCCTTCGGCCGGGACATTTTTCTATCGAAAAATGTAAAAAATTATCTTGAAAGGGGGTCTAAGGGGCGTAATTTTAAGCTTGATGGAAGTCTAGGGAATCAACTAAAAACCTCCCCTTAATCGATTTTAGGAGTAGAGTTGGTTGGTGGAGAGAACATAATAATCATTGCTGGAAGCCATTTTTTAGCTGAATAAAATCGTCTAACATCAGCCAGCATACAATGACAAAAACCGGCGCTGGTACTGAACTGGGTATTCCGCCAGATTCTCCCTTGGTAATTTGTCACTATACCCCGTTCCAAATAGGTGGACCAGAAATCGTGAACTTTAACCTCTGTAACTCAAAAAGGGCTAGAACAAATGGGCTGTACATTTACGTGATTGTGCTGAAGGGGTCAAGGGGAGATGGGCGTATATATTTGCTCCTTTATGTATTTTTTTATTATTTGTGTTAGTTTCCTCCCTAGACCTCCATCAATCTTTAAAAAAAAAAAAAAAAAAAAATAGGCCATCCTTCATGATAAATTTGTACATTTTTCGAGAGAAACATGTCTTGACCGAAGGCCGGTTCCTCGTAGATTACAGTATCGCTCGCCAGGAAAAAATTAACACCTAAATGACACGAACAGTTTTAATATTGTCAAAGAAATGGGGCGAAAGGTCTTTAAATCGTCAAACTAAAATGGGCCGAACGTCTTAATATTTGAAAACTAATGGGGCTAAGCATGAGGAAGAAGGGGGACCAGCAAAACGACCCATCTCCCCTTAATGTGTCCTATGAATATTGATAAGCCAACCTGAAACCCAGCGCTTGCCAGACGGACGGGTTGGTTGGTGGGTTGGTCACTGTGTATAGGAAACCTGTTTGCCTTCCCTGCTTGTGAGACAGATGCAGACAGTGACAAAAGATACGTGTAGCTAACGACCTTCTCTCTCTCTCTCTCTCTCTCTCTCTCTCTCTCTCTCTCTCTCTCTCTCTCTCTCTCTCTCTCTCTCTCTCTCTCTCTCTCTCTCTCTCTTCTCTCTCTCTCCTCTCTCTCTCTCTCTCTCTCTCTCTCTCTTACTGTTAACCTCGATCTAGCTAGTCAAAAACACAGACTCTGTCTCTCTCTCTTGCTCTCTTTATCTCCCGCTCGCTCTCTCTCTCTCTCTCTCTCTCTCTCTCTCTCTCTCTCTTTATCTCTCTCTCTCTTTATCTCTCTCTCTCTCTCTTACTGTTAACCTCGATCTAGCTAGTCAAAAACACACAGACTGTCTCTCTCTCTCTCTCTCTCTCTCTCTCTCTCTCTCTCTCTCTCTCTCTCTCTCTTTATCTCTCGCTCTCTTTATCTCTTTAATCTCTCTCTTGCTCTCTTTAATCTCTCTCTCTCTCACTGTTAATCTCGATCTAGCTAGTCAAAAACACAGACTCTTTCTCTCTCTCTCGCTCTCTTTATCTCTCTCTCTCTTTATCTCTCTCTCTCTCTCTCTCTCTCTCTCTCTCTCTCTCTCTCTCTCTCTCTCTTACTGTTAACCTCGATCTAGCTAGTCTAAAACACACAGACTCTTACTCTCTCTCACTCTTTCTCTCTCACTCTCACCTCGCACTCTTTCTCACTCAGCACTCACTCACTCACTCCTCTCTCTCTCTCTCTCTCTCTCTCTCTCTCTCTCTCTCCTTATGTTGTATATTTCTCTCCCATCACATCCTCTCCTGTCTTCACATCCTTCTAGCTAATCCCGCCAAACTCCCTATTTCCTTCCTTCCTCCCGCAGCCGATTCCCCCCCCCATTCTCCCCTCCCGTATATCACCTTAATCCCTCAGAATCCCTTACCTCCCCCTATCCTCTATTCTTCACCTCCCCCCCCCCCCCAACTTTCCCTCCTATTCTCCAGCAGACCCCTTTCAAAATCCCTTCCCATCCCATTCCCCATGCCCCTGCCTCCCTTGACCCCCCCTCCCCTTCCCCTCCCTCCCCTTTCCCCTCGACTAACTGCGTTTGTATATTTATAACTTTATTTTATCCCCCCCTCAGTTACTAACCCATCTGTCCCCTACTAACTTCCTAATCCTGCCACGGACATTAGTTCCAGGGCAGTAGGTCCCTTTCCAATGTTCCCTTACCCACTCTAAACCACTGTTTGGACAATTGATCCTCAGTGTTTTGGAGGACGAGCAGCCTAGAGGGGTCACCAGACCTGTTGTTGCTTGATTTCCTTTGTACTCCTCCTCCCCATTCCCCTCCCCTCCCATCCCCATTCCCCTCTCCTCACCCTCTTCCCCCTCCCCTTCCCCCTTCCCCTCCCCTCCTCCACTCCCCTCCCCATTCCCCTCCTCACCTCAGTCCCCTCCCCATCACCCCCCCATCCGCATACAGAAGCAAGTTTGCCCCCCCCCCCCAACCTACCTCAACCATACATTAAACCTGTTTGCCTTCTGCTTGCGGTGACCATTGCTTGCAGGGAGTTGGGGGGAGGGGGGTTGCAGGCAGGTGGTATCAACAGCGCACAGACACGTACACACACACACAAGCACACATACATACACAAGCACACATACACACAAGCACACACACGTACACAAAAATACACATATATACACACACACCTACAAGCACACATACACACACACACACATATACACACACACAAGTACACATACACCAGTACACACACACACACACATATAAACACATATACACGCACACATATACACACACACAAGTACACATACACCAGTACATACACACACACAGTACACCAAATCAACCAGTACATCTAAACCAGTACTACCAATTCATCCCAGTTAGATAGGTTAGGTTAAGGGGAGGTTTCCACTTGAAGGACTTTTTTCTTGACCCCTTTCTCCCTCATGTTAAGCTCCATTGCTTTTGAGATTTTAAGACGTTTGCCCCACTAGTTTGGCGATTTTAAGAACTTTCACCCCATTTATGTCACTTTTAAGACCTTTCGTCCCATTTAGGTGTCGATTTTTTTCCTGGCGAGCGATAGCGAGCCTATAATTTAAGAGGGCCTTTGGCCGGGACATTTTTGTACCGAAAAATGTACAAATTTATCTTGAAAGGGGGGGGGGGGGGTCAAGGGGGTGTAATTTCAAGTATGATGAAAGTCTAGGCAACACACTAAAAACCTCCCCTTAAGACTTAAGGGGGTAGAGTTTACTGTTTGGTCTATTTATCTATTTATATATATATTTATTTATGTATATATATTAATTATGTATTTATATATATATATATTATTTAGTCTGCTGGCTAGACCTCCATCATGCTTAACAAACACCCACGAGATCCCCACTTCAAGATAAAATCTGTAAATTATTTCGGTAGAAAAATTTTCCTGGCCGAAGGACGATTCCTCCTAAAATTACAGGCTCGCTATATCTCGCCAGGAAAAAAAAAATCACCTAAATGGCACGAAAGGTCTTAATATTGACAGAAATTGGGTGAAAGGTATGACAATCGCCAAAATAATGGACCGAACGTCTTAAAATCTGAAAACTAATGGGGCTAAACCTGAGGAAGAAGGGGGATCAGAAAAAAAAACTATCCCCCCCTGTAATAAACCGGTACATCTAAGCCAGTATATACCAGCTTGTGACGCATATGGACACTTTATTCTGGCTGCCAATAGACGATTGTATACAGTTAAACAAAGGAGCTGTGGGTGTTATAGGCGTACAGACTATAGCAATTAAGGGCAGATTTCCACCGGGAGGATTGTTTTCTGAATCCCTTTCTCCCTCATGTTTAGCCCCATTGCTTTTGATATTATAAAACGTTTGCCCCATTTGTTTAGCGATTTTAAGAACTGTCACCCCATATTAAGACCTTTCGTGCAATTCAGGTGTCGATTTTATCCTGGCGAGCGATAGCGAGCCTGTAATTTAAGAGGAACCGGCCTTCGGCCGGGACATTTTTCTACCAAAAAATTTACAAATTTATCTTGAAAGGGACTCAAGGGGGTGTAATTTTAAGCTTGATGGAGGTCTAGGGAACAAACTAAATACCTCCCCTTAACCCTTTGACTCCCATATACCCTTCCCTAATCTGAATATAATCATATAATAGTAGTCAGAACACAGAAAAGAAAAGCTTATTTGACCTTGAAAGGGTTAATTTATATCAACCAGGGATCGCTGTTGCTCGCCAGGAAAAAGTGTCACCTAAATGGCACGAAAGGTCTTAATATTGTCAAAAAAATTGGGTGACACGTCTTACAATCGCCAAAATAATGGGACGAACATCTTAATATTTGAAAATTAATAGGGCTAAACATGAGGAAAAAGGGAGACCGGAAAAAACAAACCAGTACATCTCAACCAATACCACCTCAGCCCAGTCAGATAGTTTAGGTTACGACTATTATACAGTAGATGCCCCTGGTTGAAAATGGACTGGTCGAAATGGTCTAATGGTTGAAATAGTCTACCGGATGATAGTATGGTCTGCCAGTTGAAATAAGCTACTAGATAATATTGTGGTCTATGGGTTGAAATAGTCTACTGGTTGAAATGGTAATCTTGGAAGAGGTCTAGGGAGCAAATAGCAAAAAAAAAAAACACACACACACATCGCCCCCCCCCCCCCTGTCCCCCTTAATTTGTCTGGGACTCCCCCCCCCCCCCCCCCCCCCACACACACACATAGACATATATTTGGGTGGGTTGCTTTGCTTGCTTGACGTACGTGTGTCTGCCTGTGGACGCCTTCATGAATTACTGAGGCCGAAGTGACACGTGACCTAAACGGCGGCGTACCGGGCCATTCACGTGACCTGGCTAATTTGCATGGTCTACGTAACCCCCCCCCCCCCCCCCACTCTTCTTGATTGTCTACTATATTATAATTAAGACCTGACCACCTCGCTGGGATCGTAAGGTCTGTGTGGCCAGTTTATCTAATGTAAAATAAATCTATCTATCCTTCTCTCTCCTCTAACATTGGCTTTGTTGTATGGCTTATCTGAATACCTTTATTTGTCATATTTATATTTCCACGTGTTACTAGGTAAAAGTACTAATTAACCTGTGCAGTACCAGTGACCTCCTTTTCATTATATTATGGCTACGATTGAGTGAGTTTCTTAAGCTTATGAACGACCTCTAGCAATGATAAGGCTTCAAACTAGCATATTTAACTCTTTTAGCTACCACAGATCCTTCTCAAACTGCACAAAATCGTCTAAATATAGGTATAAATAAATTAAAAGAACGTCGTCGGTACAGTAGGGGTTAAATATAGCTTAGTTCGTTGGAGGGATTTTTTGTTTTCCTCCTAAAATGATAGGCTCGCAATTGCTTGCGAGGAAAAAACCCGACACATACAGTACATGGCACGAAAGTTCCTAATATTGTCAAATAAATGGAGTGAAAGGTCTTAAATCGTCATATAATGGGCTGAACGTCTTATAATTACTGAGCAAATAATGGGAGCTAAACATTCGAAGGGAGAAGGGGGGGGGAGCCGGCGAGGCGTGGGCAGAAAAATAAAACAAACATGTCAACAACACTAATTCACCGTCTTCCCAACTCCATCTTGTAAGAAGATCCTGTCAATAAATGGCCTAAATTTAATCCATCAAGTTTTCAACCCTTTTAAGTACACCAAACAGGACACCCAATTATGTACCTACATTAGTACACTGACTGATGTACAACCAATTATGACCCTATATTAGTACACACAATGATGTACATATAATAATGACCCTACATTAGTACACTGACTTGACTAATGTACAATCGCGCTAATAAGTGATATCTCGGCACCAAATATATTTTGATCCATAATTGATTTCAGCAATATCAAAGCTTAATTTATTCATTTCGAGCGGGGAGCGAATAATATACTAAACCCATATTCCTACTCACTGACCCACCTTATTCTAAATCTGCACTGACAATTAATACAGCACAGAGACAGTCAGTCTCCAAACATTTTATTTTTTTAATAGCCAGCTGTTAGGCACATGACTTATTAGCACGACTGTACAACCAATTACGCTACAGCCAATTACGTCCACCAAATGCTCGCCAATAAATAGTACTAGCCCCACACAATTGACAAGACTCCTGTCAATCCCTGCCTGTCAGACGGCTCCTGTTTTAGTGTTCCTCAGTTGACAGGTTGTTCGTGTTAACTGCGAGGCCCCTGTCACCGGCCATACAATTGGGCCTGCATAATGCTAGTCCGGGTGTGTATGGATTCATCTATGTATACTTTGTGTGTATGGATTCATCTATGTATACTTTGTGTGTATGGATTCATCCATGTATACTGTGTGTGTATGGATTCATCTATGTATATATACGAGGTGTGTCTTGCTAGGATTTCATCTATGTTATCACTTTGTGCTGTATTGGCACTTCATCTATGTATAACTTTGTACGTGTATAGGAATTCATCTATTGTATAACTATTGTCCGTGTATAGGCATTCATCCATGTATACTTTGTGTGTATGGATTCATCCATGTATACTGTGTGTGTATGCGTCATCCATGTTATACTGTGCTGTGTAACTGGATCTCATCTATGTATACTTTGAATGGTGTATTGGATATCACCTATGTATACTTTGTGTGTAATGGACTTTCATCTATGTATACTTTGTCGTGTCTATAGGATTCAAATCTATGTAATACCTTTGTGTGCTCATAGGATTCATCCATGATATACTTTGTGTGTGTCATTATGGATTCATCCATGTATATCTGTCGTGCTGTTTATGGCTATTCTATCTATGTATACTTTGTGTGTATGGATTCATCTATGTATACTTTGTGTGTATGGATTCATCCATGTATACTTTGTGTGTATGGATTCATCCATGTATACTGTGTGTGTATGGATTCATCTATGTATACTTTGTGTGTATGGATTCATCTATGTATACTTTGTGTGTATGGATTCATCTATGTATACTTTGTGTGTATGGATTCATCTATGTATACTTTGTGTGTATGGATTCATCTATGTATACTTTGTCGTGTATGGATTCATCCCATAGTAATACATGCATGTGTGTATGGATTCATCCATGTATACTGTGTGTGTATGGATTCATCTATGTATACTTTGTGTGTATGGATTCATCTATGTATACTTTGTGTGTGTATGGATTCATCTATGTATACTATGTGTGCATGAATTCATCTATGTATAATTCGTGTGTATGAATTCATCAATGTATACTATATGTGTGGATTTATCTATGTATAAAATGTGTATGGATTCATCTATGTATACTTTGCTCTCCGGTGGCTCGTCGGGGGGGGGGGGGGGGAGTATACAGTCAAATATTTATACGTACAATTGTTGGTGTGTCATGTTTTGTGTATAATTTGGCTTGGTTTGATTTGTGGCGGCGCAGGGTTTGTTTATGTGTGTGAGAGAGTTTATATCATATAAGGTGTGAAGATGCTCGTGTGTGAATTGTAGGATGGAAGCGAGGAGAGAGAGAGAGAGAGTATACAGTGTGTGTGTGTGTGTGTGTGTGTGTGTGTGTGTGTATATAGGGTATACATGAGGTGGGTTACTTGTGATAGCCAGCCTGAGGGGCAGCCAGGTGATCGGGGGTGTGGACGCCCCGTGATGGGCGATGCGTAGTAATGTAAATGATCTATTGTACCCCCTATCGCGATTAATACATTTACCGGAGGTTTAAGGGCGTGACCGGGCGGATTTCCACTTAGGGAGATTTT